>WNWU01000034.1:6662448-6698774 GCA_012654045.1 Ptyas mucosa | reverse complement strand
TTAGGGTTAGGGTTAGGGTTAGGGTTAGGGTTAGGGTTAGGGTTAGGTCCCCATGAAGTCATAGAGCAAAATGGACATCACCAATGAATTCGCAGTGCATCAGTATGCTTTAGGAGGGTGCTGACTTTTTCAGACAAGCTTTTCTACCTTTCCAGGTAAAATACATGGAAAACTCCCATTGGAGTGTAAACCCATTTAGGGTTAGGGTTCGGTCCCCATGAAGTCGTAGAGCAAAATGTATGTCACCAATGAACTTGCAGCATATCAGTATGCTTGGGAAGGTGCTAACTTTTTCAGTCAGGCTTTTCTACCTTTTGTCATGCCCCCATTGGAGTCTGAATCTGCAGGGTAAGATGAGCTGGAACAATAACTGAAAGCAGTTGAGAGGGCAGCTCAGTTGGCCTTGGAGAAAACTGGGGAAGGACAGAGTCAGTCAAGGCAAGGTTTTCCAGAATTAGTAAGGCCCACAAGCAGGGGGGGAACAGAAGCAGGATGAACAGGAGAGACAGAGCTCAGACGAGGAGCCAAATGGATGCTTAGGAGGGTGCTGATTTTTTCAGTCAGGCTTTACTACCTTTCCAGCTAAAATACATGGAAAACTCCCATTGGAGGGTAAACCCACTTAGGGTTAGAGTTAGGTACCCATGAAATTGTAGAGCAAAATGGATGTTGCCAATGAATTTGCAGTGCATCGCTCTGGTTAGTAAAGCCTGGCTGAAAAATTCAGCACCCTTCTAAGCATAACTATGGTCTGCAAATTCATTGATGACATCTATTTTGCTCTACGAATTCATGGGGACCGAACCCTAACCCTAAGTGGTTTTTCCCTCCCATGGAATTTCTCCTGGAAAGGTAGAAAAGCTTGACTGAAAAAGTCAGCACCCTTCTAAGCATACTGATTTGCTGCAAATTCATTGGCAACATCCATTTTTCTCTACGAGCTCATGGGGACGTAACCCTAACCCTAAGCAGGTTTACCCTCTAATGGGATTTTTCCATTTATTTCAGGGGCATCAAACTCAAGGCCCATGGGCCATATCTGGCCTGTGGGGTGCTTAGATCTGGCCTGCGTGGCCACCCTGGAAACAGCAACGTACTGGCCCATGGTGCCTCTGCCAGTGAAAACAGAGCTTTGGGGGGGGGGCTCCCAAGCTCCATTTTCACTGGCAGAGTGTTGCAGGAGGCCGTTGCAGCTGAAAATGGAGCTCAGGACCCCATTATCTCTGGCAGAGTGCTCGGGCCACCACAGGCGTCCCCGACACAAGTGGCGTTGATCTGGCCACGCCCAGCCTGTCCCCCCAGAGGTCAAACACATGTCTGATGCAGCCCTGAATGAAATTGAGTTTGACACCCCTGAGCTAGACTATACCATCTAGCTGAGGTGGTGCAGTGGTTAGAGTGCTGTACTGCAGCTACTTCAGCTGACTGCTAGTTCAGCAGATCAGCAGATCAAATCTCACCGGCTCAAGGTTGATTCAGCCTTCCATCCTTCCGAAGTAGGTAAAATGAGGACCCAGATTGTTGGCGGCAATATGCTATTTAGTATACTGTCAATTGTTGTAAGCCACCGAGAGTCCTCGGAGAGTGGATGGCATAGAAATATGTTTAATAAAATAAATAAATAAATAAATTAGTTTTTCTTAACCTTGGCAAGTTTAAGAGACCTTCAACTCCCAGAATTCCCCAACCACCATGATCTCGATTGGTCTCAAAATGCCTGAACAGGTTAGTATTTGAAAGTGAAATCATTAGAAAATTCTTGGGCTTAACCTAGACAGGAAAATTAGAAAAACATTCTTGACAAACTACAGTGAGAATAATTAATCAGTGGAATGGCTTGCCTTCAGAAGTTCTGGGTGCTCCATCACTGGAGGTTGTCAAGAAGAGACTGGACAGTCATTTCATCAGAATGCAGAATGCAGAGTCTCCTGCTTAAGCTTAGAAGCTTAGAAAACCTCCAAGATCCCTTACAACCTTATGATTCTGTGTTCTAAGCAGTGTTTCTCCACTTGTGGTTACTCCATCACTGGAGGTTTTCAAGAAGAGATTGGACAGTCATTTGTCCAGAATAGTAATGGATCTCCTGCCTTTAGCGGAGCGGTTGGACTAGAAGACTCCAAAGTCCCTTCCAACTCTGCAATTCTGTAATATTTCTGTCTTCTCCATAACAAACCATTTCTGTTTTCTAGCTAAGAAAACTAAAGGGAGATGTTTGTGAAATCATAAAGAGTTAAGCCAGACTGAAAGGAAAATTTACTTTTGCTATATTAGTAGAGGGATGCAGAACGTGCTGGTAGGTTGTTGTTTTTTTGCTTATGCCAGTTTTATGCAGATGTAGGCAGATGTTCCCAACTGGTGACCGTAAAATGATTTCAAATCTTCTTGCCAGCAGGGACTCCACTAGAAGATTTAAACCTGAACAGGCTTTGTGCACTGCAACTGTAGCCTTTGGGCTGAATATGTTTCTTCCCTGCCGAAGTTACTCCTGTTGCCAATCTTGTCAGCAGATTGGCTTTTTTGAATCTTCAACTCAATTTGTATCTGTCAGTCATTTTTGATTGGGATTGCTTTGCACGTTGTCTTCCTTTAAAAGAAAAGAAAACCATGCTGTGCTCTGGTGTGCATGAACGATGCCTTTAAAAATAAGTGCAGAATTAAAACACTATTTTATTAAACCCATAACATGTGCTAATGGCATTCAGAATTTCTTTTCAAGCACATTACTGCGCGCTAATGCACATTAAAGGACAGTTAAAGCTGATGTGCCTACAGAGCTGGAGGTTGTACAAATGCAGAAATCCCCCTGAAAACATGTTTCTGCTTTTTAGATTCCGTCCACAAAATGGCGAAAAAGAAAAAGAAAAAAGAAAAAGAAAGAAAAAGAAAAAGAAAAAGAAAAAGAAAAAGAAAAAGAAAAAGAAAAAAATAAAGCTAGGGCTGTGGGAAAAGGAAAGAGAAAATATTTGTAAACTGACTATCCCAGTGTCTTTGGATGTAAGTCAGGATTGCTTCACCTGTGGTATGGAAGGAGTCAAAATGACACTAAACCTGGACAATGAGTTATTTTTTCCCCATAAACGGATCCTTATAAAATATATGCAAAGACTGCAAAGGCAGATCTGTGCAAATTTATAATCCACTCAGACGAAGCTCTGCAAAATGGAAGATTCAAAGCAACCCAGAGCTTTAGAGCCATGTGTGCATAATAAAGACTCCTTTTAATTCAAGCTGCTTTCCAGTTTGTGGGTCACAAAAACAGAAAGTATCTGCTGTGGGAAGGAAACCAGGAGACTTTGAGTTCTAGTCCTGACCGAGGCATGGAGCCAGCTAGCTGGATGACCTTGAGCCAGTCACTCTCTCTCTCAGCTCTATGAAGACAGCAGCGGCAAATCATGTTCAAAAATCTGTGCCAAGAAAACTGCAGATAACTGGCTCAAACACACACACACACACACACACACACACACACACACAAGAGCCAAATGAAACTAGGCAGGGGTGGGTTCTAAATTTTTTTACTACCGGTTCTGTGGGCATGGCTTATTTTGTGGGCATGGCTTGATGGTCATGTGACAATTATTTAGAATTTAGCAGAGGTAATGGTCTACCAGGCTTTTAACTGCTTGCAGAGTTGTACCGATCTACCCATTTATTTTTTGCAGGCACTGGTCTACCCATTTATTTTTGCAGGCACTGATCTACTCATGTATTTTTGCAGGCACTGGTCTACTCATTTGTTTTTGCAGGCTCTGATCTACTCATGTATTTTTGCAGGCACTGGTCTACTCATTTGTTTTCTTTTAACACTGATCAGCTATAGGGCGGCCCTTTGAAGTCCCACAGCAAGACTTTAAACAGATTTTTTCCCTCTAGCCATCAGCTGGGACTCAGGAAGTAACAATAGATTGGGGGTGGGGCCAAATAAAAGGTAAGAATAACGCGGGGGTGGGGGGTGGGGAATGGGAGGCGGGGGGGCAGAACCGGTTCGGTGATGTCATATCATCACCACTACTGGCTCGGGAGAACCAGGCCGAACCGGGAGGAACCCACCACTGAAACTAGGATAACGTCAGGCTGATATCTAAGTTCTAAGCTACTCTGGAGATAAATTATGCAATACTCTGAAGCTCTCTGGTGCAGGTGAAGTTGAAGTTACTCATGCACAGAAGTGTGTAACAGAAGTACAGTGCGCCGTTCATGTAGAAAAGACCACATGTTCAGTTTCAGCTAGTTCAGTGAGCGCAGTTGACCCGGTACCAATCTCAGAACCAAATATAATATCACAAAAGACACATCGCCCTTTCATCTCAGTCATATTGACAGCCGGTCAGTTCACCCCACCAAAGAGAATGCAGTTAATTCATTTGAACAGGTTATGTTTGAGTGGACGCCAAAGTGTCAAAGCATTTGAGAACAGGGAATATTGTGAGGAGTCAGGGTAAAAGGCAATGCTCCTAAGGTTGAAACAAAATGCGAACATTATAATGCCTGCACTGAATTCAAAACCTATGTCCCTATATGTCTATTAGATAGGGACTTTATTTATTAATGGACAATCACTGCATTCCAACTAAGGAAGAATCTATATTATACAATCCAGATAAAGAGAGAAGAACAATATATTAGATCTACACCAAACAATGAGATATGATGGCACACAATCAATTAATTGTCAAGCACACAATACAGCAGGATAATAGTGACATTTCAGTTTTGTTCTAGAGATGTGGATGGGAATGAACTGGCTTTAAGTGACCAGTTAAAGAAGACTTATGTAATGAATTTGTTCATCAGGGTGCATTAATTTCATCTTGCATGACTGTAGGGGAAAGGTTTCCACATGGTAGAAATACAGACCAGATAAGGGGTGGGCTGCTGGGGGTTCGCAGGGGTTCGGGAGAACCTCTAGCTAAGAGTCTGTGCAGTTTGGAGAATCCCCAAATCCCACTCTTGGCTGGCCCCATCCATCCTGCCCCGCCCCTCCCAGGAATCCCCACGCAGCCCATTTTGGATGCAGGTAAGTGCAGGGTGCGCATGGAGGCTGGGGGAGGGGAAAAAATAGGCCTACCGGAAGTTCAGGAAGGCTGGAAATGGGCCTGTTTCCAGCCTCCAGAGGGCCTCCGGAGCCTGGGTAGTCTGTTTTTGCCCTCCCGGAGGCTCAAGGAAAGACTCCAGAGCCTGGGAAGGTCAAAAATGCCTCCTCCGCCATGGTGCAGGAGGCCGACTAGGCCACACCCACCATGGCCCCACCCACCCAGCAACAGGGCAGAGAAAATTGCTAAAATTTTTGAAGCCCAGCCCTGGATCAGATACAACTACCTCAGTATCCCACAGTCAGGTGCAGTGGTGGGTTTCTATCGGTTTGCCCCGGTTCAGGCGAACCATTAGTAGCGGCAGTGGGAGGCTCCGCCCACCTGCCTGGACATCATCATGGACACTCTGCACATACGCAGAAGATCTGTGAACTTGCACTCGCAGTTCCGAAGGTAAGCGGAACCCATTACTGGTCAGGTGAGACCCATGAGGAGGAGGAGGAGGCAAGGAAGACAGCAATATCCAAGTACCACTAAAGAATAAGTTAGATCCTGAAGAGCCAGCTCAATGGGAAGAACAAAATCCATGCCATCAACACATATGCCTTGCCAGTCATCAGTAACTTGCCAGTATGGTGAGCTGACCAAAACAAGACATGGAGCTGCCAATGTGGAGACTCACAAGTTCCTCATAATGTACAGAGGTTTCCACCCCAAGTTCATCTCTCAGAGACTGCATGCCAACTGGAAAGGTGGTGAATGGGGCCTGGCAAGTGTCAAAGTCCTATCCTGCACAAAACAAATGTTTCATTTAGCAACAGAAATGTTGGGCTCAGTGGTGGTTGTAAGTCGAGGACTACCTGTATTGAGATTGTATATATATGGACATAGTCCCATGATGGCGAACCTATGGCATATGTGCCAGAGGTGGCACACAGCACCCTCTCTGTTGGCATATGAGCCATTGCCCCAGTTGAACTCTGCTGCGTGCGCACAAGTGCACGCACCTCCTGCCAGCCAGCTGGTCTTTGGGCCTCTGGAAGTGGGGCATGTGCAGGGGGTGCATGCACATGCATGGGGGGAATGTTGGGGGGGCGTCCATGCATGTGTGGGGCGGTGCATGTGCAGGGATGCGCGTGCATCCATGGGGCGGCACGCATGCATTGCATTTTGGCGTTTGTGGGGGCATGCACACATTCACGCACTTTGGGCACTCGGTCCAGAAAAGGTTAGCCATCATTGGTATAAAAAATAATTATTGTTTGGTGTTGAATATCACATCCTGAATACCCTGTTTGCTTGTTGATTTCCCTTTGAAAGTGGCCATGTATGATTTTACATCTGTCACATTCTGTGATCTTTGGCATTTTGACTGGAATGGTGTGATTGAAAGCTGATCTTCTTAGCAAGCTTCCAATGACTTACACTCATACATGTGTGTATGTATTGTATGCAATGCTCAAGCATGCTTTGCACAAAACTGATGTAATAGACCGTTTTGCACAGCAGTTATTTTGGCAGGACATAGTAAGACCCATACAGAGGTTAGCAATGACAGTACTTTGGGTTTCTTTCCATTTAGGTTTAGGGGAGTCAGGTGTCTGCTGTTGCTCCACTATAAGGGGAAGTCACACTAAATACTTGACACCTTAGCCTATGGAAGCTGTTTTTCCTGCTTTTTGCTCTTTTTGAATACTACATACAAATGTCCTGTATTTTCAGACTGTATTCTAATACCAGAGTCATAATTATATATAGTCATTGGACCATTGCTACAAGAACAAATCTAATGGTGGCCTAAGCCTTTTGCATAATATTATCTCTGTGTATGTGTATTTGTGTATCAGAGTTATTGACTGAATGAAGTTAAGACAAAACAAGTAACTACACAATTTTAAAAGATATATATTTTGGGAGTAGTTCAAGCAATTAACGGGCAGTTTGCTGATTCCAGAACTTATGAAAAATGGTAATGCAGAATGTGCTCATATGGGAGGTAGAAAACTAAGTCCCCTAGTTATCTAATTTGGACAGTTATACAATGAAGCAATTAACACAAGCTGGCACCAAAAAGTCCCTGGCTGTGAAATTTCATTGAATAAAAAATTCCACATTAATTTTATCCTTTCCAGAAACAGTGCTGAGAGTACATGAAATCACTCACCGTGGGAAAACTCTTGAGTGGAAGTTGGCACAGGATTCCTGCGATGGAAAAATAAGCATGACTAATGGGCAACAGAAGCCCTTCAAAAAAAATAGGGAGAAAGAACTGGCCATACCGATGAAAAAGATGCACGCTGTCAAGCTGAATTCTGTTGGACTGAATGCAGAAAACTGCATATGATGTCCCCTTCCTTTAAGGATTCATCAATCACATGAACTTTGAACCATTTGAATATACAAATGGTTAAATTATTAAAACTGGAAATGTCTTGAGTACCATTTAGGAGTGTTGAGTGTGCTGTGCACCCATGAGTTGGACTAAACTAGGAGACTGGAAATTCTAGTCCCACCTTAGGCACAAAGCAAGCTGGCTGACATGAAGGCAGAACAAGAAGCAATGGATGGAAAGTAATCAAGAAGAGAAGCAACCGAGAACTAAAGAGAAATTTCCTAACAGTTAGAACAATTGATCAATGGAACGACTTGCCTCCAGAAGTTGCAGATGCCCTAATACTGGAGGTTTTTAAGAAGAGATGGGACAACATCATCATCATCTCCTTTTAACGACCCCATATAATTGCAGGGTGGAGTTTGGGCAACTGAATGGAGCTGAGTGTTTACTGGCCGGATGCCCTTCATGTCACCAATATGGAGTTATATTCAGTAGATACATTTTCAATGTGCCCAGAGAGAGAAATATCTGCCTCTACCTAGGTTCAAACCCTGATTGTGAGGTGAAAGCTCCACCTAAGAAAATATAGGACAACCATTTGTCTCAAATAGTATAGGTACTACAGTAGTGGGATTCAAATAATTTAACAACCGGTTCTCTGCCTTAATGACCGGATCGGTGGGCGTGGCCATGGTGGGCATGACCAGGGAGTGCGACAGGCAGCACTCGGCCTCCTGCACCCCCTTGGGAGCAAAAATGGGCTGCGGGGGGGGGTGCTGCCCCCCTGTGCCCCATTTTGGGCCTAGTAGGCTTCCCTGCAGCCTCCTGGGAGCCAAAATGGGGAGCATGAGGACTCCTTGAAGGGGCGGGGAGGGGAGGGGTGGAACCAGCCAGCAATTTAACAACTGGTTCACCTGAACGAGCCCAAACCGGCTGAATCCCAGTACTGGTTTTCTGCCTGAGCAGGGAATTGGACTAGAAGACTTCCAAGGTCCTTTCCAAGTCTGTTATTCTGACCTTGGGCCTCCCCTCCTCCCTCTCAATCCTATGAAGCAAGCAATGAGAAAGCCAATCCTTTTGCAATCACTACAGCATATCAAATGATTCCTGTACTTCCCTCCTTTTCAGTCTGCTTTCTAGCAATTCGTATACCAGGATCAATTTGTAATTGATACCAGGAGCCTTGGTGGTG
This sequence comes from Ptyas mucosa, assembly GCA_012654045.1. NCBI lineage: Eukaryota > Metazoa > Chordata > Lepidosauria > Squamata > Colubridae > Ptyas > Ptyas mucosa. Next base: position 6,690,214 of record WNWU01000034.1, on the reverse strand, counting down.
CAGCGGACTAAAGTGCTGTTAAGTAGCACTTACCTGCCAGCTGCCTGCAATTACTGCGAGTTCAAATCTCACCAGGCTCAAGGTTGACTCAGCCTTCCATCCTTCTGAGGTAGATAAAATGAGGACCCGGATTGTGGGGGCAATAAGCTGACTTTGTATAAAAAAGAACACCGCTTGGGGGCCCCCAAAAACCTACTAAGCAGGTATATTCAAAAGTATGAAGGCTATTGTTTAATGCATTGTAAGCCACCCCGAGTCTCCGGAGAAGGGCAGCATATAAATCGAATCAATCAATCAATCAATCAATAGTATTATAATAAACATAAAAGGCAAATGCCGGAGATAGTTATCCAACTATGTCACAGTTTTTCCTTCTTTTCTTCAGAATTCTATTTGTCCATTTCCTATCCTTGAACTGCTTCAGCAGTAGGCAGACAATGTACAGGAAGTGGCAAATGGACATGTCCTCTGGAAACATTTAGTGGGCTAGTCCTGCAGTGAGGCAAGGAGGCTGCGTGGCTTTGACCAAAATCATTTCACAGGTTGAAACTACTGGCAGTCCTCGATTTACAACAGTTTATTTAGTGACTGTTCAAAGTTACAACGGCCTTGGAAAAAAGTGACGTATGACTGTTTTTCACACTCACGATCATCCCCACGATCACGTGATCAAAATTCAGATGCTTGGCAACTGACTCATATTTATGACGGCTGCAGTGTCCCAGGGTCATGTGACCTATTGACAAGCAAAGTTGATGGAGAGGACAGATTCACTTAACAACCAGCATACCAACTTAACAAGTGCAGTAATTCACTTAACAACTGTGACAAGAAATGTCGTAAAGTGGGACAAAATTCACTTAACAAATGTTTCTACTTAGCAACCAGAATTTGGGGCTCAGTTGTGATCGTAAGTGGAGGACTATCTGTATTTGCTTTATCTTGATATGAGTTTTTGTTTGGCTCATATCAGGGGTGAAATCCAGCAGGTTCTGACAGGTTCTAGAGAACCAGTAGCAGAAATTTTGAGTAGTTCGAAGAACCAGCAAATACCACCTCTGGCTGGCCCCAGAGTGAAGTGGGAATGGAGATTTTGCAATATTCTTCTCCCAGGAATGGGGTGGGAATGGAGATTTTGCAGTATCCTTCCCCTACCATGCCCACCAAGCCATGCCCACCAAGCCACACCCAAGCCACACCACGCCCACCAAGCCACACCCACAGAACTAGTAGTAAAAAAATTTGGATTTCACCACTGGCCCATATATTAAGTAGAATATTAGCATGTGTGGGGCTGAAACACAAAAAATGGAGACTTCTCTACGTAAAGCATTTTCTCATTTCCTATTTAAATCAACAAGAAAGCTATTACCAACGGATGGATAATTCCTTACCTAGCTGTGATATGTCCAAGGTAATGAACAAAAATCTCAGTTCCAATCTGTCTAGAATTCTATTCCTTTCACTGTTACCCTGAATCTGACGGAACGATTTTAAATCAGCCTTCTTTGCAAATATGCAAAGATCGATCTAGAATTAAAAATAAGCTTTAAACATTCTTTTCCAATGCTGATTCTGCTTAAGCTCACTCCTCCTTTGTATCCTGGGCATTATAAATAAACAGACAATGTAGTTGTCTGAAAGCATTTGTGCCTTTGTTAGAGGACTTAACACCACAGCAAGTGGAAAACAATTTAACTCAAATGGGTCTTCAGCAGCTTTCACTGGTCTGTTGCCCTCCAGAAATGCATCTCCAATTATAGTACCATGCACTTCTGTCTGCCCTGTTATTAGCTCCATGGGCTAAGGGTTCTGGGATTTGTATTGCCAACCCAGGTGGATGACAGCAATATCTTATATTTATCTGACAAATACATGGCAAATCTCTAGAGCCTAAACATTTCTCCATCTCAAGATAATGAGTCATGGATAGTGAAGAAGTCATTTATATTCTGGAACAGCTGTGGAAATATGTCAGCACAAACTTAACCTTGATTCTTCTTTAAAAAAAAACAGTACCGCTTTCTATACTGCCATCCAATTATCTTTTATTTGTTTAGAATGTTATGCACTATTTTATTCATATATGGTACAAATGAGAAGCCATGTAAAAATCCTTGGAAGTAATCCCTCCAAAAATTTCCACGATAGTCATCCAGGCTGACTGAGGAACTCACAAAGTTATACTTCGACAATAACTCCAGGATGTGAAAGCTGAGGAAGCCATTTTGGAAGGTTTCATGGGGAAATTAGATATGCAGGTTTCGGTGGCTTAATCCCACTCTGTTCTCTGCATAAGCACCCAATGGGTGGTGGGGAGGGGGGAAGGTTAAGTGATTTCAGTTTAGCTTGCAGCTCTGATTATTTGAGAACTCACTTTTGCCTTCTGTCAACATTCTGTCAACATCCATAGTCCTCAATTTCCAATGAGGGGAGGGGATGGGATGATGGTATTATTCTAGGGAAGGATAGATCTACCCACTTTAAGGCCATGCTGGATGAATTCCTTATGTATGGTTTTATTCAATCTTCTAATTCATTCTATGCATTTCTACCTGGGGGAAAAAATCCAGAAAACCAAAGAGACTTACTGGCAGTGGTGGGATTCAGCCAGTTCGCACCACTTTGGGAGAACCGGTTGTTAACTTTCTGAGCAGTTTGGTGAACTGGTTGTTGGAAGAAATCATTAGGGCAGAGAACCGGTTATTAAATTATTTGAATCCCACCACTGCTTACTGGTAGTTGTCTGTATCTTTTTGCTGCCACCATACAGGCAGGAGTGGGCTGCTGGGGGTTCGCAGAGGTTTGGAAGAACCTCTAGCTAAGAGTCTGTGCAGTTCAGAGAACCCCCAAATCCCACTCCTGGCTAGCCCCACCCCACCCCGCCCCGTCCCTCCCAGGAATCCCCATGCAGCCCGTTTTGGATGCAGGTAAGTGCAGGTCACACACGGAGGCTTGGGGAGGCCTACCAGAAGTTCAGAAAGGCCCGTTACCAGCCTCCAGAGGGCTTCTGGAGCCTGGGGAGGCCATTTTTGCCTCCCAGAGGCTCGAAAAAAGCTTCTGAAGCCCAGGGAGGGCAAAAAAGCGCCCGCCCCCCAGTCATGGTGCAAGAGGCCAACTAGGCCATGCCCACCATGGCCATGCCCACCCAGCAACCAGGCAGAGAACCCCTTGCTAAAATTTTTGAAGCCCACCCCTGCATACAGGTAGTCCTCAACTTACAACAGTTCATTTAATGACCATTCAGAGCTACATTAGCACTGAAATGCTAAAAGTGACTTAGGGCTGTTTTTCACACTTACAACATTGCTGAAGGATGAATAGATTTGGGTCAGGTCCTGTTAGCCAGAAGCTGTTTCTTTAAAAGGCCATTTTTACCATCAATCAAGGCTCTCTGTTTCCTGAAGTGAAGGACACGATTGTGCCCTTCCTTATTTCACATACAGAAATTGACCTGGCTGCTAATTCAGTACTTTCATTGGTATTGCTTTAATTTGTACCCATTCAGTGTACAGTGAAGCTCCTTCCCATTACAGGAAAAGTATAAGCCATAACATTGTAATAAAACCTAGCAGAAAGTGGTACAGTAGAACCATTGACATAAATAGGATTATAATTATGAAGCATTCGCAGAGCATTTTAATTTGCTTTGTGTTTTATAGCCAGTTTCTTTTACTTAACCCCACTGTTCAGGTAAAGTACTGAACCACAGAGGAACCTATTGTTTGGTCTATTTTCCCAAGAATTTGCTCTGCTGTAAATCCACATCAGATCAGGATTTCAATCCAAAGCAGTATAACTTTCGCTCGTAATTTTGATAGAGGCCATGAGGCTTGGGAATTAGAGAGCTGATGCTGCATAGAGGCAGAAAAAAAAATTAAACATTCTCTCTCCAGGCATATTTCCATTCCGCCCCACAATATTATATTTCAATTATGAATACTTTTAAGAACCTTTAAGAATACTTTTCCACATGAATGGGTGAGATTGTGTTTCAGTTTTATGTATCATGCTGTTGTGGTCCGCCAGCAGGCTGTGGAGCTGACAGCGGAATCAGACAGTGATGAGGCTGAGGAAGAAGAGGGGCCAGTCCTCGAGGCTGGGGAAGGCCCAGATGAGGGTTCTGCATCGGAGGCAGAGATGGGGCCAGGGCCATTGGGGAGTGAGGTGCGGGCTCTGGAGCTGACAGCAGAGGAACAGGAGGAGCCTGTTCCTAGTGCAAGTATGAAAAGAGCTGCCAGAGGGCAAGAGCAGCTACAGCAAAGAGGACAACTCGGGAGTAGGGCCAAGAGATGATTGTCCCCTCGCATAAGGCTTAAAAGACCAACAACAGCTCTTGGGCTCTTTGTCAGAAAACAACGTTGGTAGACTCGCTCTTGTCTTGCTGCACTTATCTCTTGTCGGCGTCTTCTAGTTCTGAACTTTTGCCAAGAGAAGCCTTTGGCAGTTTGCCTAATTATACCAAGGTTGGTGATTAGACTGAAGAATTTGTGTTATGAAGAGTTCGTTTTGATTTAGTTTGGACTATGCTGAGAATGAGTTAATTCTCAGCTGTTCTAATAAAGTCTGTTTGTTTTGAAACTGTTTGAGTCTAATACTACCTACTTGGGCCTGGGTCACAACACATGCATACCAGGAGTCTCTAAACTTGGCAGCTTTAAGACTTGTGGACTTCAACTCCCAGAATTCTCCAGTCAACATGTCCACAAGTCTTAAAATTGCCAGGTTTGGAGACCCCCTGACACGGTGGTGAAATCCTCCGTGGATCGCCACCAATTTGCTGCCCACGCATGCACGATGCGTGCCAAATGTGCTCTGCATGCGCATGCACAGTACACACCAAACACACACTTCACACAGAAAAACAAAACTTCAATAGGTAAGTAGAACAGCAAGGGAGGAACAGCTGTGCCGCATAATTTAGCTTTGCTAGAAAGCAGGATTTCCTGCTTTCTAGTGAATATAAACCGTGTGGCACAGCTGATCGTCCGAAATACCAGTTCAGACAAACCGGTACCTTTTTTTTACTACTGGTTCGCCCGAACCGGAGCGAACCAGTAGCATTTCACCCCTGCCCTGACATATACAGACAAATTTGTGTCAATGATTTCGTGAGAGCATTTGTACAAAAAGACAGAGAAGGTAGACCCTAAAAAAAATCATCCTCCAGTCCAGACTCATCCTAAAGCCATGATCTATTTTGCACTGTTCAGCCGAAGGCCTTTTGATTTCGTGGTATTAATTTACACAACTCTTTAAGGATGGAACTATATGAAGGTTCTATAGGAATGACAGATGATGGAATCCGAGGTGGCATGATGAGCCAGATTTTGAGACCTTGAAATTGAGTCACACTGCAATTCACTCAATTCAAGACTGAAACTCAATTGGGGGGAAAAAAGATTCAACCCTGGACAATAACGTGGAAGCATTCTAATGCCTGCAGCTGCTTCATATTTCTTTTTTTTTTTAGCACAATGGAATGAAAATAGCAGGCAGGAGGAGATGACCTCTGCACGTTTTCTGCAGGATGACCTCAAGAGTTTAACAGAAATAATTTGTTGAAGTAGTCTTCCTGCACTTCTTTAAAGACAGGGTGAAGAAGGCAGCACAACAGGAGCCTCCAAATTGCCCAGCAAATGGTCTATAGAAGAGTAATGTTGACCCAGTGCAGAAAATGCCCTCGTTTAATGTTTTTTTTAAAAAAATCCTTTTCTTACTTAAATATAAATTTCAAACATGTTTTAAAAAATAAAGCATTACTTTTCTATTAGCTTCTGTAGGCTAGCATGGTTTGCACTGCGATTTTGCAAGCTGACTTTCCGTTCTGGGGAAAATGCGGAAGGGTGTCTGTGGGACTAGCTTTGGCCATTTTACCTTTGCACTGTTGGATCACTGGATTTTGGTGTGCCAGGAAGGCAGGCAGGGCTAATCCACAAGTTTAACCTCTCCTAAGTATTAACCTTCGTTCATTGTTTTCTATAAGCTCATAGACTTGGCAGGTTGAGCCTGTTTGAGAAAGACATGGAAGAATACCAACTGGCAGTTCCTTGAACTATATAAGAACCAAATCAAGAACTTAAAGAAATATGAATCCATTCTTCTACCCATGGACCACTTGTGTTCTGCCACACTTGGCATGCTTTCTTTAATACTGGCAAGCATCCCTCTTTTGACTCCCTAATGGTATTGCAGATGGGGCCAAAGCTGCTGATAATCTGGCTGGCAAGCAGATGTTTCTGCAAAATCTCTCAGTGTTGAACAACTGTGCTAAATGAAAGAATCAAGATCTGGTGATGGAACTTGCAGAGATGCAGTGGCATGATGGGGGCATTGTATGCTGGAGGTGATACTTTTGGAGAGATGGGTTTAATAAATAAATATGAACAAGAATTAGATAAAACCAAAAGTATGAGTGGCATGGAGGTAGGATCTTCTCCATTACTCCATCAACCACCTCCAGCATACAAAGCTGCATCTGGGCCCTAAGCCAACCAAAACAGCCAAGTTTGAAGGCTCTTTCAGAAAGCCAAAAGATTGGAGGTGGATGTCCCAAAGGTGCTTTTTTTCAAGAGGCAACTGGACTTTCTCAGGGGTTTTTTTGAAGACATTTCACTTTTCACCCAAGAAGCTTCTTCAGCTCTGACTGGATGGTGGGGAATGGAAGGATTTATATTCCTTGCAGACAGCTGGTCATTTGCATCCTTTTAGAGCAGGGGTATCAAATTCAAGACCCACAGGCCAGATCCAACCCACAAGGTACTTAGATCCGGCCCACAGGGCCACCCTGGAAACAGGGAAGGACCAGCCCGTGGTGCCTCTGCTAGTGAAAACAGAGCTCAGGAGCCTGTTTTTGTTGGCTGAGCACTCAGGCTACCAGAGGTGCCCCAACACAAGTGCCATTGAATTGGCCACACCCATGCCCAGCCCAACACCCCAAAGTCAAACACACGGCCCTCAATGAAATTGAGTTTGACATCCCTGTTTTAGAGAATCATTGAGGCCACTTTGAGGTTTATCTGTGTACTCAGGGTCACCTGAGTAGTCAAATGTGTGTGGAGCCTTCTTGGTTCCCAAGATATTTTTCTACCCCGTGTCCCTTCACTGGCACAGACTGTTGGGGATGAATCTATGTTGTCTGCATCTCAAACTGAAGTGCAAATGGTTCCTGTAGTATGCAATTTTTCTGGAAATCATATTCATATTCCCACACCATTCAAAGAGTGTTCATCTTAAAGTGGATGAACTGAAGGTGGATCTTACATTCAACAGCAAGATGTTCCAAAAGATGGGAGGCACCACAGAAAAGTTTCTTCTCCTAAATTCTGTCAGTCAAAATGGACTTAATGGGGTCCATAACATGTTTCTTCTGCTGGAGTAAGTGGAGTAAGTACTGGAATAATTGGGACAAGCCAATCCCATTGAGGTGAGACATTTCCTCAGAACGGTTTTCAATTTTAGCTCTTAAGCCTCCTATAAAGTCTATTTGTCAGCCGGATTTCAAAAAGAATGGGAAGACATGCACACAGATATTTTATAGTTCTGAGACCCATCCTGTGTTATTATAACCTCATTGTCACAGTCAGCATTTCTGTGATCCTGTTATATACACCTCATTTATTTCATTCTGTGCCCACATCAGTCCTTGTAGTCCTGACTAAAGGTTATTAAAAATCATTGCACTGACAAATTGTCTGTTGAAGGGTGACAGTCTGGCATATTGTGACTGGAGACAGATGTGAAGGCACTTCTTTATTTGGTTACCCTGGATAGGGTTAGTGACTTCTCTGCTCTTTGTGACGGGGTGTCATTGCAGATGTAGCTTTTGTTATTTCAACAAAATCTCTCTCAGCACCTCCTTGATTCTACTCTCAAGAGTTTAGAATTAAATCATACACAGCTTGCACGGAATTGAAATCTGGCATTTTACAAGATGGTCACGTTTACTTCGGAAGCTTCAGAAATAAACATATATATATATATATATATATATATATATATATATATATATATTAAGGCACCATGTTTCCACAGCACCATTAACGGAGGCAGCTGGAGAGCTCCAGATTCTCTGATAATCTTGAAATAATTACTGGGCATACGTTCCTTCCTTTATAACAGAACTTTAAGTACTTTCCGCTTTATTTCAATTTGTATTTTTAATAGGCAAGGGAATAGCCATTAATTAGGCTAAACTTCAACTCTTCTCAATCTAACCATTTTCAGTGAAGCGGGAAAAAATAGCTAGCAGAGCTGTGATATAATCTCATTGGTTTGTTTTCAAAAAGATATGCAGAAATATAATGAGAGAACAAGTCATTTTCTTTTAAAGAGCCAGGGCCATGGTCTCTGACCCTTATTCATACCTTGGCAGGATTTTTAAAAAAAATCATCTAAAAAGAAAAATATTGCTGATGAAACAGATCTTTAGATTGATTGTGTGTTATATAAAATAAATTTTTACAACATAAAATGCTATTACCAGTTAGATTTGTCTTGCTAAGATATGCAAAAATGCTGTTTAATATTTTGTGTCAGGTTTTGCATGGCTGATAATTTACTACACAGTCTTCTTTTAATGTAGCACTGAATACAAGATTCTTCTTATCCACAGTGGAGGAAGGGAAATGCAAAACCTGAGTTTAACCTTAATGCACAGACTGCAATCCTCTACACGTTCAGTGTGAATAACTCCTATTGTTTGCAGCGGGACATTATTTGGAACAGGTATATGTTGGATTATAGCATTACTTTAAAACAATTTGGAAAGATGTCTATATGTACAGTATTAGCACAGAATGGAATGATAATCCTATCACATGAGGATTATTGGAAACAGAGTTTCCATAAAGCTGCTGCAGCTAAGAACGAATCTTTATTGCAACACCAAAATTGAAGCTATTATCAAGAATTGATTGCTTTGCATGGTTTTGACAGGTGCTCCATTTTACAATCTGTTGTGTTTGAGTTCTGCTACTCTCCTTTTAGCTTTTTCCATGACTTAATAGCCACCGTCCTTCATGCCACTCATTGTCCAATGCTGAATTCCTGCCCTGAAGAACTATGGCTTCCAAAATATTTTCCATACACCAAGCTGAAATCTGTCAATTGGTATAAAAGTAGAAAAATTCTAATCTAGTGAAAACACAAACCTGTGTATCATTATCTGTCCTCAGCAGCTTCATAAAAAACATGGCCTTGAAATGAAAAAGTTCTGATTTAAACTCGATCACAAAGACAGAAGACGGGCTTCTATATGGGACACCTGATCCACTCAATCTTGATGCAACCCAGACTGCAAAAGTCTTTATTCTTTTTCTATGCTTTCACACATATTTTTAACAAATCCTAAGGATGGTCTGAGAATACATGAAATGAAAAGGTTTGATTTTTCCAGGATTTTCCTATGAACTATCTATTCCACAGAATTTGCTAGTAGCACTATTTTTTATTTTAGGACCATGATCCTAAAATCTAGATCCATTTATCTATTTATTTGGTTGGTTGGTTGGTTGGTTGGTTGGTTGGTTGGTTGGTTGGTTGATTGATTGATTGATTGATTGATTGATTGATTTGGGTGCCACATCTCTTGTTAGAGGTGACCTATGCCAGTGGTTCTCAACCTGTGGGTCTGTGGACCCCTGAGGCTTGAAGAAATGCTATGATTTAAAACTGGGATTAAGTTTTGGTGGTTGGTGGCCATGGCCCGTGGCCACAAAAGGTATTTAAAGGGGATCCATGGTGAAGAAATGGTTGAGAACCACTTACTTTCCTTCTTATTTGCGTTACTTCATTGCAGTATTTTGTCTTTCTTGATGGAATTTCACTTCTTCCATTCAACTGCTACATTGAAATTTCAGCTGTCCACTTAAGCGCTCTGGCTCTCTCTCCCCCCCCCCCTCCTTCTCTGAATATCCTTTGGATTATCACTCTATTATGATGATAGAGTTCTTTTATTGTTAGTACTTCATTATTGTTTTATCTTGTTTATTTTAAATAAGTTTGACAGAGTTAATAAACTGATTCAAGATTTTTTTTAAAAAAATAAGGAAATTGCGTGAAATTACATCCAGCAAATTAGTAATAAATAAATGATTAATTATGTGACATAATGATATGATTTTAATTTTCAAGTATTGAACCTGGAAACTGGAGGGTGGGAGGAAATATTTGAGATTGGTAGGCAATTGAGAAACAGATCAGCGTAACATAGAAGTTGGCCAGGTAAAGTATTGGTGTTGTAGTAACCAAGGATAAAAAGGTCATATATTAGAAGAGAGCTAATAGCTCTTAAGCTATCTTTAAAGAAAATTTCAGGTAATAGTTTTCAGTGACTTAGTGTGAAAAAAACCACTAGTCCTTTTTTTTAAAATGTCTATTCTGTGCATGAATTTTCTCAAAATGTGAACAGAAGAGGCAGTGGTTGTAGGCTAACTAACCTGAGCAGAGATTAGTCTGTAAAATCCAGAGGATTCTGTTGGTTTAATATTTGACATGGACTTGAGCTTCCTCTAGAACTTAAGTAGCAAGTTGGTGGAAAAATAGCATTGTTGGTGGAACAGTGGAAGAGGAGGAAGACTTTAAAGGAAGAAACGAATTTTCAATTTGGAGGAAAAGTTCATCCCACTATGTAACATCTAAGCTCAAAAAAACTTCCCATCCTGGAGTGTCCTTGAGAAAAGTTCTGTGACCTTGGAAAGCTTGAGCAAGCTTCTTTGCAGATTGCATTGACTCTTAAGCCTTTATTTTATTAAAACTGAGCAATCACCAATTAAGCTCATACTACTGAATTCAACGAGCTAGGGAGTTCCATGAGTTCTAGCAGGCTCATAATTCAAAAATCATGATCTCATTATTTTCCTTGGTCTTTAGTTCAAGGTCATCATTGGGGTGGTTGCCTTGGCTTGATGATGTTCTCTGTTTTACAGAAGGAAAGTCTCCATCTAATTATCAATCAAATCCCTATACAGTTTCAGGAAGCAAATTCCAACTATTAATTGCTTTGATCGATGAGGGATTTTTTAGAGGAGAAACTGCATGCATTTGGCAGAAGTGCAAGAAGGTTAAAAAAAACACACCAAGCCCAAGACAGAACAAGACTAAATGCTTTTGTTATAACACAGAATTATGAAAGAGAATGGTTTAGTGATTAATAATTCACTTATTTAAAGTAGATCAGAGGTAATTAGTGTGTTGAGCTCTGTGTGGTCCTGAAAATTAAATGGCACATTAAATGTTTGGGTTTCAAATTGTAGTTCATACTAATTGACTCCCTGAGGATTGAAGCAAATTTCAATAATCATGAGTCAGGCTGCTTAAAGTGACATTGCTGTTTTAAAAATGCATATCCTGAGGATTTCTAAAATTTAGCTGTGGGGTTCTGATGTTGGCTGATAAATTGGGATTTGAATTTCTAATAGCTACTCTTCAGGTAGCCCACTGCGTTTTCAATGCTGCACTTCTTTTCCATAGGTTTGAGTTCTTTCCTTATGGAGGATTATAAATCAATGTGGATTAGGACTATTCACAAAAACTCCATCTCGGCCATTCCAAGGAGATGTTCTTACCAGAGGTGGGTTTCAGAAGGTTCTGACCAGTTCTGGAGAACCAGTAGCGGAAATTTTGTGTAGTTTGGAGAACCGGTAGTAAAAATTCTGACTGGCCCCGCCCCCATCTATTCTCTGCCTCCCAAGTCCCAGCTGATCAGGAGGAAATGGAGATTTTACAGTATCCTTCCCCTACCACGCCCACCAAGCCATGCCAATCAAACCATGCCACACCCACCATGCCACGCCCACAGAACCGGTAGTAAAAAAATTTGAAACCCACCACTGGTTCTTACTGAAGGACTAGGAGCGTGCACTCAATACATTTAAACAATGTATTAAAGATCAGGAAGTCCAACAGGACCTGTCTGCTCTACTTAAGAATATTTTCTTAAACAGTCAGGCCCCCTTCATAAATAAGTGAGATATCTAGATTATATAATTGTTTCTAAATTTCAAAGGGCACCAACTCTGGCATGCTGTATTGCCCTCCCTTTAGCAGTTCTAGAGAGCCAATATAAATAAGTCCCATATGAACTGAGACTTTGCCTCATGGGCCATTGAAATAACAACTCATGTCCTGTTATATTGTTCTCTCGATAAGGATTCACAGACTTAGTTTATAATTCATTACCTGATTATATTCGGGAAATTCTGATCTCTTTTATGTACAGCTGTTACTGTCAATCAGTATGATATAGTGTCTTTGAATGTAGCTAAATTCTGCTATACTGTGTTTAGTTGTTTCTTTGTAGACATTTCATTACCAAACTAGGTAACATCATCACTTTTATTGATAGTGAAATGTCTGCAAGAAAAGAACCAGGCTAAGAGAGTGTCACAGACTCCACAATTCAAATTTGAGCTCCAAATATTCTCTTCTATAAGTACTGTCTGCAAAATTAGGCAGACTTTGGCCAACTATCAATCTCACCAATAAATGTAATATAATATTATGTTTTGTTACGTTTTATTTTATTTTAATGTTTTACATTTTAACTCTGGTCTGTGACGGTAATAAAAGATTGATTGCAATTTAAACATTTAAAATTCTTTTATTGTTTTTAAAATAATGACAGAGAAACAGGGGAAAAAAGCTCCACAAAAATAAAAATGCATGCATTGTCAAAGAAAAAGAACACAGAAAACATGATGGTTATATAAATGTGTTAGAAATATACAGTGTATGTACATCAATAATAATTGCATTAGATGATTATATGTAACATTTTAATATCCTGTTTCCCCCAAAATAAGACATCCCCTGATAATAAGCCCAATCGGGCTTTTGAACGCATGGCAATAAGGCCAAGTGCTTATTTCAGGGTTCAAAAAAATATAAGATAGGGTCTTATTTTGGGGGAAACACGGTATTTACAATTAAAATGATACATTATACTTTGTATTTTTGAATATGATCTATTTCTAAAGTTCAAAAGTGAATTATTGTCATGCTGTAGTCCAGGGGTGTCAAACTCAAGGCCCACAGGCCGAACACAACCCACGGGGTACTTAGATCTGGCCCACGGGGCAAACTTGGAAACAGTGAAGGACTGGCTCGTGGTCCCAAAAATGGAGGTCAAGAGCCCATTTTCACTTGCAGAGCGCTCGGGACACCATAGGTGCCCCCTCAACACAAGTGACATTGAGCTGGCCATGCCTACCCTGGCCATGCTGTGCCCAGCCCCCGGCCTCCCCAGGTCAAACACAATCCTGATGCAGCCCTCAATGAAATCGAGTTTGACACCCCTGCTATAGTCAAAATTCTTACATCCCTCCCCATCCCACTGAAAGAAAAGGAAGATCAAGCTGTAGCAAGGAGGAAATAACATCTTTGCATCAAATAAACTCCAGTAGAAAATATGTAAGCAGAGAGGAATTTAAACCAAGGAACACCAGTTGTGTTGGCTGTTGAACAGTCCAAATAATGCTCTAAACTAGTACAATTTCCTAGGTTTCCCCCCCCCCTCCATTTTCTTTTCCTTAATACTAAACCTTACAATCATTTCCACAAGCCACCACTGATGTTATACTGGATGCTGCCCTTAATTTATCTGCCTATGCAAATTGAAGAATGGATCAACTATTTACAGAAATGTAAGTGCAGATGTAGATATAGACCTACTCATATATGACTTTGCTGACTACCTTTTGGCAGATTACTGTAATCTTTTAATATATGGCATTATGCAAATATGTTTGTGGAAAAGGCATTGGAAAACTTCCATTAATTACCTGCTGCATTTATGGGATGGCATCCCCAGCAATTTCCGATGAGATGACACCAGAAAGAAGATTAATACAAACATATATTTCATCAAGTGGAAATTAGAAATCCTTGCAATAATTTTGGGCTGATTTAAGCACTCCATGTAGAGTTACTAGCTAACACAATGTTCCTATGTAAGTTTTAACTAAGTTATTATGTGCAAGAAGCAGCTGTAGAATGGAAACTGATGGATTTGGCACTTATTGATCAAGATGATAAGAAACATCCGTGAATTTGTGGTCAGAAAAGGTGCTGAATTACAACTGCCAGAATTTGAAATCTATAAACTCAAGAGAATTGTAGTGCAACAAACTTGAAGGATGTCACACTTCGAGCGTAGCTGCATTCTTTATACAGCACATATGTACGATCCAGTGTATATTGGTATTTGAGTTTTAGCCTCTTGTGAAGATAGTCCTTGACTTACAACCATTCATTTAGTAACTATTCGAAGTTACAGCGGTGCTGAAAAAAGTGACATGACTGGTTCTCATACTTCTGACCATTGGAGCACCCCTATGGTCACATGATCAAAAATTGGAAACTTGGCAGATGGCATGTATTTAGGACTGTTGAACTGCCCTGAAGTCACATGATCACCATTTGCAATCTTCCCAGCAAAGTCAAAGTCAATGGGGGAAGCCAGATTAGCAACTCCAGTGTTGCTAAAACAGGGATGTAACAATAATGCACCCTCAAATAAAACACTGCTCCCTTTAGAGTGACAATGTCTTAGCTTCAGCTTAGAAAGATCAGCATTGGAAGAGAAATACAAGACTGCCCATATTCCTCTTTTCTGATTTGTTATGTACTTAAGTATAGTTAAATAACATAAAAAGCAGTGCAAATTAAATGAATTTTTGCCAGTACAAAAGATATTGCGGAGATTACCAAACTCAGACGATCTTCTCTGGCTTGCAGAGTAGATCAGAGAACTGTTTTACAGGTCTAACGTCAGCCTTTTTTATATGATTAAAAGGGGAGCGTTTTTCCACATCATTTTTTCATGTCTTGAATCAATCAACAAACAAAGTGGATTGCTTCTTTAGACAAGTCTTGTAACAGATAATAGCTGAATGAGATGTTCATTTGATCTATTTTCTGCTTCTTGTAGTTAAAGCCAACTGCATACCATAGACACACACAATATATTGATATTTCAACACACACTCTCTTGATTGAAAAAAGGGTCCTAATAGAAGACATGCTTTTTTGCTTGACTGGATCTGCTTTTATCATCCTGTAACAGCAGTTCCTTTATTGTGTTACTTTTCTCTAATCTAACGTCCTTCTGTACAAACAAGAAAAGTTTTGCCCTTCTCAGCTGCAGCTGCTGTTAAGGGACTATGTTGCAATTGTGCTTCATTGTTTTAGTACAGCATGGATTTTTATACGGATCATTGTTAACGTCCGACAAATGTAAAAAAAAAAAAAAAGGACAAGGTTTTAATTTGAAGTTTGGGTCCACCATTGTGACTTTCTTCCAGCTTCATATATTTATTTGAAAGAATCCATTTTTGTACTGATTGATTATTTCTTTATGGAGAATATCATTGAATTCCTTTTTGACAATATTACCTTGAGATTAGGCTCATTCTAGATTCAATTAAATATGTTAATTAGCTTAAATTTTAATAACCTTCAGTGTATCCCTTGAAAATATCCTCCCATTCTTTTGTGATACTTCTCTAGAGGCCTACAGTTCTAAAGTATTTTTGCTGCTACATCCCATCTGGTTCACTGAAGCAGAAAAACACCAAAAAGTATTTGCATGAGGAAAGATGGTGAATGTTCCTAAGGTTCTTAATGTTTTATTTCATTTCCCAGTTATTACACTCCAGAAAGTTTTCCACACGTGTTATATGACAAACTACTATATCAGAATTTCTGCTTTGTTTCCTTTTGTTATAGGCTGCGGAAAAGGCAGCATTTGTTCCAAAATTCACGTGTTTACTTTGCGTGGCGGGTTTGAATGCAGACCTGTATGATATTTTTGGCACAATTCATTAAATTTGTGCAGGTGTGCAGGTGTAATGTGTTGCCAGGTCTCTCGTGATACCCTCTCATTGGCTGAAGTTGGTACATAAAAGTGCATACATACAGCTGGAATGTGAGATTGATGTAGATTTTCAGACTTCATAAAAGTGCAAACACAGGGCCTCTCTAGTATTCATTAAGACATTTCTGAAAAAGGATGCTCCTACAATACAAGTAATCCTCGAATTACAACTGTAATTAAGCCTGAAGTTATAGTCCTAAATCATTGCAGCTGTTAAGTGGGTCACATCACCAAATCCTGCCTGAAATTAAAACTAAGGACACGTTCATAAGAAGTAATGAACACTTCCAAAAGCTGCCAGTGATTGTGTTGCTGCTGCTGTGGGGTGGGATGGAGTTATACAGGTTTTTTTATGTTGTGGATTTTTAATGTTGTAGACCACCTGGAGTCACCTGTATCGGAGTTGAATGACTGTCAGAAGTGAAGAAGCTTTTATGTAATTAATTAATTACCTAATGGAAGTTAAAGAAGAAGATGAACGAACAATGTATAAGGATGGATAAAAGACTGTACATTTAAACATGTTGATGAAAAATAAAAATAAAAAACTTTTTTCAAAAAAAAAAGAATGAAGAAGCTTCTTGATGAGAAGCTAAACGTCTTCAAAGAAAAACAAAGGAAGTTGAAAAACACCTTTGGGACTCACGTTGGTTATAAAGTCATTTGAAATCCTGATCACAATCTTGAATTTATGAAAGAGCTAGTTTGGTCTAGTGGTGAAGGCACGAGGCTAGAAAGCAGAAGACTGTGAGATGAAGTCCTACCTCAGCTATGGAAGTGAACTGGGTGACTTTGGGCCAGTCATTTTCTCTCAGCTGAACTCACGTCAGAGGGTTGTTGTTGTGGGGAAAATAAGAGGAAGGATGTGTGTTCACCACCTTGAGTTATTTGTCAAAATAATAAAGATGGGATATAAATAAATAAACAAACAAACAAATATGGTTGTGGCCACTATCTTGAATTTTTTTTTTATTCCCCTGCAGGTATTCCTGATCATAATACTCTCCATACTCAAGTTAAACTACATTCCCTAAAGTTAAACTTCCTATTTCATGCTTTTACTTTTAATATACTACAGCATTTCCTAGACCGTCTTTTCCCCAGAATTATTACCATCATAATTTTTTACAGCTATTAAAGATTCTCTCAGACAGACTACCAACCACTAATTGTATAAGCCTATTAATTGGATATTAACTTAATGACTTTGTAAAATCTGATACATTTTGATTTACATTATCTTTTCTTTGGCTTATAGAGCTGCAGACAGTATAGCGTATGAAGAAGACGTATGCATGCCTTGGTGTTCTCACATATACATGTACACACCAGTGGTGAAATCCTACCAGTTCTTTCCAGCTTGTGCAAATTGATAGCGGCGGCAGCGCGAGGCTCCGCCCACCCACCTGGACATCATTACTTCCTGGTTTGAACCAGGAAGTAACCCATTTTTGACCCTCTGTGCATGCTCAGAAGGCTTTGCACATGTGCAGAGGGTCAAAAATCGGACCCAATGATGGCGCATGCGCAAGCAAAGCAAGCGTGTGCATGCGGCGTGCACACTTCCAAACCGATAGGGAAGGTAAGTAGATTTCACCCCTGGTATACATATATATTTTATCACAGCGTAATTCACACCTTCCACTTTCTTTCAGTTTATTAAAAGTCCACGTTTCG
The DNA here is from genome assembly GCA_012654045.1 of Ptyas mucosa. Taxonomy (NCBI): domain Eukaryota; kingdom Metazoa; phylum Chordata; class Lepidosauria; order Squamata; family Colubridae; genus Ptyas; species Ptyas mucosa. The sequence continues at coordinate 6,672,663 of WNWU01000034.1, read as the reverse complement.
TCTCTCAAAAGCTAGGATGCTAGGAGCATTGAATGTCAAAGTAAGATGAGATCTAAAAAAACCCAAACGTAACCCTAACAAAAAGATAACCTAGAGAGAAAGCTTAATTTACAGTCAGTGCACCATGATGGTGACTCCATCTCTTTGCAGGCATTTTTCCTCTGTAGCAGTGATGTTATCTGATGCGTCAGTCCCCCGTTGTTGTTTTTTCTGCACACTCTCCACATATTGAAAGAGATCTGCAAAAGAGAAGCTTGACAAATTCATGTCAGTTGCTTTCGTACCGCAGTTCCCAGAATTTCCAGCCAATTCTTCTCTCACACAGCATCAAGATTTCGTTTTGTTTTGTTTCCTAGAGGCTAAAGGGAGACCATAAAAGAAACAAGCAGCAGGAAACAGGGAAGGCCTGTTTCGCCTCCTTGGATGTCCATTTCTTGCGGATGCCTTTCCCTGCAGAGAACCCCAATTTATCTTTTGCATGAAACAATCCTCTGGATATTTCTGACAATGAGAAGAGCAGATCTGCCCAATTCACTGGAAAAGGCACATCTGATTCAGTTATTCAACAGGCACCTCCCTGTCCATTGCCCTTTCCTCTTTTTCTCCTGTAAGACAGCAGAGTTTGGTATGAATGCTGATTTTGATGCTGAGTCTTTCTTTGATGTTGAAATAGTATTTTGAGGAATTTCAGATGCTTGACAGAGGGATTTCCCCAAATCTGCTTTCCCCAAATCAATGTGTTGGGGAAAAAAACAGCTCCTAGAATTTCCCATCGTCTGGATTAACTGGGGTACAGGAACCATTCCACCATATTTATAGAAAGAGAGAAAAAGAGTTGGAAGGTCTTCCAGTCCAATCCCCTGCTCAAGCTGAAATCCCTATACTATTCCAGATAAATAGCTGTCCAATCTCTTCTTAAAAACCTCCAGTGTTGGAGCACCCACATTTTCTGGAGGCAAGCTGTTTCACTGATTAGTTGTTCTCACTGACAATTTCTCCTTAATTATAGATTGGATCTCTTTGATAAGCTTCTGTCTGTTACTTTTTGTCCTATCTTAAGGTGCTTTGGAGAATAGGTCGACACTCACACCCTTCTCTGTGACAGACTCTCAACTATTGGAAAACTGCTATCATGTCACCCCTATTCCTTCTCTTCCTCAGACTAGACATATCCAATTCCTGCAACTATTCATTCTATGCTTTAACCTCCAGCCCGCTTGCCATCGTTGTTACTCTTCTCTGCCCTCTTTCTAGAGTCTCAACATATTTTTTATCGTGACCAAAACTGGATGCATTATTCCACCTGTGTCCTTACCAGTGCAGTATAACATGGTACAAGCACTTCACATGACCTTGATACTCTGTTGATATGGCTAAGATTGCAATGGCTTTTTTGGTAGCTGTAACTTGCTTATTTGGAGACCATCAGATTGAATGAAGCTGATCCAAAAGACACAGAAGCAGAGGTGGTATTATGCAGGTTCTGACCGGTTCTGGAGAACCGGCAGCAGAAATTTTGAGTAGTTCAAAGAACTGGTAAATACCACCTCTGACTGGCCCCGCCCCCATCTATTCGCTGCCTCCCGAGTCCCAGCTGATCAAGTCCCAGCTGATCAGCTGGGTTTTCTTTTGTTGCCCTGGAACTGGAAAGCAGGTTAGTGGGGTGAGGAGGGAATGGAGATTTTACAGTATCCTTCCCCTGGAGTGGGGTGGAAATGGAGATTTTACAGTATCCTTCCCCTGGAGTGGGGTGGAAATGGAGATTTTACAGTATCCTTCCCCCTGGAGTGGGGTGGAAATGGAGATTTTACAGTATCCATCCCCTGCCATGCCTACGAAGCCACGCCCACCAAGCCAAGCCACACCCACCAAGCCACGCCCACAGAACCGGTAGTAAAAAAATTTGAATCCCACCACTGCACAGAAGGTTTTGGGGGGGGGCGGGTTGCCTTTTCCAATGCGCACACAAATATACATTCATGCATTTATCCTGTAAAGGTTTTCCTTTTTAAAGAAAGTAAGAACAAGCATTCAAGAATAGAGAAAGCAAACAAACAAATCATGTACATGTCACGTAAAATGTCTAACTTATATATGCCCCTATTTCACTATGGTTTAGCAAGGGTTAACTCAACTACACAACCCATCACTCCCACAATCCCACCTTACCTTTAGACTCCTCCCCCTGGGTACAAAAGACCATCCACATGGGCACCAATGCAGTTCCAACCATATACCTGTGAAGAGAAGACAAAGGTCAGTTATAAGTGTATACTTAGGCCTATGCCATATTTATACTTAAAAATAAATAAGCTGCAACAACTATTACTTTGTATTGAGAGTTATTGGGCTGGATCCCTCAACTTAAGAGTACATATGAAAAGGCCTCTCACTTACTACTACAGGGTAATCCCTTTCATCGCATCAACAGCCTTAATCCATTTTTATTTCTTCTCACAAAATCATAATCAGAGGCAGAAAACTTCGCTTTATGTTATGTCCTTATAAGGACATCCGCCCGGAGATTGGATAATCCTCCGGGCGGGAAATTTGAAACGCTGTCATTGGATGGCTGGTCTGCCGGAGCGCTATAAAAAGGGCTCCGGCAGCACAGCCGTCGTCTGTTCTGACTTAGTTGAGAGCTGAATAAAACTTGTTGAACAGACCCCGCTGGTCTCGTCTTCTTTCCCTGCGCCTGATCTAACACTGGCGACGAAGGAGTGTGAAGAACCGCCACGCGGAACGAACCTCGCTCATCGAGCCAACCTCACTGAGCTGAAGTCACTGAGCTGAAAGTCACTAACATGGAGGCTTCGCAAGCCGCGATGGCTCCAATCTCCAAGTTCGACCCCAGAGTGGAGAATGGACCTCCTATCTGGTGCGGTTCCGCCAGTTTCTGCGAGGAAACAACTACCAGGACCTCTCCGACGAACGAAAAAGAGCCCTTTTCCTGGCGCACTGAGGCTCCGAAGTACTGGAGATGGCCATCGACCTCGTGTCCCCAAGGAACATCGAGGAAATGTCATGGGCCGACTTGCAAGATGTGCTCAAGGAGCACTACGCACCCACGGGGACTCCCATTGCCAACAGGTTCACCTTCCAACAGAGGAATCAGTTGGAAGGGGAATCCATCAAAGACTTTGTGGTGGCTCTCCGGCAACTCGCGTCAAATTGCGAGTTCGACAACGTGGAGAACGCCATTAGGGACCGCATCGTCTTTGGCATGAGGGACATTGGACTTCAACGAAAGTTCCTCAGCCGAAAGAAGATCCTGTTAAAAGACGTAGTCGAAGAGGCGATCGCAGCCGAAATCTCGGAGAAAGCTGCGGCCGCTATGAGCAGAGCTAAAGGGGTGCACAAACTACAGCGACACCCCAAAAGCTCATCTGGAGATTCGTCTGCCAGCTACTGCTCCGACGATGAGATGGCCGTCCACAAGGTTTCCCGCCAAAACCATCGCGAGCGCGCGCAAGATGGCGCCAGGACTGAGCGCTGCGCTAGCTGCAAAGGAAACCATGCCAGGGCCAAATGTCGCTGGAGATACGCCATTTGCCGACGCTGCAACAAACGGGGCCACATTGCAGAGGCCTGCAGGGCTGAAGCACCCGTTCCGGATCCGTTTCCCCCCGGCTGGGGCGAGAAACGGCAAGATAACCAGAGGTCATCCAAACGGTCCTCGGTTGGGTACCAACAACGCGGCAGCGGCTACACGGCGAGCGGAGTCAATCATCAAGCCTCAGGCATCCACACCATTGATGACACGGCCGCGAAGTTCCATGCCACCATCATCGTGGAAGGAACACTCTGCTCCATGGAAGTAGATTCGGGATCGAACTACTCCATCATGGACTGGCATCAGCTGAAGCGTCTGAAACCAGAAGTCTGCAAAAGAGACCTCAAGCCTCTGAGAGCGCGTCTCGTCGACTTCAGTGGCAACCCTGTCGAGATCCTGGGAAGAACGTCGCTCCGGGTTGCCTACCACGATTTCCAGGGCGTCCTACCCATCACCATTGTGGGGCACAGCTGCCCGAGCCTGCTGGGGATGGAGTGGTTCGAGCCATTGGGGCTGTCCATCAGCGGGATTCACCAAATTCGCGGGGATGAACTCGACACCATCATCGAAGAGTTCAAGGAAGTCTTCGATGGTAAGCTGGGGAAATTTGTGGGGAAACCTATTTCCTTTAATTTGGACAAAACCATTACACCCATCAGGCTAAAGCCCTGCAGGGTTCCATTCGCCTTGCGGCCCAAGGTCGATGCCCAGATAGATAAGCTTGTTGCCCAAGGCGTCCTGGAACCGATCGATCATGCTGCATGGGAGACCCCCATTGTGACCCCAATGAAGCATGATGGGTCTGTGCGCATCTGCGCCGACTATAAATGTTCAATAAATAAGGCCCTCCAGCAGAGCGCATATCCGGTCCCAGTGGTGCAACATCTGCTGCACTCACTTGGGAGCGGATCAATATTCGCAAAATTGGACCTGGCCCAAGCTTACCAGCAATTGCCAGTGGACGAAAAGACTGCGGAGGCACAAACTATTGTCACCCATAGGGGGGCTTTTAAATGCACGCGCCTCCAATTTGGGGTCAGTGCAGCCCCAGGAATTTTTCAATCATTTATGGAACGCCTTCTCCAAGGCATTCCAAGGGTGGTCCCTTACTTCGATGATGTCTTGATCTCTGGTCACTCTAAAACCCAACTGCTTGAGCGACTGCGCACAGTCCTACAGCGGTTCAAGGAGAAGGGTTTGAGAGTCAGGAGAGACAAGTGCATCATTGGAGTCCAGGAGGTCGAGTTCCTGGGTTATCTCATTGATAAGAATGGCATCCACCCCACCAAATCCAAGGTTAGGGCCATACATGAGGCTCCTGCCCCCAAAAACAAGACGGAGCTTCAGGCATTTCTGGGACTACAGAATTTTTACAGTGTCTTCCTGAAACAGAAAGCCTCTGTGGCTGAACCGCTCCATCGCTTGCTGGGGAAGGCGGCTCCCTGGAGATGGGGGAAGGAAGAGGAAGCAGCATTTAAATCTGTCAAAGACCTGCTATCTTCCGAGAGTGTCCTCATCCAATACCACGAGACACTCCCCCTACTGTTGACATGCGACGCATCTCCCTATGGCATCGGAGCAGTCCTCAGCCACCAGTTCCCAGACGGGAAAGAAGCGCCCATCGCGTATTTCTCAAAGACGCTGTCCAGCGCCGAGAGAAATTACAGCCAGCTGGACAAAGAAGCCCTGGCCATCGTTGCTGGCATCAAGCGTTTCCACGAATATTTATACGGGCAAAAGTTCACCGTCATCACAGACCACAAGCCACTGCTGGGACTATTGTCCGGAGACAAACCCACACCGAACTACACATCACCCAGGATGACACGCTGGGCAATTTTCTTGGCCGGATACTCTTATGTGCTGAGCCACAGACCTGGCAGCAACATCAGCAACGCTGATGCATTGAGCAGGTGCCCGTCAAAAGACCTGGTGGAGGACCCAGCATCCACCCTGGGACTGCATCACATCGATGATGACCAGGCTTGCCCGGTCACATCCGCAGACGTGGCAGCACAGACCCAGAAAGACCGGACTTTGAAGCAGGTGCTATCGTGGGTGCTGTGCGGGTGGCCACCGGGAGAGCTGACCGATGACTTCAAGCCGTTTGCTAAAAGACAGCAGGAGCTGTCATCTATGAAGGGCTGCCTGCTATGGGGAGACAGGGTCGTGGTTCCCCTAGCGCTGTGCCAAAAGACTCTGAGAACCTTGCATAATGGGCACCCGGGCATAGTGCGCATGAAGGGATTGGCACGGAGTTATGTCTGGTGGCCATCTTTGGACAAAGACATTGAGAACTGGGTCTCCAGATGTGACCCGTGCCAGGAAGTCCACCCTGCCCCACCGCAGGTGCCGATCGCCGAATGGGAGACGCCCAGCAACCCGTGGGCACGGGTACACATTGACTTTGCGGGGCCAATGCAGGGCAAGTACCTTCTGATCATAGTGGATGCCTTTTCTAAATGGCTCGAGGTCATTCCCCTGGCATCCATCACGACCGAAGTCACAATTAGAGTGCTCCGGCGCCTATTCGCAACCCACGGGCTACCGGACGTGCTCGTTTCCGACAACGGCCCACAGCTGACCTCGAAGCCCATGGAGGAGTTCCTGGCAGGCCTGGGCATCCGCCATGCCCTCTCTGCCCCCTACAGACCGGCAGGGAACGGACAAGCTGAGAGGATGGTGAGATTCACCAAAGAAGCCCTTGCCAGAATGGGACCGGGCGATTGGCAAGAGAAAATTGACAGGTTCCTCCTAATCCAGCACATCACGCCGCATGCCACCACAAGAAAGAGCCCGGCTGAACTGCTGATGGGCAGGAAGTTGAGATCACCCCTAGATCGACTGCACCCCCTGTACCACTCCGAGGTCACAGCAACCGCAAGCCGCCCTCTTCGGGGTTTCTCCGCGGGCGATCCGGTTTTCGCGCTCAATTTCCACGGCCTACCAAAATGGCTGAAAGGAAAAATCGAGAGTGCAACCGGCCCAAAGTCCTACACAGTCGAACTGCAAGACGGAGTGGTCTGTAGACGTCACGTCGACCAACTCCGGAAAAGGTGGGAAGGAGCTGTTGAAAACCACCCAGATGAGGTAGCCCTGCACCACCCCGACGAGGTAGGACAACAACACCTCTACAAGGCAGAACAGCAACACCCCCTCGAGGTAGTCCTGCGCCACACAGACAAGCCTGGGCAACAACACCCCGACAAGATAGGACGACAACACCCCTACCAGGCAGGACAACACCACCCCGACGAGGGAGGACTGCGCCACCCCGGCGAGGCGGGCCAACCAGCCACTCAGGTACCGTGCCACAAATGCCAAGTAGACCGGGGACATCACCGCAGCACCTTCCTACACCACCCCGGCAAGGCAGCCCAGCTCGGCCCCAGTGGAGAAGAACCCCAAAGAGCTCCAGTAGACCAGGACATGCCCGACGAGGGGGGCCAACAACAACCCACCGAGGGGGGCCAATGACACACCTGCAGACGGGACCCAAGTCGACCGACTGAAATCCCCCATCCAACAACCAACCAACCCAGGCAACAACAACAACAACCCGACAAGGTTGACCTGCACCACCCCGACAGGGTCGACCATCAATCCGATCATGGAAATAGACATTTGCGAAATAATAAAATAAAACCAATAGACTTACCGGCCAACCGTCGTCCATCTGCGAATAGCAGCAGCGTCCAGCACCACGATGCCCGGCACCCAGGCCAGGGAGGAGACCAGCAGGACCAGCAGAAACATCCCAAGTATGTGGCCGGAGGCGAGACAGCAAGGCCCGCACCTTCAACGACCACATCGCAGCCCAGAAGCAAGGCCGGAGGCGCGCGACCAGATCCAGCACCATCAACGGCCGTAGTCCAAACATACCCAGGACAAGAGCAGGAGGGAGCAGGAGCGACCACCTTCCAGGCAGGCGGCGAAGCACGAACTGAACTGCGCAGGTCGAGCAGAACCTCCAGACGCCCCGCCTACCTGCGTGACTACGTACAGTGATTGGCAGGAGCAGACTCAGCATCATCTAGGGGGGAAGAGTGTTATGTCCTTATAAGGACATCCGCCCAGGGATTGGATAATCCTCCGAGCGGGAAATTTGAAACGCTGTCATTGGACGGCTGGTCTGCCGGAGCGCTATAAAAAGGGCTCCGGCAGCACAGCCGACGTCTGTTCTGACTTAGTTGAGAGCTGAATAAAACTTGTTGAACAGACCCCGCTGGTCTCGTCTTCTTTCCCTGCGCCTGATCTAACACTTTAATTCTGTAAAATTAATCTCTGTAGGCCGCTGAAATTTCATTCCCTTTGTACTGATCAGGGGAGGGGAGGGGCAGGGGGGAGGGAGGGAGAAGGAGAGAGAGAAGGCATATTTGTCTCATTCCTACTACACTTTCCAAAGGTTGCTCCTGTTGTCTACTAACTCCCTCTACAGGGAATGCCATACCCTCAAGTCTCTGTTGATGGCATGGTAGTCAAAATCTGCATTTAAATTGAGACATTTAGAGAAGGAAAACACATAGCAAGCTGAGACTACTGATTTCTTTCCTTTAAACGGGGCACTTTATGACTAAAAAGAGTGTATTGAAAGTATATATTGTCAGCTTAATATAACTAAAGGATTCTAATGGGGGATGTAAATGTGCTTCATACAGATATAAAAAGCATCTTTAGATCCCCAGTGAATATAGTGGTTTTGATTGTTTATTTGCAAGGTGACTTTCAGAGAATAATTACAAAATATACCATAAGTAGTCAGGTTTTATTTTTTATTTTTTCCAAAGCTGCACCTCGAGAGACTAAACTAATGAGACATAACTAACTCAACAGTATATTAAGGGTTTTTCTTTGCTAAGCTGTAGCAAAGAAAATGTCATTTATATATCCACAAATGAAGATGAAGAAAAGCAAAGTCATACATATACGGTATCCACCCATTTGATACATTATAAATTAGGTGATATTGAGGAACTACAGATTCCAACTTCTTTCTCCTGGGAAAGATAGCTGGGGCTATTAGGAATTGTAATTCATCAACATTTGCAGGAACCCAAGTTCTCCATCACTGCTGAAAGACAATTTTCAGGATATTTGAAACTCATAGTATATATAGTATATTATTGCTTACAATGAGGAGAGAAGAAAGATAGCTTGAAAAGTAATTCTTGTTTATATAGCAGCTCCTGGAAATGTTGGGAAACTCAGATCATTAACATGAAATAGTCTCCATGTTCCACGTGGGTTTTTTTTATTATTTAGAAAAAAAGAGTAGAAGGATAACATAATAGAGATTTATATAAATGTACATTGTACAAAGTGTATCATGTATTTAAGAAGGCAAAGCTTCATGTTAGTGACCATCATCTTGATATGTTTATTCTCCCTAGAGACATGAATCACTATCTCACCTACTCAATTTTTATTTATTTATTTGTATTCTGCCTTTATTTTTTACAAATAACTCAAAGCAGTGAAAATATCTAACACACCTTCCTCTTCCCTTTTTCCCCACAACAACCACCTTGTGATGTGAGTTGGACTCAGAGCAATGGTGAAATCCAAAATTTTTTTTACTACCGGTTCTATGGGCATGGCTTGGTGGCCATGGTGTGTCTTGGTGGGTGTGACTTGGTGGGCATGGCAGGGAACTGCAAAATCTCCATTCCCACCCCACTCTGGGGCCAGCCAGAGGTGGTGTTTGCTGGTTCTCTGAACTGCTCAAAATTCTGCTAACATTCTCCAGAACCTGTCAGAACCTGCTGGATTTCACCCCTGACTCAGAGTGACTGATATAAGATCACCCAGAAGACTTTTGTGGTTAAGGCAGGACTAAAATACACTACTATTGGTATGTAGCTACAACATTAGTAGAGAAGAAATATGTTAACATATGTAAACACCATCTATGGAAGGGTCAGATGAGGTCAACCATGATGTGATAATTCTCTACCTTCTTTAGAGCGTATCAATACGTTATCAATAAATATAAGCCTTTCACTGGTTATTTATGCATGACACAGCAAAACAACTTGGCAATAAAGCAGTCACATCATGTTTCTGTTGTTAGTGTCATGCTTAATGTTTATGAAATGTTTATTTAAAGGTGATCTATTCAACAAAAACATTATCAAAGGTTTCTTGAGATAACAAAAAAGGAATTTTAATGACGTATACCCCATACACACACAAACACACACAAACACACAGAGTATGTCACAGATGTGAGTACACCCCCCTCACATTTTGTAAATATTTAAGTATATCTTTTCATATGGTAACACTGAAGAAATGACACTTGGCTACAATTTAAAGTAGTGAGTATACAGCTTGTATAACAGTGTAAATGTGCTGTCCCCTCAAAATAACGCAACACACAGCCATTAATGTCTAAACTGCTTTAGACTTCAATGCACAAGTAAGAACTTGTTAGTGTCAGCTGTCTTTTACTCACTCCATTATTCCTTATGCGAAAAATTTGTGTAGTACTCTTTATTTTTGGTACTCATCACGCCTCCTGGAACAAATTAACGAGTACTGATGTACCACTGTCTGTCTATCTGTCTGTCTGCCTGCCTGCCTGCCTGCCTGCCTGCCTGCCTGCCTATCTATCTATCTATCTATCTATCTATCTATCTATCTATCTATCTATCTATCTATCT
>WNWU01000034.1:6610781-6641532 GCA_012654045.1 Ptyas mucosa | reverse complement strand
TAATAATAATAATAATAATAATAATAATAATAATAATAATAATAATAATATAATAAATAATTATATTATTAGCATGGCTGGCTCAGAAATTCTGGGAGTCCACAAGTCACAAAAGGGCCATAGATCCCCACCCCTGATTTAAACAGCTTAGTACTCAGACTTAGCACTCAATTTACTGTGTATAGACAGTAGCTGCATGTAACTTCAGTGAAATATGTAACATCAGTGTTTTGGTCACATTTTCAACCAAACAGATCTTAGAAAGTAAGTTACACAGATTCTCTTTAAGTACAAAGGTTATCGCATGAATATACCCAGCATATGGTTTTGCTTTGATTGTCCTCCCTAAAGATGGGATGGGATATTTCCATAATTCTGGTCACCATCAGCCTATGAAAAAGGGAGGGGCATCTATGGCAGGTTGTTAAAAAAGTGAAGCTATTGACTGATTGCAGAATCAAAGCTTTTTTTACATCTGTTCCATTATGGCGAATATAAAAAAGGACCAGGGTTTCAATCACAAGGTCATGTTTATTCTGACTTTTTTGACCTTCCTCACAGCCACCCTTGAAAATTGACATGAAATTATTTTTATCCCCTTTGGGGAAAAAGAAAAGTGGCTGATCCTATGCAATTTTCCAGTTAATAATTTCCATTCCCTTCATAGCTTCTTCAGGCCCTTTTGCTTCTATTATATATTTTATTGTCTTTCCTGCCCCTCCAACCATTCAGTATAAGCAGCTTCCTTTCTTTCCTCAGGAACTATAGTACAATATATATATATATTGAACGCAGGTTTTTTTCCCCCACGTTTAAAAAAAGTGCTACTTTATTGAGACCTGATTAAGTTCCATTTTAAATTTACATAATAGAGCATCCAGGGCTCCCATATGGAGAAGTGATACTTGCTAGCAGCGTCACCTTATTACAGTTACTGTATAATAATAGTCTTCTTTCACAAAACGGTCTTTATATTTCTGCTATTATCTGTTATGTCTTTTGTGCTAATGACATGTGGGCAGACGGCTGCTCCATCTGTTCAAGAAGAAAATGCAGATGCACTGAATGTATTTTACTTATTTGAATTTGATAATAACCTTCCATTAAATATAGCACTTGGAAAAGCAAAATGGCCGACACGGTTAAAGAGGCAGACACATTGCATATGCGTCATTTTAAAGGCAGTGTTATCCCTTAAGAATCCCCAGTTGTTCTTCCAAGATTTAACTATCTCAAAATTTGCAGATGAATGAGCAGGCTGAGGTAGCACAGGTCTTGCTGGAATTAGGCTGCTTGAGAGATAGTTTCCAACCATGTTTTGCTTGGTGTGCAGGGTTTTTTTTTCTCCCTGTACATGCATTTTATATTTAAGAATAATAGCCAAATCTGGCCCTAGGTACTGCCTCGGTTCTCCAAACTACTCAAAATTTCTGCTACCGGTTTGCCAGAACCAGTCCGGACCATCACATCCCTTCGGCTGATGTTGTGGAACGCCAGGTCTGTGGTAAATAAGGCCCCCCTCATCCACGATCTTATACAGGAGGGGGGAGCAGACCTAGCGGGTATTATGGAGACCTGGTTGGGCCCGGAGGGAGGGGTCCCTCTGGTCAAGATGTGCCCACCAGGCTTCAGAGCATTCCATCAGCCGAGGGCCCAGGGGGATGGGTGGGGGGGTGGCGGTTATTATTAAAGAAGGTCTTGGTCCGAGGGAGACCACTGTGCCACAGATTGCCGGATGTGAGTCCCTCTTTGTGAGATGGGGTCATGGGGTTCAGATAGGCTTGTCGCTTATGTACCTGGCTCCCTGCCGCATGGCAACGGCCCTCCCTGAGCTACTCGACGTGATTTCCACGTTGATACACCCAGGCTTATGGTCATGGGTGATTTCAACTTGCCGTCCAGTGGTGAAATGTCTGAGATGGCTCGGGAGTTCATGGCTTCCATGACGGCCATGGACCTGACCCAATTAGTTCACGGCCCCACTCACAGGGGGGGACACACTTTGGACTTGATTTTTGTCTCTGGCCAGTGGTTGAGTGGTCTTATTATAGGGGATATAGACATGGAACCCTTGTCATGGTCAGATCACTCGCTCCTGCGCCTGGACCTTTGAACCGCTACACCCCGCCGCAGGGAGGTGGAACCAATAAGGTGGTCCACCCCAGGCACCTGATGGATCCTGATAGGTTCCAGATGGAGCTTGGGCCACTTCCTGAGGATCTGGTACATGACTCAGCCGAGGATCTGGTGGCTGCCTGGGATCGGGCGGCTGGTGGGGCCTTGGATCGAGTCGTGCCTTGCGGCCTCTGACCCAGTGCCGATCCCTCATGGCTCCTTGGTTTACCGAGGAACTGAGGGAGATGAAGCACCAGAAAAGACACCTGGAGAGCAGTTGGAGGGCCAGTCTCGCTGAATCTGACCGAACACTGGTAAGGTTGCATATTAAGACCTACCTAGTGGCGATAAAAGTGGCAAAGTTTAACTACTTTTCCGCTCTTATTGCATCATCAGAGAATCATCCAGCCACCCTGTTTAGGGTGACCCGCTCCCTGCTCCACCCGGGAGCTCAGGAGGACCCCCTGGAAGGCAGGGCCGAGGATTTTGGACAATATCTGTATGACAAAATCGCTCAGATCGGATTTGGACTCTGACTGGGTAGATTTGGGCAGGGTGACGAGGAATAGTCTTGAGAACATTATCTGGGAAGAGTTTGACTCTGTGACCCCTGATGACATGGACAGGATTCTGGGGAGACTTAGTGCGGCCACATGTTTACTGGACCATGCCCCTCTGGTTAGTACTGGCTTCCCGGGAGGTTACATGAGGTTTGCTCCAGGGAATTATCAACGCTTCATTGAGTGAGGGTCACTTCCCCACTGCCTTGAAAGAGGCAGTGGTGAGGCCTTTCCTCAAGAAGCCTTCCCTGGACCCCGCAGTATTAGCCAACTATCATCCTGTCTCCAACCTTCGCTTCATGGCAAAGGTTGTTGAGAGTGTGGTCGAGCGACAGTTTCCGCAATACCTGGAGGAAACGTCTTATCTAGATCCATTCCAGTTGGGTTTCAGGCCCGGGCACAGCACGGAAACGGCATTGGTCGCATTGGTAGATGATTTCTGGAGGGATCAGGACAGGGGTTGCTCCTCTGTTCTGGCCCTGTTAGACCTCTCAGTGGCTTTTGATCGACCAGCTGCACCAGTTGGAAGAATTGGGGATGAGGGGCACCGTGTTATGGTAGTTCTCCTTCTTTCTCTCAGACTGGTCGCATTTTGTGTTGGCAGGAGGGCAGAGGTCGACCTCGAGGCCTCTCATATGTGGAGTGTCTCAGGGGTCGGTCCTCTCGCCCCTTTTGTTCAACATTTATGTGAAGCCACTGGGTGAGATCATCTGTGGCTTTGGGGTGAAGTACCATCAGTACACTGATGACACCCAGCTATACATCTCCATCCCAACGATGCCCTTGAAATGATAGCCCAGTGCCTGGAGGCTGTGCAGATCTGGATGGGAAGAAACAGGCTCAAGCTCAACTCTTCCAAGACTGAGTGACTGTGGTTCCTGGCATCCCGATATAGTCAGTTGACTCCATCACTGACTATTGGGGGCGAGTCTTTGGCCCCCGCAGAGAGGGCTCGCAATCTGGGAATCCTCCTGGATAGCAGCTGTCCTTGAAGGAACATCTGATGGCTGTAGCCAGGGGGACTTTTTGTCAGGTTCACCTGATCCGCCAGTTGCGGCACTTCCTTGACTGGGATTCCCTGTGCACAGTCACTCACGCTCTCATCACTTCTCGCCTGGACTACTGTAATGCTCTCTACATGGGGCTCCCCTTGAAGAGCTCCAACTGGTCCAGAATGCGGTCGCGCGGGTAGTTACGGGCACTGCATGGCATTCCCACACAACACCTCTCCTGCGTGAGCTGCACTGGCTCCCAGTGGTCTTCCGGGTGCACTTCAAGGTGTTGAAAGTGCTCCATGGCATAGGACCTAGATCTTCGAGACCGCCTGCTGTTACAGATGGCCTCCCATCGACCTGTGCGCTCTCACAGAGAGGGCCTCCTCGGGGTACCATCAGCCAAACAATGTAGGCTGGTGACCCCCAGGGGGAGGGCCTTCTCTGTGGGAGCACCTACCCTCTGGAATCAGCTGCCCCCAGAGATAAGGAGAATCCAAGACCTCGGTGCCTTCCGCCGTGCCCTTAAAACTTTCTTTTTCCAGCAAGCCGGGCTGGCTTAACAATTTTTTAAATGTCTTTAATTGGTTTGTCATTCTTTTAATTATGGGGCAAAACATATATATAACCTTTTAATTGTATTTTAATGTTCGTAATTTATGTTTTTATTTCAGCTGTACACCGCCCCGAGTCCTTCGGGAGAAGGGCGGTATATAAATTCGATATAAAATAAAAAATAAAATAAATAAATAAAAGCAGTTCATAAATCCCTGATAAAATGGGATTTCCCTATAAAAAATGAGAACCCCAAGACCCATATTATATTCCTTTTTATAGTTAACACAACAAAGAAAATACAAGAGGAGAGTTGATTGGACAACTTTCCTGGGGGAAGGATCCTGCAAAATCTCCATTCCCTCCCCACTCCTGGGGAAAGGATACTGCAAAATCCCCATTCCCTCCCCACTTCAGGGAAAGGATACTGCAAAATCCCCATTCCCTCCCCACCCCACTAACCTGATTTCCAGTTCTGTTCTCTTGTGCAAGGTAACAAAAGAAGACCCAGCCAATCAGCTGGGAGGCTGGGAGGCAGTGAATAGATCGATTGGGTATCCCAGTCTTACAAGCTAAGCCTCCCTGCAGCCCCCTGGGAGCCAAAATGGGGCATGTGGGGATTTCTGGAAGGGGTAGGGCAGGCAGGGGCAGGGTCAACCAGAGGTGTATTTGCAGGTTCTCCAAACTACTCAAAATTTCTGCTACCGATTCGCCAGAACCAGTCCGAACCAGCTAGGTCTCCTCTTTGCTATTTGAATTGGTATAGTCCAGCCTGCCTGAAACACATGATTCTCCTTTTGAGATGTTATATCAATAATCACAATTGAATATAATTTATCAGAAAATAAAAACATTAGGATTTACAGCAACTGCCTCCATGTTGGTATTCCTGAGTGGTATAAATTTATCGAGCACTAGTTCAGTCAGCACATGTGGGAGCGGGGGGTTGTCTCAATCGACAAGATGGTGAGCCTGGACTCACAACAGAAGCCCTCTCAGTTTGAACATGCTTACCAAAGGCACAAGTTTTGATCGTGATGCTCGGCCCACTGCAGATTGTGACACGCAGCCCGTGATACCCTCAAGCTCATTTTACAAGTGAAGCTTCTTTTGAAAATCCCAATTCAAAGCTGTCATGCCCTGTGCTTGTTATGTGTTCTTTAAAAAGTCAGATGTGTAGCTTTCATGCAGTTCGCATTCTGGGTTATTATTGGCTTTATTCTGACATCTATCAAAATTTAATAAGGCCAGAAATCAGAATAGAACAGAGTGCCGATAGCTACAGAAAATTCAGAGTCTAATTGTACATGTTTCCTTCACTAGTTGAATCGACACAAGCAAATAATTCATGCAATTTCACTTATTATACAGTTCAATATAAATTCAGCAAACATAAAGTGGAACAACATTATTACACCATTACATTAGCAAACCCGGCAAATTTTAGCAAAGCAGGTAATAATGCAAGAAATGAAGTGTACAAAACCTATGTACATAATGGGAAAATATACTCCAAAATGCTTGTTTTGTGATTTGATTGTTATTTATCCTTCTGGTTTTTAGATTATCTTTATGATGATAAGGCTCCAAAGCAGTGCCCAATCGATAATAAATTAGATTGAACTAAAACAATTGTTTGTAATGCAATAAGGAAGATGGTGGCTAAAATTATATCCTTGGAAATGTCTGTAATAGGGAATTCACCAAGTTTCCACCAAGTGAGCAGTTTTCTCACAGTGGCTGACAACATAAGGAAAACTCAAGTCAGTTAAAAACAGGATTGTTTCACGATCACCTGGTCCAGGGTTTCTCAACCTTAGCAACTTTAAGATGTCTGAACTTCAACTCCCAGAATTCCCCAGCTGCTTAGTCTTGTAAGATAAATGAGATAGAAATGACAACCACATGAGCTGATTCCACTGTATTGGAAATCTGCATTGACAGAATCTTGCAAGTACAATTCTCCTCATACACACACAGTTTCAATCATAGCTTGAGAAATTAGGGAGGGTCTATTCTGAGCCTCTTGCCCCATTCACTATCCAGTTGCAAGCTATGATGTCTCTTACCTCACCACTCCCTTGGGTCGAGTTTCTTTGCTCAGTCTTCCAAAACTTTTTCCACATGAGGCAACCTATTCCACTGATTGACAACTCTTACCATTAGGAATTTCTTCAAGTAACTAATCTGAATCTATTTCCCTGTTGTTTCAACCCTTTGTTACTTGACTTGCCCTCAAAGACATGTCAAAGGACATGTCCACTCCTTTCTCTATAGGAAGGGAAAGGGGAAACTTCTACTGTATCTCCACCTAGTCTTCTACAGATTAAGTATACTTAGTTCCTTTAATTGTTCCTCATAGGACTTAGTTTCCAATGTCCTAGTTTGCGAGTCCTTCTCTAACTCACTCCAGTCATTGTCTATGTGAGCAGAGGTCAGGAAATAGCCTGTAGCAACAATCAATCAACATTCTTGCCAACTCTTTGAGACTACTTCCTCTTCTTTATTAGCTCCCATGCAAAACTGACCTGTTTGTTTTTCTTGTTCATTTGATCAATAAGTTCTTCTTCAGTTGACACACTTCTGATCAATAAATTATTCAAGTACATGTTTATCTCCCAGAATCTGAGGTGGGTCATAATGATCACCATTACCTTGGCAAATATACTGTACCTGGTACTGAGAACAGGGCTGAACAAGGGTTCAACAAGTAGTAGATAACCTGATATTTGAATGTCAGGACTTTTCTTGGGATACAAGGATTTAGGTGTGAAAATAGACCAAGTATTTTTTCTGGAACCAAATAATGAGGAAACTCATTATTTACATCCAAAATTTACCACGTTGTTCTAAGAGATCCAGATTGGTCTACTAGACTTTATTCTTTTGGGGGTAGATTATACGGTAGGGAATTCTCACATTGTGAGTTTTGCTCAACTGCCTGAATGCTCAGGACATTATTTGTATAATCTGAAAGAAAGAATGAAGTTATCTTGGGGGAGTATGTTGAAGGAGCCAAACAACTTAAAAATGTAAAACCTGAATATTCTCTAATTTTGCCTTGGGAAATGTAAATAGCCACCATGTCTCAATAGTCGGGTGAACTATGAAATTATCCTTTAGCATAAGAAAGGTTAAGATATTAATTTAAATGCAACTTTACAGTTTTAGCTAAGCAGATCTGCGTTAACAATACTTTACCATGGAGGTTGTTGATATATTTTAATCTCTTGCTTAGATCATTTTAAAAAAGGAATGTTAATGGAATCTCACATATCAAAGGAATAAGGAAGTGATAGAGACAAAAAGCAACACGTTTGAAAAATATGGCTTAAAGGAATCCTATTGGAGACACAGCCAATACAGAGATTGTATGATTGCAAAAATCACAATTGGATCTCAAGCACGATAACTACTTACTCATATGATCAAAGCAAAACAGCAGCTCCTTTAAATATACATTTATAGGCTAACAAAAATTATATTAAATTGTGCTCCTGGAGTGGTAGCTGAAAGAGGAAATAAATGCTTCCAACCAATATGTTTACTGAAAGCTGTTTTTCTTTGTTTCTATTCCAAGACTTGTGTCCAAATCCAGTAAGAACAATCTGTTTTTGTAGAAAGCTTTATTTCAGCTCTGTTTATATTTAGGAGAAAATGGATCTCAAATAAAGATCAGACAAAGTTGCAGTGGTGAAATGTAATTTTTTTTACTACCGGTTCTGTGGGCGTGGCTTGGGGGGCATGGTGTGGCTTGGGGGGCATGGCTTGGGGGCGTGGCAGGGGAAGGATACTGCAAAATCTCCATTCCCACCCCACTCTGGGGCCAGCCAGAGGTGGTATTTGCCGGTTCTCCGAACTCCTCAAAATTGCCACTGCTGGTTCTCCAGAACCTGTCAGAACCTGCTGGATTTCACCCCTGCAAAGTTGCAATCGTTAAACTCCTTTAACAGTGAATCAGTCCCATTGAATACTATGGAAATGAGAATGTAAGGTCACACTATAATCCCCTGACAGGGAAATTTCAGTAGTATCAATACGTGATTTATATGTTCCAAGTATCTTTTCAAGAGAAAGAGATAATAAGTAGTCAGAAGGAAGCGTAAAAAAAAGTCTATAGCTAATTCTTCTGAGATTGTCCATTTTAACATAAGTGTATTGCAACCTGGCAGATGAAAATATAATCATATACTAAAGGCAAGTTGCAAGTAGTGACAGGTTAATTGCAAATTGCTCAGTCTGAATATTTAGCCAAGCCATCTTGGTCTCAGCAAAGAAAGCAGATTAAAATTTAGAGAACATTATTCCAATGCTAAATTCAGCAAATTTTGAGAGAGAGAGAGAGAGAGAGAGAGAGAGAGAGAGAGAGAGAGAGAGGTCAGACAATTAATCAAAGCACTTTGATATAAAGTAGAATACACCTAATAGATCAGAAAACTATCTCATGTAACCATCTACTCCTACCATCATTCTACTTGTAAGTTCAGAACAGATCTGGAGAGCATTTTTTAACAATTGAAGATAGCAATGGGTTTTTTTTTACACATTTGTAGTAGCCACAGGCTATAGGTAACATGCTGGTACAGTGATATTCCAGAGAAGGTAGAGACAGAACATTTGGGTTTTTAAAAAAAATCATTTTGGGAGACCTAAGAATTAAATGAAAGAAGTTTATTGCAGATATTGCATATCATCTTAATTTTTTATTTTATTTCCTACACATGAAAAATTGTGCTGCAATTATTTTGTGGGAAGTCAAGTTTGCATACATTGGCTCTCTGCATCTGTAAACCTATTGACCTTAGGGGCAATATATGCAGGGAGGCAGAGAGGCTCTACACTTTTAAATCCCATCCTGGTTTTAAAATGTTTACATTGTATGTTTCTATGTACTAATCCTAACTTTGCCTCCTATTGGTTAGATTAATATTCTCAGAGGTTTCATTGCTGCCTTCCTCAATCAGTTCAGTTCTCTTTCTCTTTGCATTTTTGACCCCTGTAGTTCAGATACCTTGGTGATTTGCCTTCTGTATGTAATGGAAAGATTCCTTTCACCATATTATTTCCTATATAAAGCTTATTTTAATTATCTTTTACTCAAGAACCAGTCTCAAAAATATTTTCTTATAAAATTAGAAAAGAAAGACTGACTTTTTTTAAAAAAAATGATTTATATGCCGCCCTTCTCCAGAGACTCAGGGCGGCTTACAGTGTGTTAAGCAATAGCCTTCATACTTTTGTATATTTATACAAAGTCAGCTTATTGCCCCCACAATCTGGGTCTTCATTTCACCTACCTTAGAAAGGATGGAAGGCTGAGTCAACCTTGAGCCTGGTGGGATTTGAACTTGCAGTAATTGCAAACAGCTGATCTTAATAACAGTGAGTTAGTCCACTGCACCACCAGGACTCCTAGTGTTTCTTTCTCCATGCGTTCTTTCCACTGTATAGAATAGACTTGAATTCTTTATATAGATATAAATATATGATTATATCTATATCTATCTATCTGTAAAGAAAGAGGCAGACATACTGCGAGCTCCGGAACTAAAATAATTAAAATTTTATTTTACTAAGCCATCTGCTGACATCGACAGAGTATTAAACTACCATTACAGAAATCTCTGCCTTTATATGTCATTAATCAATTTGGCCATTGCGTGTGTAAAAGCTTAGTAGAATAAAATTTTAATTATTTTAGTTCTGGAGCTCGCAAAATGTCTGCCTCTTTCTTTACAAATATACCTGGAACTCATATTTTTAGAATAGTTTGTAATCTATCTATCTATCTGATAGATAGATAGATAGATAGATAGATAGATAGATAGATAGATAGATAGTATAAAGCTATCTGTTTTCCAAGCTGCTGATGAATTTTAGTGACACAACTTAGAATAAAATAATAGAATAACAGTTGGATGGGACCTTGGAGGGATTCTAATCAAACCATTTGCCCAAGCATGAGACCCTATATCATTCTGGACAAATTATTGTTCAATCTCTTCTTAAAAACCTTCAGTGATGGAGTACTCACAACTTCTGAAGGCAATCTGTTCCACTAGTTAACTGTCCTCACTGTTAGGAAGTTTCTCCTTAATTCCAGGTTGCTTCTCTCCTTCATTAGTTTCCATCCATTGTGCTGCCTTGTGGTACTTTGGAAAAATAGTTTGACACACACACCCCTCTTCTTTGTGGCAACCCCTCAAATATTGGAACACCGCTATCATGACCCTTCTCACTCAACTAGACCTACTCAATTCCTGCAACCGTTGTTCATATGTTTTAGCCTCCAGACCCCTAATCATCTTTGTTGCTCTTCTCTGCATTTTCCAGAGTCTTGACATCCTTTTTTATATTGTGATGACCAAAACTGTATGCAATATTCCAAGGCTAGAGCCCGCAAAAAAAAAAAAGTGGTTGGAAAGCTATATATTATCCACCCTTGTTCTCCCACCTAACAGTTATTATCCTCAGTCCTTTTTCCATTTCTAGGCTCATCTTCAGGAGATTTGGATCTTCTCTTCTGCTGTGTGGCTAGTAGGCAAATAATAGGTATATTGCGTAGATTTAAGTCTGAGGATGGAACTGCAAGAGAACTCTCTTTAATCAGTTTGTGCGAAATTTCTGCATGGGAATCCAGTCGAATCTTATGAGTTTCAGGTAGTCGATAGAAGGTTTCTTCCAAGGAGGTTTCTAATGGTTTGCATGAATTTAAGCCCCAGTGAAGTGGCTCTTTGCACTTTTTTGTAGTCCACAGTAATGGACCATAAAGGAGTTCATTCCCTGCGATTTACAAAATTATCCAATAAATAAGATTAAGTCATGATCAGAAAGGATCCATTCTTGTTACCAATTATTTTAGGTATATGCAACAGATCATGTTTATGTAAAGTAGAGCAAGAAATCTTTCCTTCATCAAGCACTTGGCTTCCTAGGAATACAGATCCTAGTGGGGCAGGGGGGTTGGACTAGATGGAAGTACAAGGTCCAGGGGTGAAATGCTCCCGGTTCTGACCGGATCGCCCAATCTGGTAGCGATGGCGATGGGTGGTGAGAACTGGTAGCAAAAATCCCTGTGCCCCCACCCCCCATGCTCAGCTGAGTCGCATGATCGTCAGAGGCTTTTTTTAAAAAAAAAAATTTAAAGCATTTTTTCTACAACCTCTTCCGATGAATAAATGCTTTTAAAAGTAAAAAAAAAAGCCTCTGATGATCGCACGGCTCAGCTGGGATTGTCAGAGGCTTTTCAAAGCATTTTTTTCTGCAACCTCTTAGACAAAGAGGTGGTAAAAAAAATGCTTTGAAAAGTCTCTGACAATCCCAGCTGAGTTGCCTGATTGGCAGAGGCTTTTCAAAGCATTAGAAAAAATGCTTTGAAAAGTTAAAAAAAAAAAGTTGGCCACGCCCACCCAGTCACATTACCCCACCACCACCAAGCCACGCCCACAGAACCGGTAGTAACACGTTTTACATTTCACCCCTGACAAGGTCCCTTCCAACTCTGTTAATCTGTTAATTGCCTTCCTTTTCCTTTTATTCCATGGTGAAAATACATGCAATTCCTGCAGATGATTTGAAGAGCATATTCCTGAGAAATCTGCTGAGAAAATTCCCGAGAAAAAGGTCAGTCCATCCAAAGAGTATAGCCATGTTTTGTAAACTTTATTGCCAATCTGTGGGATAATGATACCCATTAAAATGGATCTTCATAAAATGACTATTGTGATGAGAAGGCAGCAAAACATCTTATCTATAATGTATGAAGTTTGAAAAGGCAGTCAGCCTATTTTTCTTCACTATAGTTATTCTTTCTCTAGAAGAATCCCTGTAGGTAGGTCACACTAAGGATATACAATTAAATTAGTCTTGCTTCTATGCGAAAGCATTATTCTGGGATAATTAATTTTTGCATCAGTTAGGTGCTATGTCCATATCCATCCTATTTTCCTCCCTCAATAAGAAGTTGTCCCTCTATATGTATCTTCTTTCCTGGATTGCTATAGGATAAAGAAGAACAATAGACCCTCTTAGAGCACAGGTGTCAAACTCGCCACGTCACATTGATGTCACATTATGTTGTGGCCCGTCGGTGGCCTGTGCAGCTAGTAGCTGATTCCGACAGTGAGAAGGCTGGTGTGGTGCGTGCCAGCAGCCTGTGCAGCTGGCACTCGAATCAGACAATGAGGAGGCTGGAGAAGATGTGGTGCCAGAGGTGGGGATTCAGCCAGGGCCTTTAGAACCTCCAGAAGCTCCTATAAGTGAAGAGGAAGAAGAGGAGGAGCCTCTTCTCAATGCACAGGCATGCAGAGCTGCCAAAAGGCAGGAGTGGCTCCTCAGGAGGAGGTCTCCTTGAGAGTAAGGCTTGGGGCTAATTGGCCACTCCCTTAGCTTATTTAAGGAAGGACGATGACTGAGGCAATTTGCAGGGAACAACTTCATTCACTCTCCTTCGTTCTCTTATCTGTTTCCTGCAAATTTCTTCTGGGCTTTCTGCCAACCATAGTAAGATTACGATTATTTATTCTTTGGACTCTTGTACACTGCTAAGAAAGTTAATTAACAGCCTTTGTTTGAAAAAGATTGATTTAATTTAGTAAACTAAGATTTGTACAGACTTTGTGTGTGCTGTGTTCTTTGGGGGACGTAGCTGGGGCAAAACACATTGTGACATTTTTTTCCTTCACGGAGCTGGGTGGGCGTGGCCTCCACGTGACGCATCTGACCCGCGGGCCCCCAGTCTGACACCCTGTCTTAGAGGGTCACCAGAGATAAAATGCACAATATCACAGAAAGTTGTGCATGATTTTAATAACATGTTTTGGGTTTTGCATGAGTATAACAGCACCCTACCGGTCATTAAAGCAAGCCTGACTTCTCTCAGGCTTTAAAACTATCCTAGAAAAGGATAACTAGAAAAGATATGATTGCTTAAAGAGATGCATTGACTTTAGGTCCACGGGCTCAGTGGTTAAGATGCTGTCAAGCTGACAGCCCAGGTTCAAGACCCGAGCCTCAAGCGATGGGGTAAGCTCCAGTCCTCCTGCTAACCTAGCAGTTCGAAAGCAAATGTGAGTAGATAAATAGGTACCACTTTGGTGGGAAGATAACAGCACTCCGTGACATCTTGCTGGCCACATGACTGAAGAAATGTCTTCGGACAGAACTGGCTCAGTGGTCTTAAAATGGAAATGAACACTGCCCCCAAGAGTCAGCAATGACTAGAGGAGTAAAATCTGCAGAAGTCCTTTATTTTTTTTTTCCTCTTCTTAGAGCAGCAGTAATTTTTTTTAAGGCATCCCTGGAATTTAGAAACAAAAAGGGGCTATGTGAAGGAGTGGTGCTGTACTCATAAAAGGGTCAAAGCACTTCTTCCAGAATATATCCAAAAGGAATCCAGCCTTCCTTGGTGTGCTGGTGTTTTACAGAGTACAAGAAGTGATTCTAATCTAAACTTGAAAAACAGGGAGAAAATGAAAAGGGCAGGAAATGAAAGATTTTTATTATTTCACCTCTGTACTTAAACCTGGTTACAACCAAAATAATTCATTCTCAAGAAAAGCAAAAAAAGGTTTGTTAAGGATATTGATGTTGTTTTACCAACCAGCAGAGTAACTGCACAAGGAAACGTTGAGAGCAATGAATAAGAAAACTGGTTTAGCAAAAGTGTACTTTATCATAGGAAAAAGCAGTAGCGTAGTCATAAACAAATCCCAAGTCTTCACCAATAAATCAGTCCAGTAAATCAGTCCAAACAACTCACTCTGGTTAACAAACCACGATGGTAGCAGATCCATCAACAGATAGCAACTCCTTCACAATAGCAGTTCATAGCAGTTCCGTCACACTAGCAGTTCATAGCAGCAGCAGTAGTTCCCAACAGACCAGGTTACAATACTTTGTTTAAATATACTTCCAACTAGTCATTATCCCATTACAGCATGACTCAGCAAGAACGTAACATTTACAGCTTAAAGTTACAGTATATATATATTGCCTGGACAACTGGTTCTAACATTATATACATCATATAGAATCCTAACAAGGTTTTAAGACACCATTAAGATACATGGCTATAAATGCAAACTCCACTCTCCAGGAGTCCTTGGTGTATGTTAACTTATTTTTTAGTCTTTCTAGACTGGATCGATGAGAGCCAAATGCATGAATATGACTGTATGCGCACACAACACATACACTTAAGATTGGACTCACTAATCACTGAAGTAAGAAAGTCTCCTTCCCCACAGCACAGCCAGATGTGTTCCAGTGTTTTAATCCAATTTATTTTTTTAAACACCCACGAAAATTCACATTTCAATACAAATATCCAAAACTATATTTCTATGCCTTTTCAGCCATGCATAATGTTGCAAACTGAAGAATCGGGTGCAAAAGTTACATTCCAATTTATACATTAACCAAGGATGTGAGCCTGTTCGTCAAGTCAATTTGGAGTGGAATTGTTCTGCCCCAGCTACAGACCCCAAAGAATGCATCACACACAAAGTCCGTTCAAACCTTAGTTTACTAAATAAACCAGGTTTTTTTTTACAACAACGGCTGTTAATTTACTGATTAACAGCCGCCAAGAATTCAAAGAATAATACTGAAAGCTTACTGTGGCTGGCAGAATGCCCAGAAGCAATTTGCAGGAAGCTGGTAAGATTAGCAGGACAAGACACGAAGATATGTGAACGAAGTTGTTCCCTGCAAATTGCTTCAGTTGGCGTTCCTCCTTAAATAGGCTAAGGGAGTAGCCCAGCGGTTCCCAAACTGTGCGCCGCGGCTCCCTGGGGAGCCGCGCTATCGTCATAAGGGCGCCGCGAAATATTCCGCCCGCTGGGTCTAACGTCTAATGCGCATGCGCAGTTGCAAGTCGGATTGCTTATGGGAGCCGCGCAGTTGCAAGTCGGATTGCTATGGGAGCCGCGAACCCAAAACGATTGGGAACCTCTGGAGTAGCCAATTAACCCCAAGCCTTACTCTTGAGGAGACCTCCTCCTGAGGAGCCACTCCTGCCTTTTGGCAGCTCTGCGCGCTGGTGCATCGAGAAGAGGCTCCTCCTCTTCCTCCTCTTCACTTAAGGGAGCTTCTGGAGGTTCTGAAGGCCCTGGCTGAATCCCCACCTCTGGCACCACATCTTCTCCAGCCTCCTCATTGTCTGACTCGAGTGCCAGCTGCAGAGGCCGCTGGCGCAGCACCACACCAGCCTCCTCGCTGTCAGAATCAGCTACTAGCTGCACAGGCCGCTGATGGGCCACAACAGGAATTCATAAAGATGGAATTGCTCAAGCAAGCCAAAGCTAGCTATGAAAAGAATTCCATTATGGATTCCATGTGTTATGCTAGCAGCAAATGTTTAAGATTCACCTTTAAGAGGCTCCCTTTTCTGGCTCCTACAATAATGGCTATGTGACCAAGGCCACATTATATACCAGTGATGACTAACCTTTTCTGGACCAAAGCATGCACACATGTGTGTGAATGTGTGTGTGTGCACCCGAAGCCCCCAAAATGCAATGCAGCATGGCCCCATGAATGCGCCCCACCCCTATACATGCACGTGTGGGGCCCCCTGCATGTACCCCACCCCTCCACGCATGTGCGGGCGGGCCCCCTGCATGCATCCCACCTTGCGCATGCGTGGCAGAAACCCAATGACCAGCTGGCCAGCAAGAGGTACACGCACATGCACAGCAGACCTTAACTGGGCGACGGCTCACATGCCCACAGAGAGGGTGCTGAGTGCCACCTGTGGCACATATGCCATAGGTTCACCATCATGGTTATAGACCAGGGGTGAAATGTAAAATGTGTTACTGCCAGTTCTGTGGGCGCAGCTTGGTGGTGGTGGGGGGGGGTAATGTGACTGGGTGGGCATGGCCAACTTTTTTTTTTAACTTTTCAAAGCATTTTTTCTAATGCTTTGAAAAGCCTCTGGCGATCAGGCAACTCAGCTGGGATCGTCAGAGACTTTTCAAAGCACTTTTTTTACCACCTCTTCAACAAGAGGTTGCAGAAGAAAATGCTTTGAAAAGCCTCTGAGGATCCCAGCTGAGCCGCACGATCATCAGAGGCTTTTTTTTTATTTTTAAATGCATTTTTTTGTCGGAAGAGGTTGTAGAAAAAATGCTTTGAAAAGTTAAAAAAAAAAGCCTCTGATGATCGTGCCACTCAGCTGAGCATGGGGGTGGGGCAGGGATTTTTGCTACCGGTTCTTCGAACCACCCACCGCCATCGCTACCGGATCAGGCAATCCGGTCTGAACCGGGAGCATTCCACCCCTGTTATAGACCATTTAATAAGTAATTACAACACCTGTCCACCCTTAGATTCAATCTGGTCATAGCTTTTTGAAAAGCAAAGCAACTAGATAGAAACAGGCTAGATAAATGAGCTGACACATCTGATCTACTAATCTGGGTCAGATCTGAACAACTATGAAAGATTGAGAAAGTTTTACACTTACTATATGTGTATATTTTCTTTGAGGTTGTTCTCTAAGGAGCTTACATTAATGTGCATAGGATTATCTCCATTTCTCTGCATTATAGCAATGTAAAATAAACTAGACTAAGAGAATACTGTTTATTGGCCAATGCTACCTACTTAACTTCATAGTTGACAATGGATGCCGAATTCCCACCCATTCTATATCTCAGATTATCCACTACTCCACAAAAGCTTCCCTACAGATATAATCTAATTAGATTTGTATCTTGGGTTTCAGCAGGGCAGATGAAAATATAATCAGCTGACACAACTTGCAGAAACCTGGGGCTCTGTGTCTGCTTCTCTTTTTTTTTAATAAATAGATCAGCACAAAATAATATGGAAGCAGCGGGAACCACAGCTGTAGACTGCTAGAGGCAAATACCTAATTTGCACCTGTTCAATGAGATCTGTTTGCTGAATATAACACCAACTAATGCTGTCTTCCATAACGGTATTAGTTTCCAGGTTTTGTAGGTTGACTAGGGAGGAATGGAGATATTTGAGAGATTAACTAGTGGATATTGCACTGCCTTTACAAATTGGTTGTGAAGCTTCACCTTAGAAGACAAATGGAGATGTTTGTACTTATCAGTAAAGGGCACTAAGCTTCCCTTATATGAAGTGCAATTTATCAAATCAGCTTACAAGACAAGCATCCATAGTTGAGCCAGAAGACATGCAGGTGACTATTCAAACACATATTGGATCTCAAGCTACTCAGTATCTGATCAATAGATACCAAATTTTGAACTGGGCTCAGAAGTGAATAGGCAACCAGAACAAATTGGAGATAATAGGAATACAATGCAGTGTTTTTGAATGCAACTGGCATCATTTCGAACTAGCTGAAGGATCCAGGCCATCTTCAAGAAGAGAAGGTGATGGCAGAGGTGGGATTCAAGTAATTTAACAACCGGTTCTCTGTCCTAATGATTTCTTCCAACAACCAGTTTGCCAAACTGCTCAGAAAGTTAACAACCAGTTCTCCCAAAGTGGTGCGAACTGGCTGAATCCCACCACTGGGTGGTGGTGTCAGTGGGAATTAAATGTAGGGACTTCTTGGATAGGGTTGACTGATGAGCAAATGAATTAAGGATAAGTGAAACCTTGTCCAGTACAAAGATGTAATATAATTTGAGATATGCAATGTGCAACTGTGATCCTCTAGGATATGGGGGAATCTTTCAACTTTTGGATATACAGCAGAGGTGGATAACAAAAAAATATTGCCATATGTCACACAAACACTAGCAGCTTGTTATAAGATGCATCTAACATGTTTCCCTGATTGTGTTTTTATGGCAATTACAAAACTTGAATTTGGGCAGTTTTGAAACCCAGCCTAATGACTGACCTTTTAGAAGACAAATTCATCCTTTTTCCAGAACTTTTCTTTTCACCACTTAAAAATGAGAAAAAATTTGGATATCTAGTAATCTGGCACACAGATAAAACCATTCTCCAGGCTACATAAAAGGCTGAATCAACTCCATCTGCAGTTTCAATACATTTATGATGGAATCCAGCACAAATTAAAAACATTTCACCAGATATGGTGAAAAAGAAAATGAAGCACAATTTTTATTAACCAAACGTTATCAGACTTAGCTACCTGAACCTATCAAGAGCCTTCATATTGATTAAATTAAAAAGATAATTCCTTGAGATTCCAAAGAAGGATCTGGCCTTTATTATCTGCCAGCCTCTGACAACTTTAAGACTTGTGGACTTCAACTCCTAGAATTCCTCAGCCAGCTTTGCTCTGGGAGCAAAGTCCACAAGTCTGAACTCTGAAATTGAAGTCCACAAGTCTTAAAGTTGCTAAGGTTGGAGACCCCTGCTCTGGAAGACAAAGGAGGTGCATTCAGGAAGTAGGAAATTCTTGGGTTAGCTGATTAGGTGCTTTCCTTTCTACAAGATCCATTTACAGTATAGGACAGGCAGTCCTCTTTTATCAACTACAATTGGGATCGGCCACTCTGTCACTAAGTGATACAGTAATAAAATGAAACATGAGACTGCAGCCAACTTACATGGTCAATTCCTGTTGTGGCCATGAAACAAGCCACCACAGTCAGGAAGTGCAATATCATATGGCCACAGTTTTACAACTCTCTGCCGCTTCCCTATTAACTTTGCTTCTTAGAAGCTGACTGTAAAGATTAAAAATGAGGGTAAAAGTTCATTCACCGAGTTTGTGAGTTGGCTTCCAAACATTTCATTACCGGGCTAGGTAACACCTTCAGTGGAATTTAGGGGATATCAGTGTCAGTCTGTTCTGCTTGTAACTGCTTCGTGTGGTAACAAAATGTTCAGAAACCAACCCATAAAGTCAGAGAACGAACCTCCACCCTCATCCTCCACCTGAGCTACAGATATTCGCCACTATTGCAGATTGAAAATGGCGATCACATGCCTGCAAGATGCTGTGACCATTGTAAATGCCTGCTGGTTGGCAAGCATGCGATCAGGTAACCACGGGGACACAGCAAGGACTGCAAGGTTGAGGATCGGTTGTAAATCTTTTTCAGTGCCAGTGCAGACTTGGGCTGCAAAACTCCAGATCAGGGATGAAATCCAGCAGGTTCTGACAGGTTCTGGAGAACTAGTAGTGGAAATTTTGAGTAATTCGGAGAACTGGCAAATACCACCTCTGACTAGCCCCAGAGTGGAGTGGTGGGATAGGAATGGAGATTTTGCAGTTTCCTTCCCTTGCCACACCCACCAAGCCACTCCCACCAAGCCACACCACGCCCATTAAGCCCATTAAGCTGTGCCCACAGAACCAATACTAAAAAAAAAAAAAATGAATTTCACCACTGCTCCAGATGACCACTAAAGGGCACCTGTTTGCTATCTCTTTGCTGCTATCAAGTGATAGCAGAGTGGACTGCACATCCAAACACATTATAAAAATCCCTTTCTTTACATAATAATCCCTTCTGGAAATAACTGATGCAGTTTTCAAATACCAGCTGGGCAGCGATTATGTGTTTGCTACTTGTTCCTGCTTTCTATACATTTAGGAAATTCTCCAAGCCCCCAATCCAGTGAAGCCCCAAAGTATAAGAGACCTATGTAAAGCCAGTTAATGAAAGCTTTGGGGTTATTAGTATCCCCATCACTGTGTCAGAAGCACAATTCTTTTATTCTTTGATCCTGCACTGTTCCGTTGAGCAGCTTTTTGAAACGGCATAAATAATTCTCCTAATAATTGCATATTTGAGGTTTATGCTGTGATACACACACGCACACACGCACAATTAGATATAATAAATGCCGTGGTTTGTGCATACTATAATCATGGCAAGCCTGCCAACCCCAAGGGAAATAATTTTTCTATTGTTATTAATCAGATCCCACATGATATTATAGACCAAAGAAAAGGAGTAAATGAAAATTCAAATTAATGCCGTGTTATAATTTATAGCAAGAAATTATCTTGTGTACCAGAGGGAAATGTATTTGTAACCATTGACTACAGTTGGGTTGGGTTGATGGTGGATCTGTCCTTCGCTTGGAAAGGGCTGCGGCAGACTTAATTTTATTATCCAAAGTGGAAAGAACAGATCTTGAAAGATATTGTTTGGCACTGAAGAAAAAGCCCGTAATACCTGGCCAAATGGAGGTAAGAAAGGAGTGTTAAGCTGGATTCAGTGACTTAGTCAATTAATCACAGTGGCCAGTCTCTAGGAAGGTTGACGTATTCATTCACAATTGGATTTCTCTGTGTTATTACAGAAAAGCTATAAGCTATTAAGAAGACATTTAACAAGGAAGGATGGGAGTGTCAAACTATTTTCCAAGCACCAAAAGGTAAGACAAGAAACCAAGGAGAGAAGCAACCTAGAACTAAGGAGACATTTCCAAATGGTGAGAGCAGTCAATCAATGGAATAAGATTACCTTCAGGACTTGTGGGTGCTCCGTCACTGGAGGCTTTCAAAAAGAGACTTGACCATCATTTGTCTGAAATGATATAGGGCAGTGATGGCGAGCCTTTTCGGCATGCCCGTCTCCACTGCAACCAGATGGAAGAGGAGCTGCCCAGGGCATGCCCGAAAATGAACTTCCAATTTCCACGTAGTCTTCCAGGTTTCTGGCGTGCGATGCACATGCGACGATCAGCTGGATGGCGTGCATGGTCACGCAGGAAAATGGAAGACCAGCTCTTTCAGTTTCCGGCACTGCACACGCATGCACGCCAGAAACCTGGAAGAGGAACAGGCGACACTGCGCATGCCAGACAACATGGCTCCACAGGCCACTTTGGGCATGAGTGCCATATATTCACCATCACGGATATAGGGTTTCCTGCTCAAGCAGGGAGTTGGACTAGAAGACGGCGAGGTCCCTTCCATCTCTATTACTCTATGTTCTATGTCAGGGGTGTCAAACTCAATTTCATTGAGGGCCACATCAGGGTTGTATTTGCCCTCGGGGGTGGGGGGTTTGGGTATGGCTGGGGTGGGCGTGGCCATCGTGACATCACTCATGTCAGGAGCATCTGTGGCCCGAGTGCTCTGCCAGTGAAAATGGAGGTTGCAAGGGTTTTCACTGGCAGAGGCACCACAGGCCGGTCCTTTGCTATTTCCAGGGTGGCCCTGTGGGCCAGATCTAAGCATTCTGCAGGGCGGATTCGGCTCACAGGCCTTGAGTTGACACCCCTGTTCTATGACAAGAGCTTGAGAAAAGTTCTTTAGGACTCAATAGTTAGAATGCAGCACACAAGAATTTTCTTGTAGCCTCTTTCAACTTTTTTCTTTATTTGTAACAATTCAAAGGGAGGGGGGAGGCTTAGTTTCTCTTACAGGCATGTTGGAATAACTATACAAGCAGCACTCAGCTAAAACTATAAACCACCAACCTCTTTTTCCCCCCTTATTTCACTAGAGAGTGAAATGTAGGAAATTGATTTATGGACTAATTCAATGGTGGGTTTCAAAAATTTTTACTACCAGTTCTCTGGGTGTGGCTTGGTGGGCATGGCAGGGGAAGGCTACTGTAAAATCTCCATTCCCACCCCACTTCAGGGGAAGGTTACTGCAAAATCCCCATTTCCTCCCGATCAGCGGGGACTTGGCAGACAGAGAATAGATGGGGGCGGGGCCAGTCAGAATTTTTACTACCAGTTCTCCGAACTACTCAAAATTTCCGCTACCAGTTCTCCAGTAGAACCTGCTGAAACCCACCGCTGGACTAATAGTTCTACTAGTCAGAGTTTAACTAACTCCCTGCCTGAAATAATAAAGCTTCTCTCGCCCACCACTGATGGGACCTCCCTAGCTGAAGCTATTGTTACTTGTGCACTTATTAAATTCCCTATAGCCGTGTTGGCGAACCTATGGCACGCGTGCCGGAAGTGGCACGCAGAGCCATTTCTCCGGGCACGTGGAGCCATCACCTGTTGTTCTTCCGGGTTCTAGTACAGCGATCATCTTGTTTTCATGTGCACGGGTGTGGTGGAAATTGGAACAGCAGCCGCCCATTGCACATGCGCACTCCAGGAAAATGATCTTCCTGTTTCCAGAGTGCACATGCGCACCGGCCAGTTGGTCTGATTTCTGGCGCGCATGTGCACACAAAGACCGGCAATTGGCGCACGTGCCAAAAGACGCAGAGAGGGAATCCCGGCGGTCACTTCCTAAGGGAGCAGAGCAAGGTAAGCCAGGGATTCCCTCCCTCCCTCCCCGCACCATCTACTTGCGCAGTCCCGACCACTGGTGGACCAGCAGCCTTTTGCCCACGCTGCTCCCCCAGTCAGAACGGGGTGCGGGGAAACATGCGAGGAGGCCGCGGTTGCCACCTTCTCCTGTTGGCAGGCAGCTGAGGCTTGTGATGAACGGCGCAAGCAGGACCGCAGCTCCGCCCCCAGGCTGTAAATGCGCCTTGTGGGAGTGGAGGCTTGTGAGAGTCGAACCCTCCTGCCTGCCTTACGATGGGCCTTTCCAAGGCAGGGCTGGGCTCTCCAACCTTGGCAACTTTGAGAACTCTGGGAGTTCTCAAAGTCCACAAATCTTAAGGTTGCCAAGGTTGGAGAGTCCTGTTCCAAAGGGCGCCTGCAACCCGCGACTGAAGCAGCTGGAGTTGTGGCTGTGCTGGCCGTCCCGTTCCCCCCCCTGCTCCTTTCCCCCCGGCCGCCCCCTCCTGCCATCGGGCTCGGCGCCTGCAATCGCCACAACTGGGAATCCTCCACGCTGCCAGCGGATCCTGGGTTTCCTCCTTGCTGACTTCCAAGGGACCCAGCAAGAGAGTGCCACGACCCTGACTGTGCTGCACTCTCCCCCGAGGCAGCCCCGGCTGGACCACTGCCCAGCCCGGCGAGCAGAAAGTGAAGGGGCAGCGTCTCCAGCCAGCCTGGCACCTGCTCTCTGCTTGGAGGACTCGCTGCCGGCTTTAGGAACAGTGCTGAGCCGAGCTGCCCCAGGAGAAGCGGCCGCAAACTGGCGCTGTGCTCTTGACCTCCATCTGAGGGAGTCAGCCCTCTCTGTGGGGAAACCACAGCAACACGCGGGGAGAGGCAACCCGGTGCGAGGCGGCGGCCCCGAGGCTGGAATCAAAGCTTGCCAGCCTTTCGGGGAAAGTGGAGCTCCAGTTCCCAGTTGCGGCTTCTGGTTGGGGGGATCGGGCTCTGAGGAATGGCAGCTCCTGGCCTCACTGGTGTGGGGCAGAGGGAGCACAGGGGAGTTTGCGAGGGCTGCTCGGAGGGACCTTTGGGGAGGTTTGAGCAGCTGGAGATTGAATGAAAAAATTTGGAAAAGCTAATAAACTAAACAATTAATCTGATATAGAATTTTCAGGTGGCAGCGCAGGCTGGGATCAGCCGCCACCTGAAATGCAATGCACTTATCCCACGGCTTGCATAAACCACTCCCGCCCCTTTCAAAATAGCACCCGGCACTTCTCTTGGGCACTCAGGGCCGGCAAGAAGAAGGGGGGGAGAGGCACGTGTACCTGCAGAGACAGGCTTGGCTCCTCATTCTGCTGTGACCCGAATCCTTGCTTTGGCTCCTCCATGCTGGGTGCTGAGCTTCCTGGAAAGCCCCCTGCACCTTTGCTGCCTCGGAAAGAGAAAATGAGTCTGCGGAGAAGAAGGAGAAGGACAGGCAGCTCTGGAAAGTGCATTTCCAGGGAAGAAAGGGTTTTCAGGTGGCAGCGCAGGCTGGGACCAGCCGCTGCCTGAAATGGAATGCACTTATCCCGTGGCTTGCATAAACCACTCCCGCCCCTTCCAAAATAGCCACCCGGCGCTTCCCTTGGGCACTCAGGGCCAACAAGAAGAAGGGGGGGAGAGGCAGGTGCGCTGGCGGAGACGGGCTTGGCTCCTCATTCTGCTGCAACCCCGAACCCTTGCTTGGGCTCCTCCACGCTGCTGCCCGAAAATGCTTTCCTCCCTGGAAATGCACATTCCAGAGCCATGCACCCTTCTCCCCCTTCTCCACAGACTCATTTTCTCTTTTCTCTTTCTGAAGCAGCAAAGGCTGCCTCGGAAAGAACGAGGAAGCCAAAGAATGAGGAGCCAAAGCCCATGCCTGCCTTCCCCCCCCCCTTCTCAGAAGAAGAGCCGCTTGCCGGTCCTGAGCGCCTGAGGGAAGCATCGGGTGGCTATTTTGAAAGGGGCGGGAGCGGTTTATGCAAGCCGCGGGATAAGTGTATTTCATTTCAGGCAGCGTCTGGTCCCAGCCTGCGCTGGCACCTGAAAATCCTTTCTTCCCTGGAAATGCACATTTCAGAGCCGCCTCCTCCTTCTCCGCAGACTCATTTTCTCTTTCCGAGGCAGCAAAGGCACAGGGGCCTTCCCAGGAAGCCCAGCACCCAGCAGGGAGGAGCCCAAGCAAGGATTCGGGGTTGCAGCAGAACGAGGAGCCAAAGCCCATCTCCGCCGGCGCACCTGCCTCTCCCCCCCCTTCTTCTTGCCGGCCCTGAGCACCCAAGAGAAGCGCCGGGTGGCTATTTCAAAAGGGGCGGGAGCGGTT
This sequence comes from Ptyas mucosa, assembly GCA_012654045.1. Classification (NCBI taxonomy): domain Eukaryota; kingdom Metazoa; phylum Chordata; class Lepidosauria; order Squamata; family Colubridae; genus Ptyas; species Ptyas mucosa. Next base: position 6,616,840 of record WNWU01000034.1, on the reverse strand, counting down.
TATGCAAGCCGCGGGATAAGTGCATTGCATTTCAGGCAGCGGCTGGTCCCAGCCCACGCTACCGCCTGAAAATTCTGTATCAGATCAATTGTTTAGTTTATTAGCTTTTCCAGATTTTTTCATTCAATCTCCAGCTGCTCAAACCTCCCCAAAGGTCCCTCTGAGTGGTCCTCGCAAACTCCCCCGCGCTCCTTCTGCCCCACGCCAGCGAGGCCAGGAGCTGCAGTTGCTCGGGGGCCGAGCCCCCCAACCAGCAGCCGCAACCGGGTTTCCTCTCCCCGTGTTTTGCTGTGGGTTTCCCCACGGAGAGGGATGACTCCCTCAGTCGGAGGCCAAGAGCGGGTCCTCCAAGCAGAGAGCAGGTGCCAGGCTGGCCGGAGACGCTGCCCCTTCGCTCTCTGCTTGCTGGGCTGGGCAGCGGTCCAGCCGGGGCCACCTCGGGGGAGAGTGCAGCACAGCCGGGGTTGTGGCGCTCCCTTGCTGGGTCCCTCGGAACACAGCGAGGAGGAAACCCGGGATCCGCTGGCAGCATGGAGGATTCCCACTTGCGGTGATTGCAGGCGCTGAGCCCGATGGCAGGAGGGGGCAGCCGGGGGGAAGGGAGCCGAATGGGGTGGGGGGGGGACGGGACGGCCGGCACAGCCACAACTCCAGCTGCTTCAGTTGCGGGTGGAGGCGCCCTTTGGAACAGGGCTCTCCAACCTTGGCAACCTTAAGATTTGTGGACTTTGAGAACTCTCAGAGTTCTCAAAGTTGCCAAGGTTGGAGAGCCCAGCCCTGCCTTGGAAAGGCCCGTCATAAGGCAGGCAGGAGGGTTCGACTCTCACGAGCCTCTGCTTCCACAAGGCGCATTTACAGCCGGGGGGGGGGCAGAGCTGCGGTCCTGCTTGCACCGTTCATTGCAAGCCTCAGCCGCTCGCCAACCGGAGAAGGCGGCAACCGCGGCCTCCTCACATGTTTCCCCGCACCCCTTCTGATTGGGGGAGCAGCGTGGGCAAAAGGCCTCTGCTGGGATGGGTGAATGGGGCGCTGGCGAGTTGGCAGGCAGGGCCGAGAGCGCTGCTGCCAGCTTGGGAACAGCTGTCTCGCCAGGGTAACTGGTTGTCCTCTGGGAAGTGGCGCGCCGGCCCTCTTGGATAAAGTGAGGGCACATGTGTAGGGGGCGCACACATGTGCAGTGGGGGTTGCATATGCGCATGTGCAGTGTGAGGTGCATGCACATTAGCATGGGGAGGGGGTCATGTGCACATGCGCAAATGGGGGTGCCCATTGCATTATGGGTACTGGCACGCGAGAGCACGAAAAGGCTCTCACGCTTGGACTTTTGGCACGCAACACCAAAAAGGTTCTCCATCACTGCCCTATAGCATCAATCAAGGATTTCAAGTAAAAATGGAAAGCTCTCATTTGAGAGTCATCTTGGATCTTTGGATGCTCCAAGCCCACAGTCATAGATCAAGAGGCACAGAAAAGAAACATATGGCAAGAAACTGGGCACCTTGTTCCAGTAATGCCCATGTTTTATGGCAGGATTAATTTTTTTTTTAATTTGATTTATATGCCGCCCTTCTCCGGAGACTCCGGGCGGCTTACAATGCGCTAAGCAATAGCCTTCATACTTTTGTATATTTATACAAAGTCACCTTATTGCCCCCACAAACTGGGTCCTCAATTTACCTACCTTAGAAAGGATGGAAGGCTGAGTCAACCTTGAGCCTTGGTGAGATTCGAACCTGCAATAATTGCAGGCAGCTGATGTTAATAACAGGGCTTTAGGCCACTGTACTATCCAAGGCTCTTAAATAGGCAACACCAATGTGGCCCTTCATGATGGGTGAGGTTGCCTCCTTGCAAGTAGGTGTGTTGTGCCTGTGTCCTTTCCACTTTGTGTGTCCTTGGATCAGGAGGAGTGTGGACTCCACCTCCTCATCTTAACTGACCGCTGGCAGCTGCTCACATTCCTTGCCTGGAGCCTCCAGGCTAACTTTCTGCAGCTGTGGTTCCCTTGGTTTGAGCTCAGTCTGCCACCCATCGGATCAACCCAACTGTGGTTGCTCCATTGGACTGGAGCCCTCTGCTACCCATCCAAGTCTCATGCAACTCCATGCTCTCTTCCAAAGATGCCAAGACCTGGTTCCTCCTCTGAATTCACATCCAGAGAGGGGTCTAGAGGCATAAGGTGACACTAGAGCAGAGGTCTTCAAACTTGGCAGCTTTAAGACTTGACAGCATAGCTGGCTGGAGAATTCTGGGAGTTGAAGTCCACAAGTCTTAAACTCCACAAGTCTTAAAGCTGCCAAGTTTGAAGACCTCTGCACTAGAGGGTCCAGAGGGTGACTCCTGCTGCTGCCTCCTGCTGTCAATTTCTTAGCCCAACCCATTTTTCTCTCACCTCAAGAAGAAAGCCATGTCTCTGTGTGAAGAAAAACTTTCCTATTTTCTCTCAGCAATTTTCTCTCAGCAATATGATTAGCAGCAAATACAATCTGTATGTCTGGGAGAACATGGATTAAAGTAGATTTAAATTTTGTCACAGGTCAATCATAAGAAATAAGAGATTCGACCTGCTGTGTTCCTTCTGTTGTGTCTCTCATGATTGACTTTTAGACTGAAAGATCTTCAGACAGAATTTGCTTATGTCTTCCTCAATAAATCCCCATCTTTCTAGGAAATAAAAACAAAAGAAAGTTCTATGAATGGATTTTCTTGTTTGATTGAGTATCCATTCAACAAAGCTCACAGCCTCCCATTCTGGCTTGACCATTTAGTCCTCATTTATTCATTTCCAGGACTGTTACCTTGTTATGGTGATTGTTAATGCATGTTATACATGAATGAAATCTCTGCAGTTTTAACTGAATCTCTTGGCTGTGATACTGTTTACATTTTATATATGCAGATCCTAGAGACCTGGACTAAATTGGGCATCTTTTCATCTTCTATTCATTCATTCATACATACATGCATACATTAATACCTTCTACCGAATCTTCTATGCATATATACATCCATTCCTACATACTTTAATATCTTCCATTATACAGGGAATGGAGGAAAGGGTAGTAATCATATTATATCTATAGAACATGTGTTACCAGCAGGAACAGTAGTAATAGCAGAAATAATAGTAATTATAGGATAGCTAACCAAGGATGTCTTTGCTGGTGGCAAGAGCTAGCTGACCCTGTCTAATTTTGAAAATTAACCAAGATCTGGTCTTGGGTTAGTAGTTGGGTGGAGAACTGCAGGATAATTTCATGTCTCTTGGGTGGAAGGAGAAATGAAAGAAATATTCCAGAAGAGAGCAATGAAAAATCACTGATGAAATATTGCCAAGAAAAATGCAAGGATACCATCTCAGAAGCCAAGCTTGACCTAAGGATACTCGTACATATAGATATTAAGGATATTCATTGACTGGATGAAATTTAAATCCAGAGCCTATGCAATTGGATTCAAAATCAATCAGTCTTTGTCCAAAGTGAAGCTGGGTTTTTTCCAAATCACGTTGTCTAGAATTGCTGTTCTCCAAATCTTAGATTTCTGTTGGGGATTTGGAAGAGAGAGATACTGACATTTATTTTCCATGGTTTTCATAAACAAGCAATGAGGAATTGGCAGAAGGAGAGGGAAGAAAATAAACTGAATTGTTTTCTGATTGACAGCTTTAGCTCCAAAACAGGATTCACTTTATCAGAGGTTTTTACTTCCAATTGCAATCCTGAGGAAGATTGTTTAGTTATAATGATTTCCTAGTTGTGAACATTAGCAGTACAAAAACAAAGTTTTGAATTAGGATAGTACTAATAGAAGTAGTAGTTGTTGTTATTGTTATTGTTGTCATCATCATCATCATATCTAAATTTATGGACCACCTTTTTCCAAGAGCTCAAGATTGTCCTATGCAGTAGCAGCAGTGGGGTACCACAAGGTTCCGTCTTAGGCCCAGTACTCTTCAATATCTTCATGAATAACTTAAATGAGGGAATAAAAGGGGAACTCAACAAATTTGCAGATAACACTAAGCTAGCAGAAATACCCAACTTGCCAGAAGACAAGCTCAGGATCAACAAAGATCTTGACAGACTTGAAAAATGGGCCCTATCCAACAACATGAAATTTAATGTGCAGAAAAGCAAAGTTTTACACCTAGGCAGGAAAAACCAAAGGTACAGATTAGGCCAGGGGTCAACAACCTGCAGCTCTGGAGCCACATATGGCTCTTTCACCCCTCTGCTGCGGCTCCCTATCACTCAAAATATGTGTCACAACCACCAATGTGCAACACCCGCCAGCACACGATTTATTGAGCTTTTCAACCCCCAGTAGGCCAACCATGGATAAATCCAAGAAAAGAAAAGTTTCAAAAGGAAACAGAACATTTAATTCAATTACATATGCTAGTTTTGTGGCCACTCAAGAAATAGTCAGGCATGGGAAGGTTTTTGTGGCTCCCAGTGTTTTCTTTTCTGTGGGAAACGAGTCCAAATGGCTCTTTGAGTGTTTAAGGGTGCAGACCCCTGGATTAGGCGAAACCTGGCTCAAAAACAGTAACTGTGAGAGTGAACTTGGAATCCCAGCAGACAGTTACTTAAACATGAGCCAGCAGTGTGTGGCAGCAGTACAAAAAGCTAATACTGTCCTTGGTTATTTAAAGAGAGGCATAAAATCAAAACCATGTAAAATATTACTACCGCTTTTGTAAATCCTTAGTAAGACTGCCCCTGGAATGCTGCACCCAGCTTTGGTCATCACATTACAAAAAGATGTTGAGACTTTGGAAAAAGTGCAGAGAAAAGCTACTAAGATGATTAAAGCCTGGAGACAAACTGTATGAAGAATAGTTGCAGGAACTAGGTATGGCTAGTTTAGAGAAAAGAAGGACTAGAGCTGACATGCTAGCAGTATTCCAGTATATGAGGGGCTGCAGCCCAATTCCTGCAACCATTCTTCATGTTTTTTTCTCACTCGTTTTTGATTCATTCATCCATCCAACTAGAAAAACCTGTTAAGGCTTCCTTCCATGCATCTCTCTTGCATTTGTGCCCCCCCCGCCGCCGCCCAAGGATGGTACTACTCGTAGAAGTACATTTTTCTACTACTTCTCCCATCAGAAATGATTAGAGCAAAGGAGTCATTAATAGATAACATCTCAAGATGTTCCCAGGCCTTGAAAGTGCATTTATTCTACAGCTCCTTTGCAATTTGATCCTCTAGATTTGTGTACATCTGCTGAACTCATTATTCTTCTGAATGTAGGAAGAAATATCCTTCTGGGTTCTGCTCCAAGTGGGGAAAAAGACACTGGAGACATGGAGACTGCTTGGAAAGATGGTTTAATGGTGGACAGGATTACATGGCTTGAGTTCCTGAACAGAAAAAAGAGCAGATACAGCGAGTCTCTGGCTTTTTATGCTCTCTCTGGCTTTGAACTTCCTGGGGCCCAGAAAGAGTATCCTGATTGGTTGTCAGACTTCCAGGGCGTGGGGGTCTTAGCTAGCCTTGCTGGCTGATGTAATCTTCCCAGGTGCCATGTGGTGAGTTTCTGCTGCTATTGTGTTGTAGATGGGTCCTATTGTGTTGTGATGGTCCATTGACAAAGATTGAATTTCTGCCTCTGGCCCATTAACAAAGGGTGGGGGCAAGAAGGTGGGAGCTGCTTTAAAACACGCTTCTCCATTTATCATACAGAGAAACATAATATTCTGCCTTTTTAATATTTCCCAAAATATTTCACTCTTCCAGGAAAGGGGTGGGTGCTAATCTCTTACATCAACATACTTGAAAAGCAGTTATCTTATACCATGTAGGGAAATCTCTCTTAAGCGCCACTCCTAGAGGCCATTGCTCAGTGGTGGGATTCAAAATTTTTTACTTCCAGTTCTGTGGACATGGCTTGGTGGGCGTTGCATGGCTTGGTGGGTGTGGCATGGCTTGGTGGGCATGGCAGGGGAAGGATACTGTAAAATCTCCATTCCCACCCCACTCCAGGGGAAGGATACTGTAAAATTCCCATTCCCACCCCACTCCAGGGGAAGGATACTGTAAAATCTCCATTC
>WNWU01000034.1:6590534-6610295 GCA_012654045.1 Ptyas mucosa | reverse complement strand
AAATAAATAAATAAATAAATAAATAAATAAATAAATAAATAAATAAATACCAACTTCTCTGTCCTCAACCCTCTGCTTATTTAGTGTTCATTCAGCACAATAGTTATTCCGGCTTAATTATCTGTTCGGCTCTTTTAATTTGAAAGTGCCAGGATACTGCTGCGCTTGCAATTTTGCATGGTCAGTGCTTTTTGGATATTGCACGGCATACAGTTTTTGGAAGGCAATGTTACCCTGCAGAACTGGGGGTTTTCAATTTGTTAATGGGGAGAGCGAATATATGTTTGCGAAATATGCTTTCAGTCGCTCACTTGTGCGTTCAGAAGGGCATAAAAACATGTAGTTCAGCTCCCAAGAAAGCCGTCCTTGTAATCAGGCAACCAAACAGGCATGCAAAGGATTGAAGAAAAGAAGTAGCCTGAACTTCTGTTAAGAGAATTAGCTACCACCTGAATTTTGCAGGAATACTAGCAGACCTCAACTTGAAGATAGGAATGCATCACAATGCAAAAAAAAAAAAAAAAAAGGAACTTGCCCCTCACTTTTAATGAAGTTATTCTAAAGTATATGCCATTCTATTCAAATTGTTGTTTAGGAATGCATGTTGTTTAGGAATGCATATTGAATTCCATAACCCTTGGGAGACCTAACCTTCAAAAGTTGCATATTTGCTTAAAACATCTTTGAATCTGATATGGGGTTCTTCCTCTTTATTTTTAAAATTTTTGTAACGTATTTTTTTTTCAAACTATATTCATCTTAGTTCATTGGGATATGCTTCCTAATGATCATCCCAAGCAAAAAGAAACAAGGGAAATGATCACAGCCTAAGGCAATCATCACACCACCTGCAACAGGTAAAGAAAATCATAATGGAATGCAGTGGGAACATAAGAAACCAAAGCTATTTTCCAGAAGAAGAAGAAAAATGCATGGATGGAAAAAGTAGAACAGAAAATCCACAATTCCATAGCAGGCTTGCTATATATTTTATTGCATATTAAGGAGAGTTTGTTTTTTTTTTTAAAAGATTCAGCTTCACAGTTATATTCCCTAATGCATTACAAAAATAATAGAATAATGAAAAGATAAATGAATAAAGATTAAAGATGAAAGGATAAAGATAAAATGTAAGTCAAATCAATCACTGCCATAAAATGGATTTTATATAATACAAAAATATAACGGTAATCTAAAGATTTTCACACCTTTTAAATATCATCAGAAGTGTGTAAAGTTAGAAACAATTTGCCCCTAAAACATTTGGGAAAATCAAAAGGTATGTAATTTAATAAAATTATAAGGAAAAAAACTCAAATCCAAAAATTAATTTAAAACTATTTTAATCAGCATCCCAATTATATGGCAAAATAAGATTTGGCAAAATTACCTGATCTGGAGGCCATGCATCTTCATTTTGAAAATCCTTCAAACCAAAGGATTTTTTAAAAAAACCTCACCTTGCCAAATATTTTTTTTAACAATGCAGATTACAGTTGAATAGGGCAGATAAGGAGAATTACAAAAAACTTCAATTACAGTCAAGTATGGCAGTGAAAGAGTTAAAGACATAATAGCTAGGGGGAAAACCTTGTGATGCCTTCTTCACTTGGTGCCATGAACATATACGATCAATGCCTTATCTTTGGATAATTTAATGTTTGTGCCTAGCCATGATGCTCATTTCATGAACAGGCAATAATTCCCTCGTACAGAGCATCTATTTTATGAAAATGTTCAACTTTATACCAATTAAATATTCAAAAGTACCCAACAGCTTCCCAATCTATAGAACCCCTTAGTGTAGATAACACTAAGCAAAAGGAAGAGGTTGATGAAAAAGGAGTCCTGGCAGTGCAGTGCTTAGAATGCAGTATTGTAGGCTAACTCTGCCCACAATCAGAAGTTTGATCCTGCCCAGCTCAAAGTTGACTCAGCCTTCCATCCTTCTGGGGTCAGTAAAATGAGGACTCAGATTATTGGGGGCAATATGTCGACACTGTAAACTCTCACAGAATGTTGTAAAGCACTATGGGTCGGTATATAAGTCTAAATCAGGGGTGGGCAACTATGGTCCTTTTATGACTTGTGGACTTCAACTCCCAGAATTCCTGAGCCAGCCATGTTAGCTCAGGAATTCTGGGAATTGAAGTCCACAAGTCATAAAAGGGTCATAGTTGCCCACCTTTGGTCTAAGTGCTATTGCTATTGCCACTTCAATACAGAGCACATTCCTATGTTTCAGGATTGAATTTGGGGTAAGAAAACATGCTAAGGGAAAGAGTTCTGAAGCCTAAAAGTAACAATAGAAAGGACACTTTCCCACAGATAGTTCTTAATCTTGCAATGAGGCAATCCCTGATTTGGACATAAACATGTTTCACATTGTTTTTGTGATAAAATTGTGTAATATCTCTTTGGCCTCAGCAGTAGGGTTGCCAACTTATTATGTCAGATCCTTTTTTGGTATTGTTAACAGCAAATGGGGTGTAGACATTGAGGAAGAAGAAGAAGAAGAAGAAGAAGAAGAAGAAGAAGAAGAAGAAGAAGAAGAAGAAGAAGAGGAAGAGGAAGAGGAAGAGGAAGAGGAAGAGGAAGAGGAAGAGGAAGAGGAAGAGGAAGAGGAAGAGGAGGAGGAGGAGGAGGAGGAGGAGGAGGAAGAGGAGGAGGAGGAGGAGGAGGAGGAGGAGGAGGAGGAGGAGGAGGAAGAGGAGGAGGAGGAGGAGGAGGAGATATCCATTCAGTTGTGTTCAGCTGTTTGCAATTCTATGGGCCAGGTCTCTCCAAAACTTCTGATCTTGCACTACTTTTTTGAGTTGTTCTATGCTCTGGCTGGTCTCAGTTTTGATGGGAGTCTAGCCACTGTATTGTATGGATTAAGTAAAATGTACAGTTCTGTAATTAGCTTCATGTATTAATTCCTGCTTGCATATTGTCATTAAAGGAATAGGAGCAGGCCAGATGATTTGAGAATTCTAACTCTATATTTTGAAAGGATCCACAACTGAGAACATATGAATAGTACCAACTGCGAGCTACCGCATCTAAATGTTGTGAATGTATCTGATATAACATAAGACGAAGCTCCTTTCATATGATTAGAACTCAGTGGTAAAAGATGAGCCCTTAGTTGTTAGGTAGAAGAACCTAGATTTAATCCTTACATTTTTTGATACGGTTGACATAGGGGGAACCTTGTCTGATCCATGTAGCTAGTCAGAGGCTGGCAACATTATCAGGAATCTGTCAATCCATCTCTAAGAAATTTGCCCCAAATATTGAGAAGTGCTACATTTGAGCAATCTGATTCTGAGATGTTGGCGACCTTAGAAGTCAAGTCCAGGTTTTTGGAATAAGAAACTTAAAATGTCCTTGAAAACAATCAACCTTATCTAAACCATCTTTCTAGGTTCTTTTTATCCGAGCACTGAGTAAATTGAGGAAAATGATATATATTCAGTGTGAATGGATTCACATGGATCAACTATCACATATAAATCAGATTCTGTATCTTATTGTCTTCTAATTGAGTTTCCACTCAGCAGAGATGGTGACTGTCGGAAATCAAAAAACCTGACAATAGCCTCAAGCTTTTTTTAAAAAAAAAATCAGAATGTATAAAAACAGCTGTTGTTTATTGGATTTTTTTTCTTTTTCATCTGATAATAAACGGATGCTTGCATTAAAATTTTTAATGTTTATTTGAAATGTGGGGTGTAAACACTGATCAAAAACTAAGTAACATGGAATGGAGAGCCAGTTTCCTTTTGGTCATTCTTACATCTTAATAAGTGGAGGTTGCCATCTGGTGGAAGAAACATAAGTCTCTGATACAAAACTAAATTAAAATCTTTTGCCTGAATTAAGGATAGACAGATTTGGAGGAATGTACAATTAACGCCTGCTAGAATAAAAGAGGTAAATACGGATATGGATATGGAGAGATATTGAACAGAAAGAGAGCAAGATAAATAGGTGATGGAGGGAAGCTTTCAAATATGATGTTCAGAGCAGTAGTGGATTTCAAATCCCAGCACTACTGGTTCGCTATTGGTTTGTGAGTACATGGCACTTCTGCGCATGCACAAAATAATTTTGATGACATCTGGGTGAGTGGGCGGAGCCTCCTGCCACTGCCGCTACCGGTTCATGCGAACCGGGAGCAACCCACCAATCAGGGGTGAAATCTACTTACCTTCCTTATCAGTTCAGAAGCGTGCGTGCGCGTCACATGCACGTGCACATCAGTGGTGAGTTTCAAAATTTTTTACTACCAATTCTGTGGGTGTGGCTTGGTAGGCATGGTTTGGTGGACATGGCAGGGGAAGGATACTGTAAAATCTCCATTCCCTCCCCAATCCAGGGGAAGGTTACTGCAAAAACCCCATTTCCTCAGCTGGGATCAGGAGGCAGAGAATAGATGGGGGCGGGGCCAGTCAGAAATTTTACTATCAGTTCTCTGAACTACTCAAAATTTCTGCTACCAGTTCTCCAGAACTGGTCAGAACCTGCTGAAACCTACCTCTGGTGCACACCTTCTGTGCATGCAGAACCTGGTTAAAACCAAGAAGTAATGACACCCGGACAGCAATCGCTACCGGATTGCCGAACTACAGGGAGAAATCGCCACCAGATCAGGCGATCCGGTCCAATCCGGGAGCATTTCACCCCTGCCACCACTGGTTCAGAGTAATTTTCTGAAATTGACCATTAAAAGCAGAAGCGAGAGTCTTCTTGTTCCTTGTGTTCTTCTCACCCTATCGTGGAGTCCACAGTTTACATCTCGCCCATCACTTCATCTGTTCTGCAGTATCCCACATGTCTGCATCTCGAGTTGGGTTCGATGCGACGTTGAAATCTCGGCCAATTTATCTCAGAGTCTAACACTTTCCCTCCTCCTTTCTCATCCAGGCTAGAGATCGGCAATGGCGGAGTTAAAAAAAACCAGAAGCAAGAATGTATTTCTTTAAAGAATGAATGAATAAATTACATATATAAGACATAATCACTGAGATTTGAATTCCGACTTTCATCCCAGCGGGTTAAAAGAGAGAGGGAATGCAAGCTTGTGAGAGAAAGATTTGAAGCTCAACCACTTAAGTCAAATCCAACCCACTGGCCTCTACGTGACACTGACTCTCACTGGACTGCTACGCTTCTTTTAATGGAAAGTACATGAGAACAGATTAGGATTATGTCCACAAATCCTTCCCTCCATATGGTCAATGTAAGATCTGAAAGAGACCTTCAACTGGAGGCAAGCAAGTTAGTGCCTTCCTTATGTTTTGGAATGGGACTCTCACAATATCCAACTTATTGGTCTAAGTGACTTGGCTCAATAGAAAGTGAAATTCACAATACTGTATATGGAGAAAAGGAATTTATTTATGCAATGATGTTCCAAATCATTCTGTATTCAGATTTGCATATGGAATATGCAAACTGCATAGCAATCAGAGGTCCTACTTTTTGTTCTGAAGATAGCGGCATTACAGCAGAGTTCTCCAAGATTTCCAACTTTGTGGATCATCGGAGGGGGCGGGGGGGGGGCGCAGAGGGGATAGTTCCATGTAAGACCTATACTTGAATACTGTTCACCTGCCTGGAACCCTCACTGTATTTCAGACATCAATACATTAGAGAGGGTCCAGAGATATTTTACTAGAAGAGTACTCAAATCTGCTGCTCGAAATAAAATTGCCTATACCACCAGGCTTGAAATTTTAGGTCTGGATAGCCTCGAACTACGCCGTCTACGTTCCGACCTATGCATAGTTCATAAGATTATTTACCAAAAAGTCCTACCTGTAAATGAATACTTTAGTTTCAACCGTAATAACACAAGGGTTATCAATAGATTCAAACTCAATGTAATACGCTCTAATCTTGATTGTAGGAAATATGACTTCTGCAATAGAGTAGTAAATGTCTGGAACACTCTATTTCATCCCATTGTTAGTCTCGCTAATCCTCATACCTTTTACCTTAAACTGTCTATCGTGGACCTTTCATGTTTCTTAAGAGGTCCCTAAGGGGGCATGCATAAGCGCACCAGCGTGCCTACCGTCCCTGTCCTACTGTCCCCATTTATATGTCATCATTCTATGTGTTTATGGCTATGTTTTGCCTATTTATATCCTTTTATTTGTGCCAATTTTTTTCATGTGTCCGTGTCCGTGTCCGTGTCCGTGTCCATGTCCATACTGTTACTTGTTTCCTTGTACTTGTTGATAATAAAATAAAATAAAATAAAATAAAATAAAATAAAATAAAATAAAATAAAATAAAATAAGTGGCAGCTGAGCGTGCATGCGGCTCCATTTGTGTGAGAGGACATGTGTGCCTGCAACTTGCACAAATGGAGCTGCACACACTCTTCCCCCTCACTGCATGCAGAAGTGGAGCTGTGCTTGTCCAATTGCATCAACAGCCCGGTTCTGAACTGGCCACAGCCTAATAGTTGGCCACAGCCTGGGGATTGTGGACCCCAGCATTACAGAATGCAATCACTAGGCAGCACCACATTTAGAGCCTTTACCAGAAACTGGTCCTTGACATATTATTGTTGTGACCTAGGTCCAAGTAGGTAGTATTAGACTCAAACAGTTCCAACACAAACAGACTTTATTAGAACAGCTGAGAACTCCTTCTCAGCATAGTCCAAACTAATTCAAAACAAATTCTTCATAACACAATTCTTCAGCCTTATCACCAACCTTGGTCTACTTTGGCAACCTGCCAAAGGCTTTTCTTGGCAAAAGTTCAGAAGCAGAAGACGCCAACAAGAAATAAATGCAGCAAGACAAGAAACAAATCTATCAATGTTGTTTTCCGACAAAGAGCCCAAGAGCCGTTGCTGGTCTTTTAAGCCTTATGGGAGGGGCCAATCATCTCTTGGCCTTACTCCCGAGTCGTCCTTTTTGCTTTAGCTGCTCTTGCCCTCTGGCAGCTCTTCTCATGCGTGCACTAGGAACAGGCTCCTCCTGTTCCTCTGCCTCTCTGCTGTCAGCCTCTGGAGGCTCCAGAGTCCACACATCACTCCCAGATGGCCCTGGCCCCATCTCTGCCTCCGACGCAGAGCCCTCATCTCGGCCTTCCCCAGCCTCCAGGACTGGCCCATTGTCCTCCCCAGCCTCCTCACTGTTCGACTCCTCTGCCAGGTCTTCAGGCTGCTGTTGGACCACAACAATTATTATAATATGATGGCATACTGATATGCAATCAACACACAGTATTTTGAAGGCATTAACTGACCAACAGAAAGCCAAGACCATGTCTTCCTTTTCCTTATTAAGATTCAGGCACCACCCTCCGGTTAATGTTGGCTTGACTAATAGAACACTAGGTTAGACTTTTTGTATAAACACACGTCTTCAAAGGGAGAAAGCACTAACTATTTTATCCATCAAACACAGTACTGGAATGAAAACAATAATGAATATGCCAAATCAAACTGGAGAGTTATTATTTGGCATCTTTGAAATCCTGAGAAGTACGCAACCAGAATTTGTAGCAAAAACATTTTATCTCTCATTCCTGATCAATCTATTGTTGTTTTATTTTATTTTATGTTTTGGTGCTTAAATTCATTAAGAAATTCCAACATAGATTGTTCCAGAGCCCAATATATGTAGTCCTTGACTTATAACCATTCATTTAGTGGCCATTCAAAGTTACAATGTTGAAAACAGTGACTTATGTGGCGATTTACTAACCGAACAACTGCAGGGATTCACTTAACAAATTTGGCAAGAAAAGTCGTAAACTGGGGCAAAGCTCACTTAACAAATTTCTCACTTGGCAACAAAAATGTTGGGCTCAATTGCGGTCATAAGTTGAGGACTACTTGCATTCTCCAGGTATGGGGATGTAAATATATATATATATATATATATATATATATATATATATATATATATATATATATGGCGAAAGGATGGTCACAGAAGCATGATAGACGCTCCACCTAATTGTAAATTTGTGCAAAATAAGATGAGTGTGCAAAAGAGGCAAGACTTTGATTGTGTTCTGGCTGTTACTGACTTTTTTGACCGCTGGTCTCAGAAAGCCTGATTGATTTTTGTAATCAATTCCTCTCATAAGGGATTGAAAGTGGCAGGATTTCTGGGCCTCACAATTAATTTCCATCACCCTATGAAAAGATGTCCAAAGAAAAAGGCTGCCCAGCAATTCAAAAGGAACATGGGGAGGTAAGGAAAAGCTTTCTGTGAGGAAATCAAAACCAAGCTTTAAAATGCACATCTAATTTAAAGTCATTTGTTTGCCACAGGCCAGCAATGGGAAGGTACAATCTCTCCTTTCATGGTGGAGCCAAATGCATCGGACGATCTTGTTTCGGTGAGATTAATAGTTAATGTTACAACTACACTCCTGTTCAATAAAAGACAAGTGAGTGACCAAGTGGAAATCCAATAGATACACAAAAGGAGAGACATGCAGTAATGGCTCTTGTCCTGTATCACATCGCCATGATATTAGGCAATAAACAAGTGAGCCAGCTACGCACACACTATCTGTCCTTGTAATCTCCCACTAATTATTCTAAAACAAGCAGTTTTCCGCAACTGTAATTTAAAGTGAAATTTTAAAATATAAAGAAAAAGTCTCCAGGTTGCAAATTGGAAACCTACAACAAAACAAGAGTTCAAATAAAGATAAAGGTAAAACATATGTGCTAGTCGTTCCCGACTCTAGGGGGTAGTGCTCATCTCCATTTCAAAGCCAAAGAGCCAGCGCCATCTGAAGACGTCTCCGTGATCATGTGGCCGGCATGACTCAACACCAAAGGTGCACGGAACGCTGTTACCTTCCCACCAAAGGTGGTCCCTATTTTCCTACTTGCATTTTTATGTGCTTTCGAACTGCTAGGTTGGCAGAAGCTGGGACAAGTAACAGGAGCTCATCCCGTTACATGGCAGTAGGGATTTGGACCACTGAACTGCCGATCTTTCGATTGTCAAGCTCAGCATCTTAGCCACTGAACCACCGCATCCCTTAGAGTTCAAATAGTTGTGCCTAAATATTTGCTTCTCCATAGGTATTAGGTAAGACATAGCAAAGGAATCTGATTGCCATCATATTGTACCAGAAATAAACATTGGATGCCTTTAGAGATTTTGGTAAATATTTTTTCTTCCCCTCCCCCTCTTCCTTATAAATTAGGGGGGGAAATGATACTCCTCTGTCTTAGGAAATAGCTAGGAAAGAAAAGTTGGGGGGAGGGAATAAAAGTTATTATCTCTTGCACTGTCCTCCAAGTGAAATGTGTCAAATTCAAAGCACAGAAGTTCCTCTTATTGGTGGGACTGACAGTATCAGCCTGTCAGAATATTTCATTTCATCCTTTTTAAGAAGGCTTCTCTGAACTCTGTACTGAAAAGAACTAGGATTGAAACATTTCCTACACTGACTCACATCAAAGTGTTATTTCTGTCTCAGGCAGAGTGGGAAACCCACATGGTCCTTGGTCTCTCATTATCTTTTTATTCCCTTGCTTAGCACAGTAGGTCCAAATGTCAGCACCATTTTCCTTTCATCGTCCACAGTTCCAGGTCATTTACCCAGTCTGCCAGGCCCTAGTGCCATGGTCTTATATATAAATACAACCATTAACTTTAATAGTAGCTCATTCACGTATTTGTTTCCTGGAAATAAATTGCCACTGTGAAGACCATTTCTTAACTTACATCCCTAGTTAATGTAATAATTGCAATAAAATAGGTGTCTTTGATATCATTCATCTTGTGAATTCTCCCCAAATTACAATCACACGCTTATTTTATCTCTGAACTCATCAGTCTAAATCTTGTTCAGTCTTATTCATATCATTATGAATTCACTTATTAATGCTGCTTCACCACAACTTCTATAAGTTAAAAATGAAAGATCCGCATGAGCTGTATGCAAATTTGTCTTGTGGTTTTATACTATATGCAGGCACTCAAGGCAGCCTACAAGGTTCTCTCCCCACCAGTTTTTTTTTTTCCCCACAAGAACAAATTTGTGATGTAGATTGAGCTGAGAAGGAACTGCTGGTCCAAAGTTAGCCCATGAGCTTCCATGGCTGAAGCTAGGCTGGAATTTGGATTTCTTGGTCCTATTCTTGCACCTTAATCACCACACATTGGCTGCTCGTTACAACACTTAGCTACCCAGAGTTACCTTGTATGGGAGATGGGTGGCATGAAAAACAAACAAATATATTTTCCCTAGGATACATTACTCTGTAAGCATGTTTAAGCTCTTTCAAAGAGATGGGGTGTCAGCCCCAGCCCTGGGACGGTACTTGGGGCCGCCATTCGTGTGGGGATTGCCATTCCCCTGCTGCACGCTTTTGCTGATGACCCTTCCTGTGTGCCTGCTCTCCTGGGTCATCAGCCCCAAGGCATGCCTCTCACTTCGACTCCCCAGCCGCATGCTAGATGACTTCAGGGGCATGCACTGAAGCAGTTTCTCACCATCTGTCACTTTAAGGAAAGACAAAACAGCGCGGAACTGGAGCGGCTTGCGATGGATTGGGGAGCGGGAGGGAGGATACTCAGGAAGATAAATCTATCTCAGCATCTACTTCTGTCCTACTATCGCAGCACCATTGAGAGCGTCCTGACATATGGCATTCTTGCATGGTATAGGAGCAGCTCTGTAGCGGACAAAAAAGCTCTACAGAGAATCATTAAAACTGCTGAGGATATTATCAGACTCCAGCTACCAGCCCTGGACAACATCTTCGAATCTTGCTGTTTGAGAAAGTTGCATAACGTTCTCAGAGACTCTTCCCATCCTGCTTACAATCTTTTTGGACTGTTGCCTTCTGGCAGAAGATACAGAACAATTAAAACTCGGACCACACGTTTTCTGAATAGTTTTTATCCCAGAGCTATAATTGCACTCAACAATCAACTAAAGGGCCACCATCAATGAGCTGTTGGACAGTATTACTTGGTCTGTTGTGTGGATGTTTGGGTGGTTTAGGGGTGGAGAATTGTGGTGGGTGGGAGTGTGTTTAGGGATTATGTGTATGGGTCCTGGTCTTTGGGTGTCAAGTAAATTTCGTTGTATATGTATACTGTGTATACACATACAATGACAATAAAGTTTATTTATTTTATTATTTATTTATACGGGTTAATTGGATAATTGAGTGATTGCACTGGGGTGGAGCTATATGCTGATTAAAAGGTGATGGGGAGCACGGAGCATCAGCTCCAACAAAGTTTCCATTTTGTAACACTTTAAGATGGTCAGTTAGTACCGATATCAGGATAAACAAACTTGGTTACTGCTTTTGCGTACTGAGGGGTTTTTTCCCCATACTTTATGGAACCTGACATAGGGGATGTCATCCTTTCCAACCCAAGAATACAATGATTTGTAAGCAATGCTTGGTTTTGAGTGGCTGTTAATGGATTTCACCCATTCCTGTTGTCTTCCTGTTCCTGGTTTAGTATTTTGAACACAACAGCGTGCTGCCAGTTCACACTATCTTTCAATTAAACAACCATTATTTGAATCTAGATGCTATGTTACCCTAAACTGCAGCGATGGGAGCGGGGTGGGGGAGCAAAGAAGTAACACTACCTAAGAGAGTAATTTGGGAGTGGAACAATAGTCTATGATGACATTAAATTTCTCATGAATATCAGATTGGCTCTTCACATATAGTCTCAGCTTGTTAGAAGAGATCCAGAATAAAAGTAAATGTCATGAATTGGTAATGCTGCTTTTGTTCAGCTATCAAAGAAATTCTACTTCTGCACACCCCTTCCTCAGTACTTTCCAGTGTACTGAACGAAGCTGGGAGAATATTCATTATAAAAGCTAGTACAAAATGTATTGAGATTAAATTTCCATATATTCCTTCTATTCTAAACAAGACTAGTCCCAACTATCCTGCTTAATATGTATTCACTTTCATATGCTAGCATCAATCTTTGCAGCAAGATGTGAAGATGAAAGAAGGACAATTAGCCGGGCTGTATTCACTGCTGAAGCGATTCAATGAATAAAATATACATGACTTCTTCCTTTCAATCTATAGGATTACATCTTTGGCATATTAAAACCGAAGTGGCCAGTGGAACATTGTATAGAAGATGGGCTAAAAGCCAGGGAGGGCTAACTCTGCTCACTGCCAGCAGCTTGATCCTGACCAGCTCAAGGTTGACTGAGCCTCCCACCCTTCTGAGGTTGGTAAAACGAGGACTCAGATTGTTGGGGGCAATACACCAGGGGTGAAATCCAGCAGGTTCTGACAGGTTCTGGAGAACCGGTAGCAGAAATTTTGAGTAGTTCGGAGAACCAGCAAATACCACCCGTGGCTGGCCCCAGAATGGGGTGGGAATGGAGATTTTGCAGTATCCTTCCCCTGCCATGCCCACCAAGCCACACCATGCCCACCAAGCCACACCCACAGAACCAGTAGTAAAAAAATTTGAATTTCACCACTGCAATACACTGACTCTGTAAACCACTTAGACAGGGCTGTAAAGCACTGTGAAGTGGTATATGAGTCTAAGTGTTACTGCTATTGCTATTTTTATCCCTTCCCCATAGACAGTCCTCCTAAAAGACCAAATAAGACAATGAATCTGAAAATCATTAATTCAGTTCATGGGTTTGATTAAAAATTGTCTACATTACTTTGATAAACCCTATCTCATTTTTTCCCCTTTGCAAGATGAGATGGGTTTTCAAAAATAAATGTACTTATTTATTACATTCATATCCTACCTTTTCTCTTGGGCTCTAGGCTGCATACTTATGGATCTTTCCTCATTCTACATTCACAGTTCTGTAAGTCCTGCTGAGTGCTAATACCTGGCTGAAAATCATCCAAAGAGTTTCGGTTTGGGGGGGATTTGAAAATTTAAACCAAAGTTACGAATGGTAAGAGATATCATTTGGAGGGTGAGAATGGGTGAGAAATTATTTGTACAGTCAGGCAATGTTTCCCAACCATGGCAACTTTAAGATGTCTGGATTTCAACTCCCACAATTTCTCAGCCAACTAGGGGAATTCTGGGAGTTAAAGTCCAGACATCTTTAAAGTTACTAAGGTCGAGAAACACTGCTGTAGGGTTATAATTTTCTCTTTGATTAAGATTTATTGAGGCAACCCAATAAATGTTTGTGGGATGTCGTTCAGTTGCTTCCATGTCTTCATGACCAGATGAACCTCATTTAGCTAGAACTATTTGTAAATTAACTGTTTATCTGATTTCTTATAAGCCCCTGTTTCTGTCATCAATGATACTACCTAGCGCAGGGGTGTCACAAGAGCTCTGGTGGCTCAGTAGACTAAGGCAGTGATTAACATCCACTTACATCTGCTGCCTGCAATTACCGCAAGTTCAAATCCCACCAGGCTCAAGGTTGACTCAGCCTTCCATCCTTTCTAAGGTAGGTAAAATGAGGACCCAGATTGTGGGGGCAATAAACTGACTTTGTATAAACATACAAAAGTATGAAGGCTATTGCTTAACACATTGTAAGCCGCCCTGAGTCTCTGGAGAAGGGCGGCATATAAATCAAATTTTTTAAAAAATGCACGTCATCATGGCTGTGTCACATGAAGTATCAGGACTTTCCCCCCCTTCACTAAACCGGGTGTGGGCATGGCCAGTGTGTGATGCATCTGGCCCATGGGCCAGGAGTTTGACAGCCCTGATCTAGCACCTTTTTGCCTTTTATCTGGCGGGTTTTTCTCAATTGTTTTAAATTTCCAAACATGATGATCTATTACAATTACTCTTGTCTTCATGCCAGTGGTGGGATTCAGCCAGGTCGCAACAGTTCGGGAGAACCGGTTGTTAACTTTCTGAGCAGTTTGGTGAACTGGTTTTTGGAAGAAATCATTAGGGCAGAGAACCGGTTGTTAAATTATTTGAATCCCACCACTGCTTCATGCTACATATCAACCTATCTAAAACTAGTTTCTTTTGGATTTATTAAATTTTAATTTTAATTCTAAATCTATGGTGATTCTAACATAAACTCATGGATTAAACCAATCAGAATCAACCCATATCTTTCTTTGTAACTTACTTCGAACTGGACTTTAATTTCCCTCAACTCTGTCTACCTT
The DNA here is from genome assembly GCA_012654045.1 of Ptyas mucosa. Taxonomy (NCBI): domain Eukaryota; kingdom Metazoa; phylum Chordata; class Lepidosauria; order Squamata; family Colubridae; genus Ptyas; species Ptyas mucosa. Next base: position 6,596,191 of record WNWU01000034.1, on the reverse strand, counting down.
AGCTAATGATGCATGTCTGTCACTCTCAATGACTGACAATATCTGGAGTTTGTCCCTTCTCTAGATCTTAGAAAGGTTGTAATCAACACCACCTTAATTTGCCTTAATGTCTTTTTTTAAAAAATAAGCAAATAACTGGAGTATTTTGAAAAAGAAGGAAAAAAAGAGGGTCAAGTCAGTGATCCAAAACTGGACCCTAATTAAATTTCTTCCCATATAATATGGGTGGAGAACTATGGCCCTTTTATGACCTGTGGATTTTTAACTCCCAGAATTTTTGAGCCAGCATGGCTGGCTCAGGAATTCTGGGAGTTGAAGTCCACAAGTCATAAAGGGGCCATAGTTTCCCATCTCTGCCATAAAACACTGTTTGTGCCTATTTGTTGAAACCCAGTAGGAAATGTTGCAATGGTTTACAGGTTGCTGAAATCAGATACATGAGATTTTCTGGATGTTTGCTTTAGCACATATACTTACAAGGACTTCCTTCACTTCCTTGTCTCACCTGGACTTTTTCAATTGAATCTCTTTAACCTAGTTCATGGAGACCTATCACTTGCTACCTCAGGTCAACTTGGGCAGAGTTGGGTAACTTTTGAGCAGTTGTGGGGAGATGGTTGTTTACTTTCTAGAATCCGTAATTTTGCGCTATTTCTTGTTTTTCAGGGGAAGATTAGGGATGAGACAAGACAAGAGATTCTGAAAGGCAAATCATTCCCATTTTAAGATTTTTAAGAAGAGATTGGACAACCATTTGTCTGAAGTTGTCCTTCTTGAGCAAGTGGTTGGACTAGAAGACCTCCAAGGTCCCTTCCAGCTGTCTTATTATTTCCTTCCCTACTCCCACCTCCCATGCATACTGCCAAAAATTCGCTACCAAAATGGCTTGATTTCATCATGTGATCTAGATCAAGTAGGGTTGGGAGTTCTGGTGGATTAAGAATGGAATGTTTCTGAACACCTCCCCAATATGTTGGAAATGCAAACTCCAAAAAGGAACCTACTACCACATGTGGTGGTTCTGTCAGAAAGCAAAACAATTTTGGCAGGCAATTAGAATACAAATAGAGGAAAAATACACCAAAAAATAGAAATGAGCCAGAAACCTTTTTATTAGGAATAATTACAAGACAATACGAGAAAGAAATAAAATACTTAATTATTCATATACTAACGGCAGCACAAATAGTTTTTACCCAGAATTGGAAGAATGAGGATATACCAACAGAAGATAAAATAATTAGTAAAATTATGGAATGTGCAGAAATGGACAAACTTACAAAGGAAATACAGGAAAAGGAGGAAACGGACTATTATTTAGTATGGCAGAAATGGTATAACTGGTTTGAGAAGAAGAAAGGAAAACAGGATATGGATATAAATGAGAAGATAAAAATTATAGATAAGAAATTAAGTACCAATTAAGGAAAATAGTAAATTAAATATGTAGATTAAGAAAATGCAAAGAGATGATGTACTAGAAATATAGATACAAGCGATATATTAGAAAAAGATAGAGAAAAGGTATAAATATAAATACAGATTACCAATGCGATAAGTTTAAAAAGAAGATGTAAAGATCTGTTTTATGTTTATTTGTTTTGTATGTTTTGATGTTGTTTGTATGTTTGTTTGTACTTTTTAATAATAAAAAGTTAATTAAAAAAAAGAATGGAACAAGAGCCATATTATCCATATTCCCATTCTTATTTTCTGGAGATTAAACAAAAAAACCATAGAAAATAATGATGGTAATTAGAGCATGTTTTAATAGGTAATACATGGAGTCCTTAAGACCTAAAACAAATACATGGATATTTGAATCAATTTGTTTGCATACCTTTGAGGAGTAAAACAAGGAGTATGCAGATAGAGAATGTCATGAAACAGTAGGCCAAATGTTTCTGGGGCAGAACACATAAAGACATTATTTGTAGAAATGCAAAGAAAATCCACATCTAATATTTCAATTAAATCTTCTCCCATTTCTATCTATTTTTCTTTTCTCGTTCAATCTGTCTCAAAGTACTTTCCTAAAGAAATTGCAACAACCACACACTTAAAACTTCTTGAATATAACAGTAACTTAATATGGGCAGCAGCAGTTTCTTCCATATTTATTTATTTATTTATTTATTGGATTTCTATCCACTGCAATTGAGGAATTCTCTGTGGTTTACAGTACACCTATAAAATATGTTGAAACTTCCACAATACAGTAATAAAAAATAAATGCAACGCATTAAAACATTCGTGGCAATAGCAAAGGATGGAAATAAAATAGTTTCAAACATGCTATATATCACAACAAAGGCAACTCCACCCCGCTCAAAAATCCCCACAAGCAAAACAAGCCAATAAACCAATGCCAACTTTCCCCAGCCAAATGGCTCTCTAAAATAGCTTTCATAGGTTGCACTAAGCCAATAGAGTGAAACCTGATATTTTTTTTTATTTTATTTTTTGTGAGGGAGGCTATTTTAAAGCACAGATGGGCCAACAGAAAAGCTGCACCTGTGAGGGTCTATCATCCCTCTCGTTGCAAAGTGGACAAACACTACCAGAGTCTCCTGGGATATATTGATTAGACCAGTGATGGCTAACCTTTTTGCCGTTGCGTGCCAGAAGCGGGGGGAGTGCGAGGGTTCATGTGCGCATGTGCCCACACCTATAATTCAATGTGCCCTGCTCCCCATGTGCACGCTCTCACGCTTTTGGCACGTGATGGCCCAGTGGGCCCGGTAGGCCCGTTTTTCGCCCTCCCCAGGCTCCAGAGGCTTTTCTGGAGCCTGGGGAGGGCAGAAATGGCCTTCTCCGCCCCCAGAGGCCCTCCGAAGACCAGAAACAGCCCGTTTCCCAACTTCCGGTGGGCCCGGAAGGCCCGAAAATCAGGTGGCCAGCATGCACATGCACGCTGGAGCTGAGCTAGGGCAACGCTCGCATGCCCACAGATATGGCTCTGCGTGCCATAGGTTCTCCATCACATGATTAGACAGACTGAAACCGGTTGGAGAAGACAGTCCTGGAGGATATTTGGAGCTGAGCTATTTAGGTTCTGCGAAGGTCAAAAACAGCCATTTGAATTGTATTTGGATGTTCAAATACAGGGCCTAAAGCACTGACATTGTCTGGCAACAATTAAGCTGTTGTATCCTGCATTTAAAAGTTTCAAAGTCTGTAGAGCTTCTCAGTCATCCAGGTCGTCCCAAAGATGCTTTTTCAAGAGGCAACTGGACTTTGTTTTTTTCTTTTGAAGATATTTTACTTCTCATCCAGGAAACTTCTTCACAGTGGTGAAATCCAAATTTTTTTACTACCAGTTCTGTGTTCGTGGTTTGGTGGGTGTGGCAGGGAAGGATACTGCAAAATCTCCATTCCCACCCCACTCCTGGGGGAAGGATATTGCAAAATCTCCATTCCCACCCCACTCTGAGGCCAGCCAGAGGTGGTATTTGCCGGTTCTCTGGACTACTCAAAACTTCCACTACTGGTTCTCCGAGCTGCTCAAAATTTCCGCTACTAGTTCTCCAAAACCTATCAGAACCTGCTGGATTTCACCCCTGCTTCTTCAGCTCTGACACGATAGTCCATTCCCCACTATCCTGTCAGAGCTGAAGAAGCTTCTTGGATGAGAAGCAAAACATCTTCAAAAGAATAAACGAGAAAGCGTCCTGAAAAAGCACCTTTGGAGGAAAAGTCTCAAAGGAACAGACCAATAAAAATTAATGAAGGTACAACTGATTAAACATGATTAAAGCCTCATGATCCAGGTAGGACTGCAACTGCCATTCTAACCAGAGTTAGGCAAGGGGCTCTTTAGACACTCTCTCTGTCAGGCTCCAAAAACCAAGAAAGACATGTGGCAATTCTTCCGAGTAGGTTTCTTTATTGTTCCATACATAGAGGAGGAGTGGCAGAACCTGGGCATAGAGTTAAAAGAGGGATCAGCCTAGAATCCCTACATAGCCACAAGTGGACTTACATTCTCCCTTGAATTCCATTGACTCTTATCTAATTCCAAGCAGGCGCTAACTGTTAAGATTCCTGTGTATAGGCTATATAGCAATAAATCACTTTAATTGCACCTTCAGGTATGGACATGTTCTTTTGCGCCTGACAACACCAATAGGCAGAATCTTGCTAAATACTACTTTGAGGGTGAAGATTCATTCTCCAAGCTTGTGGGTTAGTTTCCAAATGTTTCATTACTAGGCTAGGTAACATCTTCAGCGGAGTTTTGGAGGTGTCAGTGTTCTTCTATTTATAAGGGCTTCAGGTGTGGGTGTGTCAAGTGAGGGTCTTGTGATGAGTCAGGTGTGAGTCATCAGTGAGAGTCTTGTGATGGGTCTTGTGACAGGGAAGTTAAATCAGATGAGATCCCCTGACACACCCACAACTGAAGCCCTTATAAACAGAAGAACACTGACATCCCCTAAACTCTGCTGAAGATGATTCCTAGCCTGGTAGTGACATGTTTGGAAACCAACCCACAAGCTCAGAGAACAAACCTTCATTCTCATCCTACACACAAGCTACAGCTATTTGCTACTACTTTCAACAAGTATACACTCTTAGAATTATTAGGGTGGGGCTGTCTTCACCCACTATCACACAGATCTGAATTTACTCTTGCCTCCTACTCCTCTGAAATGTACTCTCTTGGGAATCCAGACTACACTCCATCACAACCTGCTCTTCTGATTGGTTGGCATTTCATAAGAGACAAACCAATTGGCTGATCTGTCCTTCTGCTGACACCATTGAAAGATACCACCAACTGAAGAGGGATGGGAACTGCTGTGAAATTGTGCCTTCCAATTTCCAAACCCTGAAGGCAATCCAAAAGAGTACCATGACTGATGGTATTGAGGGCTGTCAAGAGATCTAAAAGGACCAGGAATTTCACTAGCAAATGCTTTTTAACTATGTTGTATTATAACTCTATTCACACATACAGAATGAGGATCTAGAGCACTGGTTTTCAAGCATGGGCATTTAAAGTAAGTGGGCTTCAACTCTCAGAATTTCTCTATTACCCATTGGCTGGAGAATTTTGAAAGTCCACAAGTCTTAAAGTTGCCATGTTTGAGCAATACTGATCTAGAGGAAACCAGGTTGACAAAGACTGAATAGACCAGAGGTCTTCAAACCTGGCAGCTTTAAGACTTGTGGATTTCAACTCCCAGAATTCTCCAGCCAGCTATGCTATGCTGGTTGGAGAATTCTGGGAGTTGAAGTCCACAAGTCTTAAAGCTGCCAAGTTTGAGGACCTCCGCTATAGACTTTCAGAAGAAAATGCTTTAAAGGAACATTTTGAATGCAAGGAGGGGTTCCCCAGGATAATCAAATAAGAAGTTGTATTGTATACTTCCTTCAAAATCAACTGCTGAAGATGAAGAAGGCATCTCCTACAACTTATTGTGCACCTGTTTCTTTATCATTTCTGTATTTGCCATCTATGAACTGACGCAACAAAGGAACTTCTTCTGGAATGCTGCCACAGCAAAGATTACTTATCTGGTGGCACAAGTAGCAGATCCTATTATTTGATTAACAACCGATTTGACTTTTTGCTTCACTGTCTCTTTCCCTTTTCTTGCCTATATATAAATATATATATATATATATATATATATATATATATATATATATATATA
>WNWU01000034.1:6557232-6590524 GCA_012654045.1 Ptyas mucosa | reverse complement strand
ATATATATATATATATATATATATATATATATATATATATATATATAAATAATAGTATTTGGTTGCACAGAACTTTTTCGCAATGTGCTTTTCGTTTACAAAGGCAAGAGTAAAAAGTAAATTCATAGTGAAACATGCAACACAAAGTTTGTACAGTGCTCCATCACTTTGTCCCCTCTGCTTTATAATGCATTTTAATCTTATAATGATTTATAGACAGATCTAATAGAATATACTGTACTTCATTGTTCAGCTGTCAGAAATTAAAGCTGGATAAAATTAAATACACTCAACTTGGTATTTGGGGGGAAAAAAATGGGCGCAAGAAGAATCTCTACCAGCATTTCTTATCTTACATGCTCATTGTTTTAGATGAATGAATAATAACAAGAATGCAAATAATCAATGTTACAATTATATTATCATATTTCCCTATGCGTTTCAGTCACACTGTGTTTTTCTTTTTCCAGTGACTTCAACTTTCTATTTCCAAAAACAGTTTATAACATGCATGTCTTCTGTTGCTTCAGTGCACTGAATAATTAGAACAGAACATCAATAAGGCACTTGGAAAATAATATTTTTGTTTCATTTGTCAGTTAATGCTTACTCACTCTTCTTTGCAAAAGTTTAGATACTTAATGGGCTAAAATTAAGTAGGCCTAATCGGTTTCTGAGATCCCATTTAGATGTGCATTACTTCACTATGAAGCAAACAATATTTCTCTTTGCTCCCTATCTTGCTATTCCACACTTTATAGCTGTTTTTTAGATTCTGACTTGTTAGAGTAAAAGCATCAACCAAAAAAAGTTTGTTAATACATCACATCATCAACATCCGAAGATGTATGAATTCACATTATAAACCCATTTCCATCTTGGCCGTAATGGGAGTACAAGAATAAAACTGACTTTTCTCCTATATCTGTTGTGTCTTCGGCTCCCGAGCTCGGACCTTCGGAGGAAGAACCCTCCGAAAGTGAAGAGGAGGAGGAGGCAAGGCCCCCCTCTCCTGGCCCGTCTGGTTTGGCACCACCCCAGGCCCCAGCTGAAAGCCCTGAGGAGGAAAGCTCCTCTGAGTCAGACGTTAATGAGGAGAGGGAGTGGATTAATCCCAGGTGGCAACGATCAGAGAGACGGGCTCAGCAAAGGAGTGGGTGGGGCTGAGCACGAGGTGATGAGTCACAAAGCCAACGCCCCACAAGGTATAAAAGGAGCTGACCTTACCTTGTTGGCTTTTGTGACGAACAAATTATTAACTTGGCTGCTTGTTTCCTGAAGTACTGCATCAGATAAGTGTTTGCTAACCTTAAGACTGTTTGTTTTTGGACATGCCGGAGAGCCTTATCAGGGACTGGCCGTGGCAACTCAAAATAACAGCTCGCTGCCAGCTTGTTGTTTATGAATGGTGAATAAACGACTTTCGTACACTTCTGTTTGTGTGTGTGCTTGTCTGGGCTCCTGAAGCAGGGAGGGGACAGAACAATATCTCTGATGCCAAACACATTTACACATTTACCTGGGAATATTTATCTTTTTGTTGAAGGGAAGGATAATCTGTTTTCAAAATAAAAAGGAGCATTTATAACCCAATGTTTGCTAGCTCTCACGCCATCATCTTGCTTCTCTGTATAAAGCCATTTGGACTGAATGCTAGTTTGGCCCAACATTTATTGCTCCCTATGTGTTGCACTGGTGTTTCTTTCTTTACAGTTAATTTGTATGGAGCTTTAACTTTGTACACCATCTTTTAATCTGGCAGCCTTGTAAAGACAGAGATAAGATCCAACGTTGAGAGTTGCTCCGATTGCAAGAAGAAGAGAAATGTTAATTGTGACAAGAATGAAGACAGATCCTACGGACAACTCTCTCTAAGGTCCCTTTTGCATCCAAGGCATTCGCCAAACTGAGAAGAGTCACCCCATGTCCCTATTATAATTGAGAGGGAACTGTATAGCCAAGACAATTAACCAGGTATTCAATCAAGATGCCAGAGGAAATGCTGCAAAAACAGCTTTTGCTCTGGAGCTACAATGATGAGTGGTTTCTCACTGCTGGAACTTCTCTTTCATTCCAGATGCTGAAGAAAATTCTGAAGTCCACTTTGAAGCAGAAATAAAGACCTTTTAAGCAAAATGACTCTTTTCTCTCTGGATATGCTTTCTAATATTTAGTATACTCAACACAGATATTTTTATTAGAAACGTCTGTGGAGATTCTCAATCATCCAGATCATGGTTGTCCTAAATGGTTGTCCTAAATGGCAACTTCTTGGGTTTTTCCTTTGACAATGTTTTGCTTCTCATGCAAGAAGCTTCTTGAGTTTAACGTTATTACAAATGTTCCTTCACCATGTTGCTTCCTCTGTTACTAGTTCCTATCAGCTTGTTCATTCCTGTAGTGATGCAACTGGTGATACATACATCATATCCCCATATCCTTTTAGTATCCCAGTCTGCTATCATAGGCACTGCACCTCAGTGTTGTGCCTTGCTATGGTCAGCATATCTCTTAGTAAATATTTTTCATTAGGTTTTCTAGAAGAACAACTAGACACAAGAACAGTTTTTTCCTGAATGCCATCCATCTGCTAAACAAATAATTCCCTCAACACTGTGAAACTATTCACGAAGTCTGCATTACTATTACTATTAATCTTCTCATCATTCCTATCACCCATCTCCTCCCACTTATGACTGTATGACTGTAATTTGCTGTATCCTTACAATTTATATTGATTGTTTCCTAGTATGATTTGATTGCTTATTTGTACCCTATGACTATCATTAAGTGTTGTACCTTATGATTCTTGACAAATGTATCTTCTTTTATGTACACTGAGAGCATATGAACCAAAGACAAATTTCTTATGTGTCCAATCACACTTGGCCAATAAAGAATTCTTCTAATCTAAGTATTAGTAGACTTAGACAATCAAATGTCTGTGATTTCAATCTAAATAGTCTTCTTTATTAGTACAAATGTTATTTTTAGAATTTTGGAGATGTAGGTTTTTTTCCCCAAATACTTTGGATTATTATTTTTTTTTTTGCATAACCACCAAGTGTGATATTGAATATTCAACCACAAACAATGACTTGAACAAGCTACTTTAACTCACTCTCTGTTCATTTGAAACATTTCTTTCCCCAGAAGCTCTTGAGTTAACAAACAAATGCTTTTAGAAAGAAAGCCAGTCAATTAGAACCAGAAACATGATAAACATTTCAAAGCAAAGGATTCGTAGAAAACTCCCATGAATAAGAATAATTGCCAAGAAGCCATTTTCATTTTAAAAAAAAAGTATATACATACCAGACATGTATTTACAATCTTCCTTTTTAGCCTTCTAATAGTTTCTCCCTCCCTTTCCCAATTTCCCTGAAAGTTGGTTCCTTTGAGATTATGCATCCAATTTTAGTCCATTTTTGTGAAGTAAAACCTGACCCACTTTTGTCCAGGCTACCATGCAGTCTAGAGTGAAATTTGGGCTATGGGTGTGTTTTAGGAGATAATATATCTCTGGATGATTAGCTGCAAAATTGCAGTGGGAAGTAATTCATTTTCATTTGCCTACATTTTGTTGTTGTCGGTTTGCCTATATTTTGATGCTCGGTGCTTTGGGAAGGGGGGATTTAACTGCCAGGAAGGAAGTTTCAGATTGTTTTATTTTGTGGCTCAAACACTAAACAGGGATTTTACAGTGTACAGTTAGCTCTTGGGTTTTAAGTTGGAGAACATAAAAGTGCTATGGATAGGAATGCCTGAGGCAGGAAACTACTTAGCAAACACTTTATACATTTCAATATGACAGGGGGGGGGAAAGTTCTTTACTATTACAGGTTCATATCACATCTGCATGTTTTTATCAGAGGTTCAGATTTCCTGAATCAAATTACAGCTTTAAAAAGGGCAGCATAAAAATGCATAGTTAAATATGCTCTTTAGATGTCAATTTCCCCTCAAAATAGGCACTGACTGAAATCACATTTACACTGCCAAGATCTGCTTTGGAAATTTAGAAAGTGTAAGTGTTGGTGAATAGATAACATCTCATCTGCATGTCGGTTTAAAAGAACTGAAGAACCGGCAGATCTGCAAATCAGCTTCTAGTCACAAGTAAGTCTCAGCTTACTTACTCAGTTTTTCTCACCTCCAGAAAAGAAAGTTCCCAATTCAGGCTCTTCTTTTGTCAAAATGTTTTCCACCTTCCAAATAAAAAAAGTTGCTAGTAGCAATTGGGCCAGTAGGATTCTGAACCATGTGGTTGTCCCAAAAGTGCTTTTTCAAAAGGCAACTGGAGGATTTATATTCAAATATATCAAAAGGATTTATATTCCAGGCTAGAAAAAATAACAAATCAACCAATTGATAGGAAACCAGAGACATTTTTTATTAGGAATATTCACTAGAAAATATACTAAAGAAATAAAATACTTGATTTTACATATTATAACAGTTGCACGAATATCATTTGCACAAAATTGGAAAAATAAAAATAGAGGAACCCGCAGAGGAACAATTGATAACAAAAATCTTAGAGTGTGCTGAGATGGACAAATTAACAAACAAACTTAAAGAAAAGGAAAATACAGAATACTATGTAATATGGAACTGGGTGGAGATTAGAAATAGTGAACAATAATGAAAGGGAAGAAATCATAAATGTGAAAGGTTTATATGACAATGTATAAAATGTACAAAATTAATATCATGATTGTTAGGAATTATAATGTAAATAAGAGAAAAAGGGACAAGAAGGAAAAGTACAGTATAAGGGGAAATGGGGGAAGATGTAAATATTAGAAGATGTTATGAAACAGTTGTAAAAAAGGAATTTATATTACGAGTTTTGTGTTTTTTATGTTGTGTTATAAATAAAAAAAATTAAAAAAGGATTTATATTCCTTGCAGTCATCTTCTCATTAGGAAGGAATATTAAATCCTTCCATCCTCTATCATTTGGCTACAGCAGAAAAAGCTTCTTGGATGAAAAACTAAACATCTTCAAGGAAAAAACAAACTCTAGTTGCCTTTTAAAAAAGCATTTTTGGGAAAACCATGACCTGGATGACTGAGAAGATATGACTGCATATCGGACATTAATACTGTTAGATCAGGCGCAGGGAAAGAAGACGAGACCAGCGGGGTCTGTTCAACAAGTTTTATTCAGCTCTCAACTAAGTCAGAACAGATGAACGGCTGTGCTGCCGGAGCCCTTTTTATAGCGCTCCGGCAGACCAGCCGTCCAATGACAGCGTTTCAAATTTCCCGCCCAGAGGATTATCCAATCCCCGGGCGGATGTCCTTATAAGGACATAACACTCCTCCCCCCTAGATGATGCTGAGTCTGCTCCTGCCAATCACTGTACGTAGTCACGCAGGTAGGCGGGGCGTCTGGAGGTTCTGCTCGACCTGCGCAGTTCAGTTCGTGCTTCGCCGCCTGCCTGGAAGGTGGTCGCTCCTGCTCCCTCCTGCTCTTGTCCTGGGTATGTCTGGACTACGGCCGTTGATGGTGCTGGATCTGGTCGCGCGCCTCCGGCCTTGCTTCTGGGCTGCGATGTGGTCGTTGAAGGTGCGGGCCTTGCTGTCCCGCCTCCGGCCACATACTTGGGATGTTTCTGCTGGTCCTGCTGGTCTCCTCCCTGGCCTGGGTGCCGGGCATTGTGGTGCTGGACGCTGCTGCTATCCGCAGATGGACGACGGTTGGCCGGTAAGTCTATTGGTTTTATTTTATTATTTCGCAAATGTCTATTTCCATGATCGGATTGATGGTCGACCCTGTCGGGGTGGTGCAGGTCAACCTTGTCGGGTTGTTGTTGTTGTTGCCTGGGTTGGTTGGTTGTTGGATGGGGGATTTCAGTCGGTCGACTTGGGTCCCATCTGCAGGTGTGTCGTTGGCCCCCCTCGTCGGGTTGTTGTTGGCCCTCCTTGTCGGGCATGTCCCGGTCTACTGGAGCTCTTTGGGGTTCTTCTCTGCTGGGGGCGAGCTGGGCTGCCTTGCCGGGGTGGTGTAGGAAGGTGCTGCAGTGATGTCCCCGGTCTACTTGGCATTTGTGGCACAGTTCCTGAGTGGCTGGTTGGCCTGCCTCGCCGGGGTGGCGCAGTCCTCCCTCGTCGGGGTGGCACAGGCCTACCCCAAAGGGTTGATGTTGTCCTGCCTGGTAGGGGTGTTGTCGTCCTACCTTGTCGGGGTGTTGTTGCCCAGGCTTGTCTGCATGGCGTAGGACTACCTCGAGGGGGTGTTGCTGTCCTGCCTTGTAGGGGTGTTGTCGTCCTACCTCATCGGGGTGGTGCAGGGCTTCTTTGTCCAGCTGGCTGTAATTTCTCTCGGCGCTGGACAGCGTCTTTGAGAAATACGCAATGGGCGCTTCTTTCCCATCCGGGAACTGGTGGCTGAGGACTGCTCTGATGCCATAGGGAGATGCGTCGCATGTCAACAGTAGGGGGAGTGTCTCATGGTATTGGATGAGGACACTCTTGGAAGATAGCAGGTCTTTGACAGATTTAAATGCTGCTTCCTCTTCCTTCCCCCATCTCCAGGGAGCCGCCTTCCCCAGCAAGCGATGGAGCGGTTCAGCCACAGAGGCTTTCTGTTTCAGAAAGACACTGTAAAAATTCAGTAGTCCCAGAAACGCCTGAAGCTCCGTCTTGTTTTTGGGGGCCGGAGCTTCATGTATGGCCCTAACCTTGGATTTGGTGGGGTGGATGCCGTTCTGATCAATGAGATAACCCAGGAACTCGACCTCCTGGACTCCAATGATGCACTTGTCTCTCCTGACTCTCAAACCCTTCTCCTTGAACCGCTGTAGGACTGTGCGCAGTCGCTCCAACAGTTGGGTTCTAGAGTGACCGGAGATCAAGACATCATCGAAGTAAGGGACCACCCCTGGAATGCCTTGGAGAAGGCGTTCCATAAATGATTGAAAAATTCCTGGGGCTGCACTGACCCCAAATTGGAGGCGCGTGCATTTAAAAGCCCCCCTATGGGTGACAATAGTTTGTGCCTCCGCAGTCTTTTCGTCCACTGGCAATTGCTGGTAAGCTTGAGCCAGGTCCAATTTTGCGAATATTGATCCGCTCCCAAGTGAGTGCAGCAGATGTTGCACCACTGGGACCGGATATGCGCTCTGCTGGAGGGCCCTATTTATCAAACACTTATAGTCGGCGCAGATGCGCACAGACCCATCATGCTTCATTGGGGTCACAATGGGGGTCTCCCATGCAGCATGATCGATCGGTTCCAGGACGCCTTGGGCGACAAGCTTATCTATCTGGGCATCGACCTTGGGCCGCAAGGCAAACGGAACCCTGCGGGGCTTTAGCCTGATGGGTGTAATGGTTTTGTCCAAATTAAAGGAAATAGGTTTCCCCACAAATTTCCCCAGCTTACCATCGAAGACTTCCTTGAACTCTTCGATGAGGGTGTCGAGTTCATCCCTGCGAATTTGGTGGATCCCGCTGATGGACAGCCCCAATGGCTCGAACCACTCCATCCCCAGCAGGCTCACTCCATCCCCAGCAAGCAGCCATCGCGGCTTGCGAAGCCTCCATGTTAGTGACTTTCAGCTCAGTGACTTCAGCTCAGTGATTTCAGCTTAGTGAGGTTGGCTCGATGAGCGAGGTTCGTTCCGCGTGGCGGTTCTTCACACTCCTTCATCGCCAGTGTTAGATCAGGCGCAGGGAAAGAAGACGAGACCAGCGGGGTCTGTTCAACAAGTTTTATTCAGCTCTCAACTAAGTCAGAACAGATGAACGGCTGTGCTGCTGGAGCCCTTTTTATAGCGCTCCGGCAGACCAGCCGTCCAATGACAGCGTTTCAAATTTCCCGCCCGGAGGATTATCCAATCCCCGGGCAGATGTCCTTATAAGGACATAACAAATACAATTGAGCGTGTCCAGAGATATTTCACAAGAAAAGTCCTCCATTCCTCTACCCGCAATAGAATACCTTCTGCCACCAGACTTGAAATTTTGGGCCGAGACAACTTAGAACTATGCCGCCTTCAGTCTGACCTAAGCATAGTACATAAAATTATCTGCTACAACATCCTACCTGTCAATGACTACTTCAACTTCAACTTCAACCACATACATGAGCACACAATAGATACAAACTTAAGGTAAACCGCTCCAAACTCGATGGCAGAAAATACGACTTCAGCAACAGAGTGGTCAATGCCTGGAATGCTCTACCTGACTCTGTGGTTTCTTCCCCAAACCCCCAAAATTTTAACCCTAGACTGTCTACTGTCAACCTCACCCCATTCCTAAGAGGTCTGTAAGGGGTATGCATAAGCGCACCATCGTGCCTACTGTCCCTGTTCTAATGTCCCCATTTATTTGTATCCATCTCATGTATTCATAACTATGTCTACTGTATACTTATATCTGTTATCTAATACATGCTTGATTAAATAAATAAGTAAGTAAGTAAATAAGTAAGTAAGTAAGTAAGTATCTCCACAGACATTGAACCATGCAGCTCCTGCCCTGATTACAAGAAGCCCATCTATTAGTAGATGAAGTCTCTTCAAGCTCTTGGATCATCGCAAATGATAAATCTCAACCCTACCGATAACTGCAACAAGTGGTCCCCCAAACCATCCAATGAATTATTGATTAATCGTGTTAATTTTAATTAATGACAACTATCCTTTTCAAGCAATGTTAGAGGACGGGGACAAATGCCCGATTCATTTTTTAAAATGATGTTCTCATTCTAGTAGCACCATCAATAACTATTCTGTCTCTGCCTAAAATAGAAATAAGTGGAACACCTCTTCAGAAATAGCATCTATTATCTTATAAGAAATTTCAGTGACAGGCATATAGGAATTTGGTTTGTTTATTATACAAATTTGTAATTTTGAACAACAATGTTACTTTTATTCAAGTTCATTGAGCAAGGGGTCCGAGTACGCAGAGAGTTTTTATCAATATAGCAGTCCTCAGCTTACAACCACAACTGAGGCTAGGATTTTCATTGCTAAGCAAGGTGATTGAACCACCTCCAATTTTATGTCCTTTTTGCAGTGGTGGGATTCAGCCAGTTCGCACCACTTCGGTAGAACCAGTTGTTAACTTTCTGAGCAGTTTGGCAAACTGGTTGTTGGAAGAAGTCATTAGGGCAGAGAACTGGTTGTTAAATTACTTGAATCCCACCACTGCCTTTTTGCCACGGTTAACTGAATCACTGCAGTTGTTAAGTGAATCAAGAAAGTCATTAAGAGAATCCACATTCCCCCCCCAATTAAATTTGCTGGTAGGAAGCTGGTGGAAAGATGGCAAATGATGATCATATGATCCCAGGACTCTGCAACAGTCGTAAGTACATGCCAGTTGCCAAGTGCCTGAATTTTGATCATGTGACCGTGGGGATGCTACAATGGTCATAAGTACAGTCACAAGTCACATTTTTCAGTGCCGTTGTAATTTCATACAGTCACTAAATGAATGGTTGTTAATCAAGGACTACCTGTGCAGGTCTTAATTAGTATGGTTAATGAATCTCATAAAGTTTTCACATTATTTGAATTTGTATTATTCAAAGCTTTTTCTATTCTATGGAAAATAGGATAAGTGATGCAACTCAGTAGAAATAGGCAATTAAAACCCTCACTGTTCTACTTACCTTTGCAGACTCAGAAAAGGTTTCTTAATCTTCCTTTTTCTGCGCTGCATGGTAGTGCCTGCAGTGCGCATGCGTGCGAAGCATGCATTTGACATGCACCGCACATGCACACGTGAAACAAACCATTAGCGAAGCCCTGCCCTGTTCCCTCTTAATCCCACTCCCTAGATTATTGTGTGTCGAGATCTGTATCATATTATATGGAAAGTATGAATAATTTAAAAGCGGATTTCCCTGGGCTACCAGTTTTGAAGAATGACTGGAGAAAACTAAGTGAGTTAAAGATGGCTGCGGCTAGGTAGTTCTGTGTAAACTAAATTAAGGATTCAACAAGCCTAGGTAAGTAGCTCCCTGGTAATTGCTTTTGCACAGCTGTCTCTAAACTTCATAGCCTCTGTTCAGATTAGACTTTACCTCTTAAACTTTTCAGTCATCCCCAAAAGACTTAGACTTCAGGTACAGAACCAAACAGAATGAAAATGGCTGGAGATGAAAAAAGACACAGACAGGTAGACATCAATTTACAATTGGGACCAGAACGTCCATAACTAAATTATGCAGTCATTAGATGAATCACAAAAATGTCAATTTTATGACCTTTTTTTTTTTTTAACCTGGTCTATTATAATTCGCCACGGACAACTCGTTATGGGGACAACTTGCTGCGAGACAAGAGTTACACTAATATCAACGATATGGTGGAATACAATCATTAAAGAAAGAATGCAAAAGGAGGGACAGAATGAAATGTGAACGACAAAAATTAAAACAAGGTTTTATTTATTTTAAATAATTAAATTGAAATGTTACATTTTCCCACAGTGAGTTGTCCCATGGCGAGTTGGCCGTGGTTAGCTGCCCATTCCATTTTTTACCGCAGCCATTAAGCAAATCTGGGTCCCTTGGTTGACTTTGTTGGAAGCCCCTATAGTGATCACATGGCTGTGGGGAAGCTGCAACAGTTGTAAATCTGGGGACCGGTTGTAACTAACTTTTTCACTGCGGTTGTTACTTCAGCCATTAACCAAATGATCATAAGTCATGGGCTATCTGTACATGTAAAAGAAAAGGGGAGAAGAAGGAGGAGAGGAGCGAAACTAAGCTACTAAGTTTTCTTCCCCAAATACAAAACTATAAGAAGCAATCATATCACTAAAAGTCCCATCCTTCATGAAAGCCAAAATCAGCTATCTGGGCAGGGAGCCTTGCTGAATAGGACTAAAGGTAAAGGTAAAGGTTCCCCTCACACATATGTGCTAGTCATTCCCGACTCTAGGGGGCGGTGCTCCTCTCTATTTCAAAGCCGAAGAGCCAGCACTGTCTAAAGATGTTTCCATGGTCATGTGACTGGCATGACTAAATGCCAAAGGTGCATGAAACACTGTTACCTTCCCCACCAAAGTGGTCCCTATTTTTCTACTTGCATTTTTTACGTGCTTTCGAACTGCTAGATTGACAGAAGCTGGGACAAGTAACGGGAGCTCACCCCATTATGAGGCACTAGGGATTCAAACCGTTGAACTGCCGACCTTTCGATTGACAAGCCCAGCATCTTACCACTGAGCCACTGCGTCCCTTAGGTGAAAAGGACTAGAAGCGGGCAAAACACAAAATCTAAGCTTGTTAATTGCTGCTTTGCCTCAGCTGGCATAATGTCCTCCATTGACCATTTTGTCCTTTTTCGAACAATCACCTTCAAAACGTACCTCGTTATTCCATATTGAATTGAAAACTTCATCTCATTTAATGTTACTGCCAATTTATTGCACATCTTTGCTTTCACCTTTTTCAACCCCTGTCACCTGTCTCCTATTTATATTAACACGAGAGAGCTGATTGGATCCACCAAAAGAGTGGGTGGGGTTGCCGATGATTGAAAGGGGCAACCTGAAACCTTCTTTTTACTGGCTACATTTGTTATTGCCACTAACGTTTATCTAGAAGATAAAGAGGGAGAAAAGGGCTACTTCCGAGTTCATGTATCGGCAGATGAGTAGTCACTTGTATGGGCTATATTTTTACATGTTGGGGTTCTTCACTTTAAGAGTTACAATATTTGACTACAAAAGGCACAAGTTATAATGTTAAAAGTACATGCAGCTGTAGGTTTAAGGATCCCAAGTTTTATGGGAACAGATGTAGCTTCAAATGAGCCAGGAAATAAAGAAAGAATTCATTGTTTGGATGCCATCAAAGGGGCAGCAGTGTCACCAGTTGTAATTGCCATCTGGCGCCGGGCAGAAGCTATATGACTGGCTTTCATTTAACCTCTCCTAGTCTGAAACAGCCCCTTAGTATCTCTTTTACATCTGCATAAAGGCATTTTCCCATTTGTTTTTCATTCCCCGGATCCACCAGTTCTAAATATATCACAATGTGCAGGTGCCTTGTTCAAAGACGAATTTAGAAAAAAAGAAAGAGAAATTCAACCATGTTTTGCCAGGTATTTGTTTAAAATGACATTGTACAACAGGGCTGTGCAAATCATTTCTCACGGGATTTCAATCCTCTGGATGTGCTTCTCCCATTTACTGGTGGAAACATTTCTATATGTGCAATACGCAATTCCAGAAGGCCTCTGGAGACCCTTGAAGCATGTCCTGTTTGTCAGCAATTGCAGCTGCTTTTCATTTTGAGAAATACAAGGAGCAGAGCAGCTGAGCTAATGATTTGTACAGACTTATTCTTATGGGCGGCAAAAATCCATACAACCACTAGATGGCAGCAAACAGATACAGAAAACTCTTTTGTCACTAATAATTCAATAATAAATCCATATTTCAGCCGACTAGATACAGTAATCCTGCTATTCTATAATTCTGCAAACACTTCCCTCCCCCAACTTCAGTAAGGGGCTCTGTCCTCAGTATCGGAATTGTGGGGTGCCGCAGGGTTAGGTGCTCTCTATCTCCTATTTCACATCTATATGAAGCTGCTGGTGAAGGCCATCCTAACTATATATCTCCATCCAGTGGTGGTTTGCTCCCGGTTCGCACCAGTTCGTGAGAACCGGTAGCAGTGACAATATGACATCACCAAACCGGTTCTCAGTCTTCGGGAGCTGGGCCCTCCTGCCCACCCCAGCATTATGCCAAGCTTATATTTCTTCTTTTTTTGCCCAGCTGAGAGGTGCGGCAGAGCGGATTGCTGCACCTCAGCTGGGCAGATTCACAACGCACTTGTGCAAAGCGCAAGTTTGGCATGCAGGCGAGCAAAGCGAGCCTGCGCACGATGATCGCGCGCGAAGCACGCACACAAAGAGGACTGGTAGTAAAGTCGGTTAGAACCCACCCCTGTCTCCATCCCTAGTAAATAAGGAATGGTGCCTTGTGCCTCGAGGCTGAGGGGTTTGGATGGGGAAGCTTTGGGCCAACTCTAGCAAGACTGAGTGCCTCTAAATTCTGGGGCCACCTGGATCTAAGAATTTACTATATACTGTATGGTTCTGGATGGGTTTGTACCCATCCAGAATCGGTGCACAATCTGGAAGTCCTTTTGCATCATGACTTCTGCTTGAAGAACAAGTAGAAGTTGTAGCTTTGTGCAGATTCAAGGTGTGTGCCAATTACGCTCATTCCTGGCAGAGGAGGCTCTATGCTCAATCCCTCATGCCTGGATACCTTGCATATGGATTACTATAATGCACTATGCATGGGGTTGCCCTAAGGGTATTTGAAAGCTTCAGGTGATGCAAACTGGAGAGGCATGGGCAGTTATGTGTGCATCTAATTCTGTGCCCGTTACACCTCTGCTCTCTGTGAGCTGCACCGGTTACCAATTTGATTGTGGGTCCAATCAAGATGTTGTTGATGACCTAGAAAGCACTACATGGCATGGGCTAGGTCAGTCAACCTTTTAGACACCGAGTGCCCAAACTGCACACGCACATGCCCAAACTGAAAGGTGTCCGTACATACGCGTATACATGAATGTGCCGACATTTGCATGTGCATGCATGCATGTGCATACATGTGCATGCATGGACATGCGCGCATGCGCAGCAGAGACCCGAAGACCAGCTGGCCGGCAGGAAGCAGGGCATCTCAACACCGGCAGTGCAGCAAGAGGTAAGATCTTTTTCTTTCGTGAGCTTCTGTTTCATAATTTGCAGGGAAACAGACACTCACAGAAAAACACCACGGAGATCTGACCTGGGGTGACGGCACGTGTGCCAACAGAGAGGGCTCTGCATGCCACATGTGTCATAGGTTCGTCATCACAGGGCTAGGTTATTTGAAAAAGGTGAAAGATGGGCAGTGGAAATTTTTAAGGAAAGAATAAATTGAGAAAGAAGGAATGCATCCTTTTAGTTTAGCTTTTAAAAATGCTTTCAGGATGCATTCTTTTTTATGGGGCAATGGTTACATTATGTCAGCTATGTGTTCCCTTAGTTTTAAACAGGACTGAAAGTTGCTACTGCATTAATCCTTGATTCTACTATTTTAATACGAATGACTCGACCTTGTTTTTAATGCCACCATTTACAAAAGTAAGCTAAGTATTTAAGTAAGCAACCGTGGTTTTACCGAAATTGCCAGAATTTCATGTCAGCATCTCAATCTGTTGCTGCAAAATTGCCTGTCGTTATGGTTTATATGCAATAAGTTTTCCCCAAAGTTTAATTAACCTCTTCTGCTGTGCTGAAATATTACATATTATAGTTAATTTAGAATGCATCACCTTCTATCAGGGGCAAAATTAAGAAGAGGGGAAAAAGGTAGCAATAAAGATTCAGAGGTAGTCAGAATATATCAATTATTTATATTAACATTCATTATCATACTAAAAGGCAGCACAAAGACCACAGGGAATTGTTGGGTTCATATAATTTCGTTCTAATTATTCCAATTTACTGTAATTAAATCAGCAGGAAAAAACCCCAGTGAGAGAAATAGTGATGTCCCTTATAATGCCAACTGACAGAAAAGCTTTTTTTTATTATTTTTTATTGTTCTTACAATGTTATTTACAAGAATTATATGTGGGAGTGACAGAATAGAGGCCTACTAAATTCATCAGAGTTTCAAAAAGGGAATTGCTTTATAAATTTATAAATTCGGACTGCAGCTGGATGATAATGATTTGCAGTTATTAAGGAAAGGTGAAAAAGAGGACATGGAATAAAGCACTTGCAAAAGAAGATGGGAATAGTTAGCACAGCATTTCTCAATCATAGCAACTTTAAGATGTGTGAATTTGAACTCCCAGGATTCCCCAGCCATCTTGCTGACTGGGGAATTCAGGGAGTTGAAGTCCTTATATCTTAAAATTGCAAGGTTGAGAAACATTGCTCTAGCACAGGGGTCAGCAACCTTAAACCCTCAAAGAGCCACAAAGGTCCTAACCGGAAGCCACCCATTCAATTCTGGAGCCAACCGGAAGTCTGGTTCCCCCACCAAAGAGTCTCCTCCTAGCACGGCGTCCTTTTTCTTCTACCAGTCCTAATCAAAAGCCCTATCAATTATGGAGCTGACTGGAAAACATGCCCTTTGCCATAGATGCTCCTCTCAAAATTGTGGCGCCGACCAGCAACAGAGCCACAGCAGAGGGATGAAAGAGCCACACGTGGCTCCAGAGCCACGGGTTGCTGACCCCTGTTCTAGCAGGATGTGAATGCAAGGTAGTTACTCCTGTGGAGTTGGGTATGTAGTGAATCTACATGTTCACAAATACCATTGGCCTAACCTACTATTAGCTAACATGGAGATGCATTAACCAATAGGCAAAGCTGCTTATTCAAAAATTCTACCAGCCCAAGATTAACATGAGGTGTCTTTTTGAGCAATTCAGCAACACAGACAGGCAGACTGACCATGATCACCTGTAACCTGATTCACCTGTAACACCTCCTTCCCCTGCAGGGAACCCAAAGCAGCTTAGACCAACATAGACTGCCTTCTCTCTTTTTTTTCTAAGTCTATCTGGCTTCTCCACAGTTTTAGCACCAGAGGACAAAGCATGTACGCTCAGACCACTGAGAGCTTGAATGGATGGTAGAATAGAGAGTTACCTAAGAGAGTTACATCACAGCAAATTTTCTAGGGAAAGACACTAGGCTTCTCAGCTGACATTTAGAAGCCCTATCTCCAGATAGAATTTATGGTTATGGCAGCTTCTTACTCTGTGAGCATCTAAGAGGTAGGAAGAGGGAGATCTAAGAAACTTTTTTTTAATGGCTTACATGACCTGAAAAACTTTGAAATCCCTGGAGTAGAAAGACAGCAATAGCATTCTCCTTGTAAAGGTAAAGATAAAGGTTCCCCTCGCACATATGTGCTAGTCATTCCTGACTCTAGGGGGCGGTGCTCATCTCCATTTCAAAGCCGAAGAGCCAGCACTGTCTGAAGACATCTCCGTGGCATGACTAAACACAAAAGGCAAACAGAACGCTGTTATCTTCCCACCAAAGGTGGTCCCTATTTTTCTACTTGCATTTTTTACGTGCTTTCGAACTGCTAGGTTGGCAAAAGCTGGGACAAGTAACGGGAGCTCACCCCGTTACGCGGCACTAGGGATTCGAACCACTGAACTGCCGACCTTTCGATCGACAGGCTCAGCGTCTTAGCCACTGAGCCACTGCTCAGTATCCCTTTTTAATTCTCCTTGTACAAGTTCTCTAATAGATAAATTTGCAGAGATTATATAATTCACTGGGTAGGTACATCAATATCAGGGAGCTGATCACACTACTCAACTCCTTGAATGTTTGTTATAAAGGGCAGGAAAACTAACAATGCAACAGATGCTGCAAAGTTCTAGAATAGGGGTAGGCAACTATGATCCCTTTATGACCTGGGGACTTCAGCTGTCCACTTGACAAGTTCAGCGTGTTTAACCCCTCAGCCATCACACCCCATTTCTTTAATAATATCAGTATTCAAACATTCTTTTAATACCAATATAATGTTACGTTGCCTACATAGCAGGGGTGAAATCCAACAGGTTCTGACAGTTCTGGAGAACTGGTAGCAGAAATGTTGAGTGGTTTGGAGAACCAGGAATGGAAATTTTGAGTAGTTCAGAGAACCCGCAAATACCACCTCTGGTAACCAATATATTTTTTTTTAATCAGTATTTTTAACAGTCTGGCCACTGCTGTGGGATTAAAATAAAGATTAAATCAAACTTGACTTTTGCTGAACTCATCTACCGTATATACTCGAATATAAGCCGAGTTTTTCAGCATGTTTTTCAGGCTGAAAAAGTCCCCCTCGGCTTATATTTGAGTCACGAAAAAAAAGCTTTTTTAAAAGAAAACAAATGAGTAGACCCATGTCTGCAAAAATGGAAAAAACAGCCCTTTCAGCTTCAGTATAGGTTAATTACCATAAATTGTTTTGAAGAGCCTCCTGACCCTCAGCTGATTTGCTCTCAGCTGTTTTGCTAGCAGCAAAGAGGTGCAGATTTTTTTCCCCCCAAGCCATGCTGAAATGCGAAACTGAAAGTAAAGCAGGTTCTTTGCTGCAATGTGACAAAATGAGGCAGAGAGAGATTTCTTTTTCCTCACCAAAAAAGGTAGGTGGAAAACTGCAAACAAAGGGAAATTTATGGCAAAAGAGGAGGTTCAAGATTTTAAAACACAAAAGAAAAAAAGCTCTATTTAACTAGGGAATTGTAATAATTGAGATATTAATTGTATATTGTGTTGAAAGTAGAAATGGTTAAGTTGTGGTTTGGAAGAATATATGGGGGAAATTATTTGGTTTGTTATTATTGGTAAATATAATTACCGGTAATTGATTTGTAAGAAATTGGATTGCATGGAAATAATTGGAATATTCATGTTCATATTGATTAATATACAAAAAAGATAGTTATATAACTAATTGATTTATATTAAAATGTTGAATTTGTATTGAACAACTGTAATATTACATAATTAACCAATGTGAGGATGGATATAAAAATAGCTGACAATGGGAAGGGGTATAATATAGAATAGAAGTGAAAAATTGAATTTGATTAAGATTAGAGATGAGGATGAAGGGTAATATTGGTTTTTTTTAAAAAATAGATAAGGAATAAATATGGCAAAAAGGAAATATAGAAATTGTAAATTCAATTGAAATGACTAAACACTGTTTAAATTTGTGAACCGGCCAAATACCCTGTTCAAAGAAAATACACTGTATGTTTGTATGTGTGTTTCTAATTATTGCTATTTATTCATATTTGTTCTCTTTTATTCTTTAAAGTTTAACAATTCATTCTTTATCTTGATAGCTTTATATTTGTTTGGGGTTGGTTTTCTTCCCTTTCATCTTTTTTATTGTACAGCAATCTTTCTCCTCAAACCTACCACCTCTCTCTTTGAGAAAGGGGGCAGAATGAGAGAGAGTGTGGGGGAGAGAGAGAGAGAAAGAGGGGGAGAGAGAAAAAATGAGAAAGAGAGGGGGAGAGAGAAATGGTGATAAGATAGGGCAAAAACGTAAAATGTGAGGACAATCGTAAGTGCGAGGACTGGTCACAAGTGCGAGGACCAGTCAAAAATTACTTTTTCAGCCCTCTGAGTAGTCCATATGCACAAAAGGACTACCCAGAGGGCTGAAAAAAGTGATTTCTGACAGGTCCTCGCACTTTTGACTGGTCTTCGCACTTATGACTGGTCATCATTTATGCCCATTGTAGCATTCTTAACAACCATGTCACTCATTTCACAGCTGCTTCTCTTCACCATGGTGATAAGATAGGGCAAAAACATAAAATGTGAGGACAGTCGTAAATTCGAGGACTGGTCACAAGTGTGAGGACCAGTCAAAAATTACTTTTTCAGCCCTCTGAGTAGTCCATATGCACAAAAGGACTACCCAGAGGGCTGAAAAAAGTGATTTCTGACAGGTCCTCACACTTTTGACCAGTCTTTTTTTATTTTGAAATTTACCAGTAGCCGCTGCATTTCCCACCCCTGGCTTATACTCGAGTCACTAAGTTTTCCCAGTTTTCTGTGGTAAAATTGGGGGCCTCGGCTTATATTCGGGTCGGCTTATACTCGAGTATATACGGTATGCAAGTTTGGGAGGATGTGAGGTGGGTGCTAGGGGGATGAACAAATTGCATTTATCTCCTTTTGGGGTGTTATTTTTACTTCTTTGTCTACATTATAGCCTTCCATAGTCATCTTCCGTTTGAGCATTAGTCGGGTCCAATACTGCTTCGTTAGCTAATTAGCTTTTTTAAATCAGTCAGTTCAGGTAGGTGATGACATCTGGCTGGGCAGATTTAAAATAGCTATATAGTAAACCATTAGAACTTTTCTGAACAAGTCAATACTTCGTGCTTCTGTTAATTGTTCAAAGCATCTTTTTAAAGGAATTCACATTAACTTTGCATTCTTTGGTAGGCTAGTATTATTTATATCTCTTTGTTTCTGGTTTGAAGTGGGGCTAGGATGGGAGTGAGGTTGAGATTAGGAGCTGAATAATTAGGAAACTTGATTCATGGAAATTTTCTTTGCAGGGAAAGTTTTCTTTATGGAGCTAAAAATTATGCGTTTCCTTTTGGATCTGTTGCTCTATATCGTGATGGCAAACCTATGGCACACGTGCCAGAAGTGGCATGCAGCGCCCTCTCTGATGGCATGCAAGCCATCACCACAGTTTAGCTCCACTGCGCGTGCATGCGCACCTCCCTCTGGTCAGCTGGTCTTCGGGTCTCTGCCGCGCATGTCCGGGGGCAGGACACATGCAGGGGGCTGTGTGTACATGCACAGGGGGCGGAGCATGGGGCGCATGCACAGGGTCTATGCACACATTGCAAAGCGCACACGCGCTTTGGGCACTCAGTCCAGAAAAGGTTAGCCATCACTGCTCCTTATAGACCAAGCATGCACCATACGGTACTCTTCTGTAGTTGCACATTGTGTGAAGTGTTAGTGCTTAAGGAAGAAGGTTTTAAATAAATTGTCTGATTGAGAGGAATCAAGATCACACATTGAAGATCTCCTATAAATATGAACAGATGACCTTGTCACATTTGATTCATTCCAGCGTCTCGATTTTCCAATGTTAATTCTAGCCTTTTCCATATTTGTTTGTGATTTATATTAAAACTCTACATGAAAACACATATGCATATTTTTCTAATATATGTATTTTTCTATAGTTCTCTCTAATAGCCTTCCAGCATTTTAATGCACGTCTTTTACAACTGATTCTTTATGGCCCTGTACCTTTTGTTGTAGTGCATTAGCAGAAAGGTGCTACAAATAACTAAAAAAAAAAATCTGTAATTTCTATGCAAATGTTCTTTGAATAGAGGTAGTCCTTGACTTACAATCATTCATTTAGCGCTCATTCGAAGTTACAATGGCACTGAGAAAAATGACATGAATATTTTTCACATGACCATTGCAGCATTCCATAATCATGTGATCAAAATTTGGATGCTTGACAACTGCATATCATATATTTATGATAGCTGCAGTGTCCCAGGGTCATGTGAACACTTTTGGCAATCTTCTGACAAAGTTAATGGGAAAGCCAGATTCACTTAACAATCTTTATTTAACAATTGCAATGATTCATTTAACAACTGTTGGAAGGAAAGTTGTAAAATGGAGTAAAACTCACTTAACAGTTTTGTTTGGCAATGGAAATTTTGGGCTCAATTGTTGTATGCTAAGGATTATTTATATTCAGTTTGTTGTATATTGTATTTATGTTGTATCTTGTATATCTTGTATATTATTCATATTTTTCAAAGGATCTCTACAGACATTCTAAGTCTGTGATGGCGAACCTATGGCATCGCCCAGCTCAGCTCCACTGCACATGTGTGCATGCCTCCCACCAGGCAGCTGATTTTCAGATCTCTGCCACACATGCGCAGGGGTGGGGCGCATGCAGGAGACACGTGTGCATGGGTGGGTGTTGCGCACGCATGGGCGGGGGACAGAGGAGCGCAGGGGGTGCAGCGAGCCCCCCCCCCGCAGCTTGTTTTTGAACCTAGGAGGCTGCAGGGAAGCCTATTAGGGTCAAAACAGGGCACGGGGGAGCAGCGCCCCCTCTCACGACCTGTTTTTGGTTCCAGCAGGCTTCAGGGAGGCCTACTAGGCCCAAAAAGGGGTGTGGGGTATGTATGTGGCGTGCCCCCCCGCCCGTGGCCCATTTTTGCACCCAGGAGGCTGAAGTGAGGCCTATTAGGCCCAAAACAGGGCATGGGGGGTTAGTGTACATATGCCCAGGGGTGGGGTGAGCGGAAGGGGGGTCGTGCATGCATGCACAGGGCGGTGGGGCACGTAGAGGGGCGTGCAGATTGCATTATGGGTGCCAGCACATGCGCACGCTGTTGCACGCGGATGTGCACACTTTTGGCACGCAACAACAAAAAGGTTAGCATTCACTGTTCTAAATCATCCAGGTCATGGTTGTCACAAAGGTGCTTTTTCAAAAGGCAACTGGACTTTGTTTTTCCTTGAAGATGTTTCACTTCTCATCCAAGAAGCTTCTTCAGTTCTCAGAAAAACAAAGTCCAGTGCCTTTTGGAAAAGCACTTTGGGATTTTTCAAAGAATTCCAGGAAAACTTGGAAAACTTGCCCAAACTTAGACAAAATTACCTTTATGGAAAAGGATAATGATTTCAATAGTTTTATGCAAGCTCAGCTTAACAGATATTCTGCACATTACTGTTTCAAGCAAGCTTAGCTAAGCAAACATAGGAAATGTAACAAATTTGTCCTAAGGGGAGAGAAAAAGATCCAAAAGAAATGAACTATATAGTATACGGGGGGGGGGGGGGAATCAATATCCTCCTCTTAAGATGTAAAGCTAGTAATCAAAAGGGAAAGCTCTTTATCAGCAAGCTCATATTTCACCTGTCAAAGAAAACGGAGAAGGATTTAATTAAATGGCATTATATCTTAAGAGACAATATATTTCCACATGTTGGGGCCTTATCTTTAGTCGAACCAAATAGAAAGACACATTTTGGAAAAGGATTGTTTATGAGTTGCAATCCATCAAGTGATGCTATAGGCATCATACTCAAAAGTCCCTGTTTACAACAGGTTGTCAAAAGAAGTCAACGCCTCCAAGATGTGTTCTGAAAACCTGACACAACCTATTGAGGAGTAATTCTTTATAGCCATCTTACAACCAGCAAGAAAGGCATGCTGTGGAAAGTGAGCTTGCTTGTGTTATCTAATCTATGTGGAGATATACTGTATGATAATGGCCTGATATAACAGAATAACAGAGCTGCAAGGGATCTTGGATGTCTTCTAGTTCAACGGGAGACCCTATACCAGTGATGGCTAACCTTTTCCAGACCGAGTGCCCAAAGCACCCAACCCCCCAAAGTGCAATGCGCATACAGCCCCCATTCATGCTCCCCTCCCCCACGCATGCACATGCACCCCACACATGCGCACATGCCCCCTGCATGCACACACACCCCCGTGCATGCATGGTAGAGACCGACCACCAGCTGGCTGGTGGGAGGTATGTGCAGATGCACGGCGGAGCTAAACTGGGATGATGGCTAGCGTGCCCACAGAGAGGGCACTGTGTGCCACTTGTGGTAGGCATGCCATAGGTTGGCCATCATGGCCCTTTATACAATTATACCATTTCAGACAGATGGTTGTCCAGTCATTTGTTAAAAACTTCCAGTTCCAGTGGAACTTCGGAAGGCAAGCAGTTCTACTGGTTAATTGTCCTCACTGTTAGGAAGTTCTCCTTAATTTTAGGTTGGTTCTCTCCTTGACTAGTTTCCACCCATTGCTTTTTGTTCTGATCTCAGGTACTTTGGAGAATAGGTTGACCCCTCCCCTCCTTCTTTGGGCAGCCCCTTAAATATAGGGGTGGACAACTGAATAGCCTTTTTCTGGTTTCCATTCTCCACTTTTCTGGCCCCAAGACCGGCGGTGGGTTCTACTTACCTTTACTACAAGTTCGTATGTGCAGATCCCTGATGACAACATCTGGGGATGGTGGGTGGGGCCTCCCGCCAGTTTTACTACCGGTTCTTGCAGACCGGTCCGAACCCGGGGCAGCCCACCACTGCCCAAGACCTATGTAGCAGTGGTAAAATCCATTTTTTTTACTACCGTTTCTGTGGGCGTGGCTTGATGGGCGTGGTGTGGTTTGGTGGGTGTGGTTTGGTTTGGTTTGTTGGGCATGGCAGGGGAAGGATACTGCAAAGTCTCCATTCCCACCCCATTCCAGGGGAAGGATACTGCAAAATCCCCATTCCCACCCCACTCTGGGGCCAACCAGAGGTGGTATTTGCCAGTTCTCCGAACTACTCAAAATTTCCACTACCAGTTCTCCAGAACCTGTCAGAACCTGCTGGATTTCACCCCTGCTATGTAAGCAACATAACAGTGTTCAGTAATACAACTTTTTTTGAAGCTAATGGTTAAAATAAAATAGATATCTTAAGCCTATTAAGCCCTTACGTTTATTTTATTTATATTAAAAGAATGTTTACATTCGGTGATTTGCTACTAAATTTCATAGGTGCAATCTTCAGTAATTCCATGGGCTTAAAAAAAAGAATGGTAAATATGTGAACATAGGCCTCACCATGGGGGGAAAATGGATATAAAGAAATTGTTTGTGTAGAACATGCTTAGCAATTAAAAATAAACCACTGAAGATCCTATTGGGGGCACACCAGTTAAAAATTATAATGAAAACAGATATTCCAAAGTTCAAAGATGGCAGTTTCATCATTCTGAAATATTAATAAATAACTTTTGTTTTGATCTGGGGATGTAAAATCTGCACTAAAGCTTAAAATGTTACATGTTCAATATTAAATTGGGAAAGAGAAAAATCTTTTTAAAGAATGTTTGAAAATTGCTTGTTAATAACCCCAAATACCAACATCCATGCTTTTGTTCAACAATTGTACAATATATGTACAATTCTTGCTTATTGCAAGGATACATTTTTCAATAATGTTTGAATTATAGAGGGAAAACAGAAACCTATAAGCCTCTGATTTTCTCGCCCATTTTCAGTGTAGCCATAACAATTCCATTATCATCTTCTTTTAATGACCCCATAATTCCTTGTGGGGTGAAGTCTGGGCAACTGTTTACTGGCTGGATGCCCTTACTGTTGCCAATGCAGAGTTATATTCAGCAGATATATTCTCAACATGCCCAGAGAGAGAAATATCTGCCTCTACCTAGGATCGAACTCACTGATTGTGAGGCAAGAGCTCCACCTCTAGGCCACCACACCACTCTCATAACAATTCCATTATATAATATGTATATTGATGTTCATCCATCATTTTCGAAGAGGACCTTGACATCTAACGGGTTGTGGGCTGTCCACAGTAGTCCGCAGGTAGCCGGTAAGGCCTATATGGGCACGGAATGTTTTGCCACATGTTGGGCAGACATGTGTGGGTACCACTATTGCAGCATTTGCATCTCTGGCTTTGTGGCATGCTCACTTCTCTTGTGCTATGGTTGTCCTTCTGTCTTCAAATGTGTGGCAGCCTTGGTGAATCAATGTGCACCATGTCGATCGATCTTGTGCCAAGGTTTCCCAGGAGGTGGTGTCAATATCCAGGGATTTGAGAGAAGCTTTCAGCATCTTTGTATTGCTTCCTTTGCGCACCGTGCAAAGCTCCCTTTCCTTGAGACAGTTCACCATAGAGGAGATGTTTGGGGATGCGGTGATCTTACATCCTTGCAACATGGCCTGACCAGCCATAATGTATATGTATATTATATATTTGAAAAAGAGAAACTGTGAGGATCAGGATCAGGTAAAGAGTTCCTCTGGAATTTATGGATTTCAAATAACTGCAACTGGTTAAAATAGGGATGCCCAACCCCTGATCCATGGACCAGCACTGGGCCACGGCATGCCAGAAACTGGACCATACAAACAAGTGAAGTTCCATTCATGGGATGTAGGCAGCATGCAAAATCGCATCCCCTCCAATCTATGGAAAAACTTCTTCCCATGGAACCTGATGCCCAGAAGGTTGGGGGCCACTGGTTTAAAACAAGAATCAACTGTTGTGGCAAACATGTCTTGTTTGTTTCTCAAATATTCTCATTCCACTAACAATAGAATAGAGTTGAGTTGAGTTGAGTTGAGTTGAGTTGAGTAGAGTAGAGTAGAGTAGAGTAGAGTAGAGTAGAATAGAATAGAATAGAATAGAATAGATCATGTCATCCCTACTCCTTCTTTTCATTAAACTAGCAACCGTTCTTTATAGCCTTAGTGTCAATAGCTAGAGAGACTTCAAATTGATAGATGGATTAAGGAAAGAAAAAAATAGAATGTCATAACAATAAATTATGTTTAAACACTCAAGCAAAGAAATTCAAAGGATATGAACATATCCTGAAAAATAAGTTGAAAAACAGAAGATGCTTCTGCTAAAACTATATAATTATTAATATATACTTTTGCTCATAACATCTCAATATCTTATGGTAGGAATTAAAGGTATATGTAGTAATTATAAACAAATAATGAATGCAAAATGTCAATGAAATTTAAAACTCTCCCAAGCACTGAGGACTTCTTGGTCCAGTCCACATAATCCAGTGATTATCGAGGATGTGAATACAGAACTACCTTTTCAACTGTTGTTTCCATTAATTAATAAGCTGAATGTTTCCATATAACGATACTGCTAGGAAATTTGTGGAAGCCAGTCGCCCTATCAACTGCATTGAAAAATACAGCTTGAATGCAAATCAAAAGCAATTATCCAACTTTTAATGATTTTTTTTTAAAAAAAAACACTTCAGTGAGTACAGATGGCATTTCTTACAAAGATGACAAGTTTTTCCAGTAGTTATCTTTGAAGACTCTCAAGGTTCAATTAAAGCTCATTTTTGATATATCTAGAATAAAGTAAACAGATGTGGAAAATATTATTGCAAATTTTGTGTGC
Organism: Ptyas mucosa; assembly: GCA_012654045.1. Lineage (NCBI taxonomy): Eukaryota > Metazoa > Chordata > Lepidosauria > Squamata > Colubridae > Ptyas > Ptyas mucosa. The sequence continues at coordinate 6,565,019 of WNWU01000034.1, read as the reverse complement.
ATTTCCAAAACAAGAATAGGACTGAAAGGGGGAGTTTATCCAGGTTATAGGTATCTAGCATCAGCTAGAGCCCAGAACAGAGGCAGGGGAAAAGCTACAGTTATCTGGGATATTCTAGTACGATGATGGCTAACCTTTTTGTCATCACATGCAAGGAGTGGGAGGCAGTCACGCGCATGCGTGCCCACACGCATAATTCTATGCCTCCGCCCCCGTACATGTGCATGTGACCCTCCTGCTCCCTCCCCCCGCTCCTGGCACACAATGGCATGGTGGGCCTGGTAGGCCCGTTTTTCTCTCTCCTCAGGCTCCAGAGCCTTTCTAGGAGCTTGGGGAGGGCAAAATGGCTTCCCCACCACAAGGCCCTCCGGAAGCTGGAAATGGCCCATTTGCCAACTTCTGGTGGGACTGGAAGGCCCATTTTTTGCTCTTCCCCAGGCTACAGAGCCTTTCTAGGAGCTTGGAGAGGGCAAAAACGGCCTTCCCCACCCCCCAACCTGGAGACCCTCCAGAGGCTGGATATGGCCTGTTTGCCGACTTCCGGTCCCACCATCAGTTCACCATCACGGTTCTAGTAGCTTTCAGAGGCATCCAGATAATTGGATGACAGACCATATTTGTTAAATTGGGCTCTAGGAATCTTCAACTGCCATGGTGACACAGTGGTTAGAATGCAGTACTGCAGGGGGAACATTTCCGGTTCCGGATGGCAGCAGACGCTGCCTGGGTAACCTCTTGCCCCAGCGTCTGAATCCCCCCGCCTGGAGGCCCCTTGGGGCCGGGTGCCCTGGTTCTGGGGTATCCGCCGTTAAGGGCGGCTCGCCAGGAGTCCCCTGCCTCAATTCCAGGGGTTGGGCGGCCAATGCTGGCACGCCCAAGGCTCCGGCGAGTGTGGGTGGCATGCAGCGGCCATTCCCAAGGCCGTTCCGTGACTATGTGCCTGTAGGACCCGGTGTATATCGAAATTAAGGCAGCAGGTAAAGAGGCGATCGGAAGAGGAAGGGATGCAGGCCGGAGAATAAGTAGAAAAGGAGAGACCTTGATTGGTGAAGCGACGAGGCGTCCTGCGAGTGAGAGGGGGGGGGGTGAAGTTTCCCCCCCCCTTGTAGCTGGGAAGGGCGCCGTGGCTGATAAGAAAGAGGAGGAAAAAACAAGGAGACCTCTTATCTCGCTGATTTTTTGTGGAGAATGATGGAGGTGGAATTCGGGAAGGGAGGCTGGAGCCCCCCCACCTTTGTTGGAAAGTCATGGCCGGGGCCTGATTTCCTGCTTCTTTGTACACGATTGATGACATCACCCACCTCTGGTTTCCTGTTTGACCTACTCTACAAACCGGACTCGTTGCTCCTGTGAGCGCCCTCTGGTGGATCGGGAGGAAACAGTGCTGATTTTTAAGAGACTTCTCCTTTCTGGATGCTTGTGCCTACCTGAGGACCTCTCATTCTTTATTATTGCAAGATGGCTAAAGGACAAAGACCAGCTGCAGGTTACATGGAAAAAATTTTGGAGAAATTGGCAAAGTTGGACGAGAAGCTTCTCAAACTTGATAAACTTGATGACCTGCAAAAAGGGCAATTGGAAATAAAATCTGAAATTGTAGTTATGAAAAAAGATTTAATTGCTGTTCAACAGGTGGCAGAGGAGAATAAGAAAAAGGTGGGAGGTTTGGAGGGGGAGGTGCGGGCAATCCAGAAGAGGGAAGAAATGAGAGGAAATGTAATTTTAACTTCGCAGCTGGATAGAATGTCTTATTTTCTCAGGTTTCAAAATGTGGAAGAGGTGGACCAGGAAGATCTGCGAGAAGTGATGGTTAAATTGTTGGGCGAATTTATTGAAAGAGATTTGGACTTTATGAGATGGGATATGGATCTAGTTTATAGAGTAAACTCACAATATGCAATTTTACATAGTGTCCCAAGAGAGGTCCACATTAAATTTGCGAAAAGGGAAACGAGAGATAAAGATCGGGGGCACTGATACACAGGGGCAAGGAGGTCACCATTCTGAAGCAGATCCCTAGACAGGTACGAGAATTAAGAAGAAATTATTATTATTTATCAAATAAATTGTACCTTAAGGGAATTGCCTTCAGGTGGTTGATGCCGGAAGGTTTGATGATTTTCTGGGAGGGCAGTAGGAAGAAAATTAATAGTGTGGCGGAGGCTCAGGCCTATCTGGAGTAATATAAGACCCTCCTAGAGGGTGAAGATACAGGAACTGAGGAAGGGGAGGTACCAGATGATCAAGGAACGGGGGTGGGCGAGGCCGTGGCGATCCGGGAGGAGGGGGGTGCTAAGGCCAGAACCTTGAGATCTAGAACCAAGAAATGACGAAGTGGGAGGAATCTATTACTTTGTGCCTTTTATGATATCTCTTATTTTTGTAAACTTTAATATTACTCTGGATACTGAACTGATATTTTTGTATAAATCCGGTTGTTAAATTTGAAATTTTTAATAAGGGAAGATCTGCTGTATATGGAAAAAAGAAAATATATATTATCTTTGTAAAAGGATAATGAAAATTCCACATATAATATTGTTTATTTTTAACCAATAAAAACTTTTATAATAAAAAAGAATGCAGTACTGCAAGCTAACACTGCTCACTGCCAGCAGTTCCATCCTGAGTGGCTGAAGGTTAACTCAACCTTCCATCCTTCCGAGGTCCATAAAATGAGGACCCAGATTGTTGGAGGCAATATGCTGACTCTGTAAACCGCTTAGAGAGGTCTGTAAAGCCCTGTGAAGCAGTGCTATTGTTATTGCTATTGTTCCTGTATAGTCTTCCTAATGCATTGCAATCCCTCTGCCTGAGTTCTTAGATTTCATGACCAGGTTGGTAGTGGAGTTGCCTAACTTATAGTTTTAGGGGACTTTCACTTCTCTTCGCTGTGTACAGAGTCAGGAATAGCATAGGACAGTCACTATGGAAACCATAGACTTGATCCAGGGCCGATCATATAACAAATATCCTCACCAGATTTGGTTTTCATATCAGGGCAGTGGCAGTGTGATCTGGAGAGATCCTCATCATTCCATGTACAGCTGGATCGCTTTCTGATTGCCTCAGTGCTGCCTTCTGTCACAGGGAGACCTGATCATTTTGCCCCAAAATAATGGACACCCCCTACTCAGTTACAAATGGTCCTTGGGGTTGTTCCGGAAAGTCTGGCACACAATCTGATCAAAGTCTCAGTTGCTAGTAATGAGAGAGTAGCTGGTTGGCTGGCTCTGAATTGGATCTCACCTATGAGGACTTTTTCTCCTCGGGCGTCCTACCGTTTACTGAGGCACTGAGAGTGATGAAACATAAAAAGAGATACCTGGAGCATAGCTAGAAGACAACAAAAAGTGAATCTGACTCAGCATGGTGGCTTCTTGAGATATCTTTGTTAGATGTTTGGTCTGGGTTTATCCTTAATGACCATTATAAGTTTTTATGCTTTCCAAATAGACTATTGGGTTTTTTTTTAATGTTTTAGTAGGTTGTTAGATACCCAGACTTGATTTGCAAGATGGGCAGCTCTATAAACTGATCCAGTAAATAAATCAGGCAGAAAACAATACTGTAATCAATGAATGACAACCCCCCCCCCCCAATAAAAAAAACTGCAAGCTTCTATGTATAGAACAGGGCAATCTACTCTATAAATGCATATAAATCAAGGCTGGGTTCTACTTACCTTTACTACCGGTTTGCAATGGGGCCACACACGCACGCTTGCTTTGCTCGTGCATGCACACACTCTTTTGCACATGCACAGAAGCGTTCTGATGATGTCAGTGGTCAGTGGGCGGAGCCTCTCGCCGGTTTTACTACTGGTTCTATAGAACCGGTGCAAACCGGGAGCAACCCACCACTGATATAAATGCCCAAGTAAGTAACATCATGAGTACAAGGGAGTGTGGGAGATTGCTACCTACACACATACACAGAGAGAGAGAGAGAGAGAGAGAGAGGGAGGGAGAGAGAGAGAGAGATGCAGCAACCTCCCACATTCCCTCATACTCATGAGGTTACTTACTTGAGCAATAAAACATCGGCAAGTAAACAACCAAGCTCAGAGAGCATCAAGAACTTCACACGTAAATAAATGCTATTTTAACCATAATTCTCTATTGGAAAACTCAGCTTATAGAATTTGTCTTAAACCATGTGTCTGTAATAATTAGCAAGCGCAGTATACCACAGCTTCTAGAGACAAAACAAAGTAGTGGGAAATCCATTGTGCTCTGCATGCCATTTAGCATATCTAGTAGCAAAATCAGGGACAAAAGCTTTTTCTTTTTATCACACATAATTTTCTGGTTGATCTCTATTATCATTCTGGGGAAAAAAAATAGCAAAAGCAAAGAAAGCAGCTTCACAGAAAAAAAACCCCAGCATTTAATTTTATAATGAGTTATTAGAAAGTTTATCAAGCAATCTGAAATTCAATCATGACGCATGTACTGCACACTTGAAACAGTCATAAATATTTGGGATGGCCTTAAACATTATTTCACGCAACTCACTCTTGTGATGAAAATGAGGCTGTTCCATCAGAAGGAGCAGACAAAACCTCTGGAATCTTAGATGAGCAAGCATTCAAAAATGATATTTTGTTCATGTAATTATATTTTAGTTCAAGTACGTTAATATCTTACATTATCTTCTGAGTCAGAATCAAATCTAGGTAGTCTTTGACTTACAACCACAACTGTAATTGTTTAGCAATTTATGTTGCTAAATAAGACAGTTGTTAAGTGAGTTTTGCCCTATTTTATGACCTTTCTTGCCATAGTTGTTAAGTGAATTACTGCAGTTGTTAAGTTAGTAACATGGTTGTTAAGAGAATCTGATTTTCCTATGGACTTTGCTTGTCAGAAGTTCGCAAAAGGTGATCATGTGACCCCAGGACACTGCCACTGTCATAAATACAGGCCAGTTGCCAAGCGTCTGATGCAGGGGTGCGTTCTACTTATCTTTACTACCAGTTTGCAATGGGATCGCGTGTGTGTGCTTGCTTTGCTCACGCACACACCTTGCTTCTGCACATGCACAGAATCGCAGATCGCTTCTGATGACATCAGAGTCAGTGGGCGGAGCCTCCCACAGGTTTTACTACCGGTTCTATAGAATCAGTCTGAACCAGGGGCAACCCACCACTGGTCTGATGTGAATTTTCTGAAAGATGCCCTAATTCATGAGCCACGAGACAAACTTCAAAAGAAATACAGTCATTTATTAGGAGCACCATTTCAGCAATATTCAGATGCAGTTAGAACTAATCCCACGTAGATTTACGTTCCCCTATGACCCTGTCTCTCTCCTCCTCCCTGGCCATGTCATAAATCACATTCTCCAATTAACTACTTTGGCTGGCTGTGAAACCCAACACTCTCCTACTGATTGTGGTTCGAAAGCATCTGTGGAATGTAGTTTCAGTTAGGGAAATCAATCTGCTCCACCAGTTTTCCCTCCCTCCTGCTCATGGCAACTTGAAAGCTTTGCAAGTTGACATCTGATTTTGATCACATAACCATGGGTATGCTGCAACAATCATAAGTGTGAAAAATGGTCATAAGTCACTTTTTTCAGGGCTGTTGTGACTTTGAACGGTCACTAAACGAATGGTTGTAAGTCGAGAACTATCTGTTTTTATTGGTATCGCTCAGAGAAACTTCCAGAAGCCATACCACGTTTGCAGGTTTGCTGCACTGCAGCCGATGAAGGAGATGGATCAATTGGAAATTCAACATCTCCCACTGAAACACAAACTTTTTGTCTGAAATCTCTGCTGTGTTAAAAAAAAGAAGAAGAAAAAGCAGAAGTTCTTATTCAGTGATTCAGGACCAAAAAGACATACTTGTGCTTCATCCAAGATGAAAAGAAAAACTTGAGCTTCTCATTGATAGATGCTCTGTTGGAACAATTGTCTGTTTTTATTAACATAAAGCTGACCACAGATCGCTGCATGGGGTTTTTGAAGTGCGAGTCTGGCAGATCGATCTGCCAGGGATTTGAGGAAATAGACTGATCAGTGTCAACCTCAGTGATTTAAACAGCAACTATCGGCCAATCAGAGTTGAGCAGTTCTCATTTTGTGAAATATACACCCATATATTATCCCATATAATAAAGTTTTCTGTTAAGGCATTTTTCAGCATTTGCAAACTCCTAAGAGAAGTCAGATAAAGATAGGCTGCAGCTAGAGTGTATGTAAAACACACAGATACTATGGTAGAAATGCCTTGAAAATGATACGGAAAAAGTGTTCCACATCTTACGCACAGCACTTCTCTGACATTTGCTCAAGCAGCCAAACTTTTTCAGGTTTCCTTTAAGGAAACCAGTCATAATGTATCAATTCAGCTCTTAAAACAGTAGCATCTTTTTTTCAGGCTCATGTCTGTCTGTTTCTTTGTTTATCAAATTTAGGAAACTGCCTATTTCTCTCACAAAGATAAGCTCCTTTAATGGATCTGAGATACCAGGTACTTCCTCCAAATGATTTTCAGTGTATGCACTGTTATATAGGTAGTCCTCGATCTACAACAGTTTATTTAGTGACCATTCAAAGTTACAATGGCACTGAAAAAAAGTAACTTATGACATTTTTCACACTTACAATCTTTGCAGCATCCCAATCAGGGGTGGGTTCTACTTACCTTTACTACCGGTTCGCAACGGGACTGCACACATGCTTCTGTGCATGTGCAGATCACCCATGATGACATCGTAGTGGGTGGGCAGAGCGTCCCTTCAGTTTTACTACCGGTTCTATAGAACCGGACCGAACCGGGAGCAACCCACCACTGATCCCAATGATCACACGATCAAACTTCAGACACTTGGCAACTGGCTTATTTATGGCAGTTGCAGTGTCCCGGAGTCATATGATCATCTTTTGCGACCTTCTGATAAACAAAGTCATTGGGGAAGCCAGATTCACCTAACAACCACATTATTAATTTAACAATCACAGAGATTCATTTAGCAACTGTTGCAAGAAAGGTTGCAAAATCAGGCAAAATTCACTTAATCGCTTTCTCGCTTAGTAACAAAAATGTAGAGCTCAATTGTGGTCGTAAGTCGAGGACTATCTGTATTAAAAACTGTACCTTTGTAGTGATCAATATCAACTAAGAATCTATAAAGCAAAACCATGCTACTGACAAATACTTGCTGACAAGGAAAATACCTTCTTAATAGTGACAAGTTCTTTTTTATTTCCCAGTTAACTATTACCGTGTTTTCAAGTATAGTTCTTGGTTTGGCCTTAAGGAAAATTCCCCCACCCCCCCCCCCCCCAGGGATCCACATTGTTCAAACCTCATTATTAACACCTTGTTTTGATGGATGTCTTCTTTTAGAGCTTAGCAGAACTTGTGCAAATGTGTAATCTGCATACCACACAGTGCATTACATTAATCATGTCTCTATTTTTGATCCTGATATATTGGCAGCTCTGAAGGACGTTTATTTATTTAATCCAATCTGTCCACCAGAAAATAATTTGACCAAAATGAAACCAAATTTGATATGAAGAGAAACTGCTGAAAGTAAGATCGGGATTGAAAATGGACTAGATTCAGTAGGGACTTCAGAAAAGAAGGTAGGTAGGTAGGTAAGTAGATAGATAGATAGATAGATAGATAGATAGATAGATAGATAGATGGATGATAGGCAGACAGACAGACAGACAGAAGACAGAGATATAAAGATACAGAGAAAGAAAGAGAAAGAGAAAGAGAAAAAGAGAAAGAGAAAGAGAAAGAGAAAGAGAAAGAGAAAGAGAAAGA
>WNWU01000034.1:6483780-6556556 GCA_012654045.1 Ptyas mucosa | reverse complement strand
TACTTTACTTTACTTTACTTTACTTTACTTTACTTTACTTTACTTTATTTTATTTTAAATCTATCCTATCTTGCTGGCAAGTGACTTCCAGCAGCTTACAACATGATAGAAACAATAACAGAAAACATCAAAACAGGAGTGTCAAACTTGATTTCATTGAGGGCCGCATCAGGGTTCTGTTTGACCTCAAGGGGCCAGGATGGGTATGGCCAGCTCACCGTCACTCGTGTCAGGGGCGCCTGTGGCGGCCCTTGCACTCTGTCAGCGAAAACGGGTTCCCGAGCTCCATTTTTGGCTGTGACAGCCTCCTGCAACCCTCTGCCAGCGAAAACAGAGTCTGGGAGGGCCACACATGGCCCTCCTGAGCTATGTTTTACTGGCAGAAGCACCATGGGCCAGTCCATTGCTGTTTCCAGGGTGGCCCCGTAGGGCAGATCTAAGCATTCCATTGGCCGGATCTGGCCCCCGGGCCTTGAGTTTGACACCCCTGCATCAAAATAATATTAAAATTAACAAAAATTAGCTAAATTAGGAATCAATATACAGCAGGGTGGAAGCAAAGTCTTCTTTTGAATCCACTAACCACCTCCAGCATGGAACATTCCCAGGGGGTGCAGGAACTTCTTGCCCCCAATCAACTGAAAATGGCCTTGGAGGAAAGAAATGAACCAGGACAACATAGAAGTGGAAAAGTTGTTATGAGAAAAACATGGTTAAATTTGCGGAACGTGATGGTTAGTGTCCAGAACTGGCTACGCTCCAGAGGAAGAATGCCTTAAGTAAACTTTTGACGTATCATATCAAAGGCTGTTTATGAATAATGGGATTACATTTTTTTTAAAAAAAAAGGTTTGCTTTCAAAATGAAACATATAAAAATCTGAGAAATTACAATAATGGAATCGAGCATCTGAATCATCTAAAAAGGCTCATATAAATGGATCTTTCCTCCAAAAAAGCAGATGGGACTAAAGAGATTTTACACCGCAAAGAAAAATGTTGTTTTTCCTCCCTTTTTTTTTTCCCCAAAGTCCCTGGAGAAAAGAAAAGAGGAAAGGTTTGTGAAATCGACAAAGCTTTGAACAGCAGGATGCCTCTTATGTATAACCTTTCCTCTCCATTTATGGGTGACTCACACCAAGTGCTTCTCTGAAATAGTTATTTCCTTCTGATCACTGCATGGTACCTAAAGGAACACGTGGTGTTTGAGCTGGCATCGACACAGACAAGTGCACTGATCCTTCATACTCTTCACCACAGTCACCACAATTAATTGCTCCCTTTTTGCTGAACAAGCCTGCAGAGGTAGTCCTGCCATGGGAAAAGATAAAGCAGTTGCTGCAGGCCATAGATTTGGGGCATCAGTCAGAGTCAAATAATCCAAACCATGGAACATTATCCCTAGGGAAGACATTGTGTCAAAACTCACCAAAACAAAAGCAAGCCGGATATAGAAAACTGGCACAGTGCCTTGAGGTGTAATGGGCATCTGGTAGTTTTGTTTGTCTGTTTCAGATGCCTTGGGCAAAAGGAACATTATTGCTACATTAGCAGGATGCTGTATACCTGTGGAAAAAGAACAGATTAACTGATAGACAATGCACCAAGAATTTGGTGACTAGCAAATCAATATATTAAAACATGAACTATCATAACCAACATCCCAAACTGGACTTTCTGGTTTTTTTCTTTGAAGACATTTCACTTCTCATCCAAAAAGCTTCTTCAGCTCTGACTGATGGTGGGGAATGGAAGGATTTATATTCCTTGCAAACAGCTGGTCATATGCACCCTTTTTAGATAGTCGTTGAGGCCACCTGGAGGTTTATCTGTGTCCTCAACGACTCTCTAAAAGAATGCAAATGACCAGTTGTCTGCAAGGAATATAAATCCTTCCATTCCCCATCATCCAGTCAGAGCTGAAGAAGTTTCCTGGATAAGAAGCGAAACGTCTTCAAAGAAAAACAAGACAGTCCTGTTGCCTCTTGAAAAACCACCTTTGGGACAACCATGACCTGGATGACTGAAAATCTCCACAGATATCATAATCAATGCACTATATAATATGGAAATACCACAAATGAATCAAGAGGGATATTTAGCTGAAGATCATTTTACAGATTAATGTCCTTGGTTGGCCATCTAAAAGAAGAGCAAGACAGAATCTGACATATTACAGTTGACAAAACCCTCTATAACATAGGGTACTCCACAGATTTACTCCAGGTACTCTGTCATCAGGATCTCAGGAGGAACCTCATTCTAGAAGTCAAGCACTGCCCCAAAGAAGTTGCATTTCCAATAAATTCGTATTATTTAATCTAAGGAAATTGGAGCATGCCAATCTTGCCAGATTAAATAGGTTGGGCCATTTCTATGGGAAACAAGTAGTAAACCAGACCCTGTTCGTTGATTATTTTATTTTATTATTTATTTATTTTATTATTTTACTTTATTTGCTGCCCATCTCCTATCGAAATGACTCATGCTGGTTCATTCACACATTGTGGAAAACTCTTCTTCATCCATGGTTTATTTTTTTTCCTGTGGCATATCTTGAACATAACTTCTTGCTTGCAGTTGTGGAAAGCAACAGGTTAGAGTTGATATTCATTTATTTGTCATTGTAATTAATTGTGTGAGTATGAGCAACAATATTTCCTTGTGCAAATATTCAGTTTAACGCCTAGTTTAGTGCCCTAAATGCAACCAGGAGGCCCTGAATTTAAAATAAAACCCCTTTCAATTTGGAATTGTTTTCCCACTTTCTTTCTTAAAAAAGAAAGTCAAAAGGAGTGTAATTTTACACACTTAATCAGGTAGTTATAAACTGGATAGTAGTAGCAATAGCATTTATTGCACCACCCCATAGCACTTTACAGCACTCACTGGGCAGTTTACAATGTGGAAGCATTGTTTGAATTTGCCCTCAACAATCTGGGCCTTTGAAGAATGGAAGGCTAAGCCAACCTTGATCTCCGTGAGGATCAAACTCCAGGCTGCGGGCAGAGTTTGCCTGCAATACTATACTTTAACCACAGTGCTACCACAGATGAACTAAAGTTGTTTATTTCAAAAACCAAAATAAACAAAAGGAGATAGCAGACATCCCTGTCTTGTTTTTTTCCCTCTAGGCTTTGTTAAAAGTTCTTTAAAAAAGAAGAAAATTAGTTGTGCCTTCTGTGCAGTATAAATCAATCTTATTTATTTTATAAAGTTCTCTCCAAGGTTCAGATCTTCCAAAATTTAGAACAAGAAGCCGAAATCAATTTGTCAAATGTCTTCTCCACATCTAAGAAAATCAGTCTGTCTCATTATGTTGTCCTAAATATTCCAAAATGTCCAAGGCATCTCTAAAATTGCCCTTTAACTGAACCCTTGTGTTGCAGTGGTTAGAATGCAGTATTGCAGGCTAACTCTGCCCACAGTCTGCAGTTCAATTCTGATGAGGCTCAAGGTAGACTCGGTCTTCCATCCTTCCGAGGTCAGTAAAATGAGGACCCAGATTGTTGGGAGCAATATTCTGACATTGTAAACCACCAGAGACTGTCCAAATCGTATTCCTATTGCTATTGCTACTAACTTTTTTTTATATGAAAATCCACATTGAGCCTCATGAATCAATTCTTGCAAAATTATTTTTAGTCTATCAGCCACAATCAATCAATCAATCAGAATAGAGCTGGAAGGGACCTTGGAGGTCTTGTAGTTCAATGCCCTGCTCAAGCAGGTGACTCTATACCATTTCAGACAGGTGACGGTCCAGTCTTTCTTCAAAAACTCCAGTGATGGAGCACCTACAGTTTCTAAGGGAAGCTGTTCTACTGGATAATTGTCCCCGCTGTTAGGAAGATTTTCCTTAGTTCTAGGTTACTTCTCTCCTTGATTAGTCCATCCATTGTTTGTTGTCTTGCCTTCTGGTGCTTTGGAAAATAAGTATTACAAGGAGATGCAACCACAAATCTGGAACATTCTACTACATGTGGTGGACGTGCCCCATCACAAGGAAATACTGGTGCAAAATTCAAAAATGGCTAGAAGAAATTACAGAGCAAAAAACAGATTTGAAACCAGAACTATTTTTATTAGGAATACTGGATTCGAAAATGAAAAAAAACCTCCAATACATTACACTACACATACTCACTGCAGCAAGAATCATATTCGCATAAAACTGGAAACAAAATAACATACCCTCAGACAAAATAGTAATTAGGAAAATTCTTGAATGCGCAGAAATGGGCAAAATGACTATGGAGTTAAAAGAGAGGGATGATTCAGACTATTATGAAGTATGGAATAAAATGTACAGTTGGCTCAAAAATAGAAACCAAAACAGAAAATGTTTAACTTAGTACTGATGAAACTTAAATTGGAGTAATTGAACAACATTAAACAAAGAGATGTAAATATAAATGAATATAAATTGGTAGATAAGAACAATGAATACTACTGTGTGTGTTAATATATACATTGATGTAATGTTATTATATTACTATCGAGAAGTAAATAGATATGATAAAATAGAGAACTACAAAAGTAAAATACATATGCCGATACAGAAAGCTGTAAAATGGCCTTAGATAGTATGTATTGTTTGTTATGTTTTGTTTTATTTTTATGTATTTGTGGTTGTTTTTATGTTTTTTTAAAAGACAAAACTGTTTAATAAAAACTTTTTTTTAAAAGGAAAATAAGTATTACAAATAATCATTGCAAACAACTTGTAGTCATTATTCAATGGGGATATTAGCCTATAGTTTGTTGTTAAAATCAAAAATTGCCCCTCTTTATGTATTAGTGCTATACTAGCTTCTTTTCAACTCTATAGCATCTTTCCTCCCAATAAGCTAAAGCTATTTTGTACAGATTGCAAAAGTTCATTCCTCAAAACATTTATAATAAGAACCTGATAATGCATCTGGTCGAAGTACCTTTCCTAGTTTAATCTTTTTTATAGCTTCAGAAACTTCTCTTATAGGTCCATTTCATAATCTTTTTCTGTTCCTCTGTAATCCTCAGTAAGTTGTGTTTCTTGAGGTATTCATTTATTTTTCCCAGAGAAATGTCACTTTCTTTATACAAGTTGGAATAATATTGATGAAATGCTCTCTGTATGACCATGCTATCTGTTTATACAACATCTCCCTCTTGTAGTTTCAATATATCTATTTTTTCGTTTTGTAATTTATATGCCAGCCACTGCCTGGTTTGTTTGCAAACTGAAAGGGGTGAGGTTTTTTGGCTTCACATAGTTTCATTTCTATTTCTCTTACTCTTACATAGATAATAGTCGTTGTAAAAGCTTAATTTGTTGAGAAATGCTTATCTTCTCTTGAAATTTCTTTAATACTTCTTTTCTTTTTACCTCATTCAAAATAACTTGTGTTTTCTCTTGCTCCTTGTACGAAGTAACCTCTGATAAATGCTTTATCATTCTTAAATCAGTACCTTGGTTTAAATTATTTTCAGAAAATTTTTAAAATTCTTTTCCCCAATTCTCCACTATTGCTTCTTTCTACAACAGCATTTCATTTAATCTCCATCTAAGAGAAATAGATTTTCTCTTATAAACCAAACTCAGAGGATTGTGATCTAAAAACTTACAGTTTATCTCCCATCAAACATTGATTTTCATAAGAAAAATCTATTTGGCTGAATATAAAGTCATCTATAGAACTGTACTTTATCCTCATTTGAGGCATAAATTCCAATATTAGCATTTTAGTCCCATGCAAATTAACTTCCACCTCAACAAATCTACCATGGTCATCAGTCAATACAAGTTCTGGTTTTAGTTGGGGCTTTATATACAAAACAACTCCATTTGTTCTATCTAGAATTCATTCAGTGCCATCTTAAGATATGGGCTCTCCTTGTATGAACTAATTCCAACAATATGTCAGAGATATTGACCTGCAAAGTGATTTCAGCCAGTCCCCACCCTATATTATTCCAAACCGAAAAGTGTTCCATCTGCCTGTTCAATATTATCTCCAAAAACACCAGAAAGGCTTTTTACATTACAATTAATCCTTATTTAGCAACCACAGTTGGGATCAGCAATATCATTTGATATGTGAAGCAGTCACTAAGTCTCTGTGCTCATGATCTTGCCTCAGCTTTCCTCTGCATTACAGAGCCCCAAAGGTCATAAATGAGAGAACTGGTCACAAAGTTACATTTTGAACACCATCATGATTGCAGTTGCTGAATGAGACAGTTGCTAAATGAGGACTAGCTATAACCTGTTGCAATGCTCTTCACTTGGCTTGTTTGCAAGACAGGTTTTGCAGTATAATCAAAGAACAACAGCTTTGCCCTTGTGGTGAGGAGAAAATAGAAATGTTGTGCCATGTGTTGCTGTGCTGCCTTTCTTAAGAAAAAAGAGAGAAAGAGACGTATATTTGGGTTTATAAATATCCCCATTCCTAACTTAATATTCAGGTGTAGAATGAAAGCTAAGTAGATTAATCTCTTTTTAGTTGACCAGAAGCTAGTGATTTTAGGTAACATAGCTAGGTTTTCCATACAAACTACTTTTTTTTCTTTTTACGATCCTTAATCCCTTTATTCGTGGTGGAGTTGGGACCAGGGGTGGGTTCTAATTTTTTTTTACTACCGGTTCTATGGGCGTGGCTTATTTTATGGGTGTGGTTTGATGGTCATGTAACAATTATTTAGGATTTAGCAGAGGTACTGGTCTACCAGGCTTTTAACTGCTTGCAGAGCTGTACCGATCTACCCATTTATTTTTGCGGACACTGATCTACTCATGTATTTTTGCAGGCACCGGTCTACTCATTGGTTTTCTTTTAACACTGATCAGCTGTAGGGCGGCCCTTTGAAGACCTGCAGCAAGAGTTTAAACAGATTTTTTTCCTCTAGCCATCAGCTGGGACTCAGGAGGCAGCAATAGATTGGAAGTGGGGCAAAATAAAAGGTAAGAATAATGCGGGCGGGTGGGGGGATGGGGGGCAGGGGGGAAGAACCAGTTCGGTGACATCATATCGTCACCGTTACCGGCTCAGCAGAACCGGGCCAAACCGGGACGAACCCACCACTGGTTGGGACGACTGAATGGAGCTGAGCATTTACTGGCTGGATGCCCTTCTTGACACCTATGCAGAGTTCACAGCAGATATTTTTCTCTTTGCATCCTGATAAAGCAACATCTGCCCCTGCTTGGATTGAACTATCAATCATCTGAGTGGGAGGCGAGTGTCTTCACCTCTAGGCCTTGCTACTCTTTGCATACAAGGTATAACTGAACATAAATAACTGCTACAACTGAGTTGGCCCCAAGGTATTATATCTAACTATTCTTACACTTATCTCCTTATACTTCTGAGTTTATACATGTAATCCTATAGAAACCCTATGATATCTCAGAGGCAAACATATTGAATAATTATATATTTATTGTCTTATTAATACCTAATTTTATATTTTAAATTCTATTGTTTGAGTTGTTATTTTATTTATGTCATGTTGGTCTGACTGAAATAAAAAAGAAATGCTAACATTTGCCAGCTGGATAATAGATGCAGTGAGCTTTAGCAGATTAAATATATTGCAAGAAGGAAATAAAGTGTAGGAAAAACATATTAATTCAGGAATATTAAGATTCTTGAGACATAGTTTTGCAGAGCTTGAATATTTGACTTGAAATCTTCATAATATTTTGTTTTCAGGATTTTAATTTTCTAATGAAAGGTAATAAATAATTCCCCATTTCACACCCATAAGCTACACACAAAATTAAAGATTTTGAGATAAAGGGGGGAAAGGAACTCTATTACTTCTAAGCAATAGTTCACATTGACATTTAACAGTTTGGCTATTTGTTTAATATATATTCATTATATTTATAACTCATCATTCTGGAGGAAACTCAAGGCAGCCTATATAATACTTCTACTTCCAATTTTATCTCTACAACAGCCCTCCTAAGTCAAAGCTAGACTGTGAGTTTCTTGAACCTTTCCAGTTCTAGCTCAATAGTTTTATCATTACACTACATTGGGTCTTATATTTATATACCTGCTGACCCTCTGGGCATGACGAAAATACTCCATTTGGCAGCCTCTTCTAACACATTTAACAACAATGGATATGAACTAATCAGGGAGAGAAGCAATGTGGAACGAAGGAGAAACTTCCTAACAGTGAGAACAATTAACCAGTGGAACAGCTGGCCTTCAGAAGTTATGGGTGCTTCATCAATGGACAGCCACTTATCTAAAATTGCATAGGGTTTCCTGCTTGAACAGGAGGTTGGACTAGAAGACCTCCAAGGTGTCTTCCAGCTCGCTTCTGAATTTGAATTTGACTATAGTTAATCAGTGACTATTTTAAACTAGCATATAAAATCAAGTTATTATACCAAAAAAGTAAATTGGGTTCTCCATTGTTTAGGCCATTGATCATATGGAGAAAAGTGCTATAAACCTTCATTGACAGATATTTTTGTAAAAGCCTGATATTTACTTAGAGCCAAGGGAAAGCAAGTATTTCAGGTAAACATTTAAATGATCTGGTAGTCCAATGAGTTACTAACAGAGATGAAGAATTCAATAAAAAAAATTAAAAGAAAATGTAGGCACTTTATCTCTGACAATATTTTTGACTGATTCCACAAATAAAAATTCTAAACCCTAGGCTTTGCTAGAATAATATCCAGTCCTCTTTCTAAAAAGCATTTATGGTAAGACAGTGTGATCATTCTCTGGATAATGTGTATATCTCAGATCTCTTTTATATACTCTCCATTTTGTAGGTAGATGCAGAGAATGTTCTGTTTGTCAAGCAAGTCATAATATTATTAATTCTTCATGATAAATATTTTTATGTCAAGTTCTTAGCAATATGAACAAGTAATCTCAGTAAGATTGGCACAGGATCAAACAATTCATGGATTCCTTTTCCTATTGGATCGCCTTGTAACACATGTTTTATATTTGATTATTGAGGTATTCAATGAAGGAGAATATTTGTAGTTCAGGGTTGAAATGAGGGCTCCTTGGTGCTCTCAGAGCTTGGTTATTTTCTTGCAGATGTTTCATTATCCAAACTAGGTAACATCATCAGTGCTAATAAGAAGTCCCCACTCCCTACTAGCACTGATGACATTACCTAGTCTGGGTAATGAAACGCCTGCAAGAAAATAACCAAGTTCAAAGAACACTCAGGAGCCATCAAAGGTATTTAATTAGCTAAGGTGAAATGCAAAAATATTTCATACCATGGTTCCTTAAGTCATATTAAAAAAACAGATAGGTTTAGGCCAGTTGCTTTAAAGCATCTGTCAGGTAAATCCAATCTAGGGGATAAGATCAGAAGGGTGGTTGGAGAGAGAATTTTAAAGGCCATTCCATACAATTATTTCACATTACTGATGGTAGATAGCAAATAATAAAAGTGCCATCTAAAACAAAAGCAAGGTTAAACACAGGTGTTCTGCGGGGTATGATTAGTCTTCTGTTTATCAGCTGGCACCAATATTCAATAAAATGCTGAAACTGTGAACACCGCACAAGGTCAAACTAGCAATAAACTATAGCAAAGTATATCAACCATAGACCATGAAAGTATACTCAGAAAAGTGTTTCAAGCGTGATTTCTTCTCTTTCCTTCTTTCCCTGAGAACTTTCAAAACATTGCAACACTGTGAAGTATTGTGTTACAAAAACCTTGTGGCTCCAAACATCAATAAGAGAGTACTGCTGTTACTTTCCTGTAGTAAAAAAAAAAAAAAAAATCCTTTTAAGGAAACAAAAACCCCTTTGATGCTGGCAAGAGAAGATGGGAATGGTTTTGCCAGTCCACTAAATGCTGTGAATTTCTTTGTTCTCCGGGACTCAATTAATGCATAGAAACAAAACCTTTCCATTCAGCGCTCCATGATGTTAAAGCTGGGTGAAAAAACTAAAAACTAAATTTCTCTTAAGCAACTATGAAAAAGCGAACTGTTAAAACAAATATAAGGTTTTTTCCCCCGTTGTAGTCAATATACAAGAGATAAGGATAAAGGTCAAAGCTTTATGAATTGACAAAGTGATTTGGGATAATCCTATTACATTGTTACTTTTGCTTGTTTGCCTTGCATTAATAGAATGGAGAATTCTATTAGGAGGTTTTGAACCCTTATAGATTAAGCCATATAGTGGATAATAATGAAAATAGCTGTTATGATGTACATGAACAGAATCAGATGTTATTTAGAGATATGGACATCACCAGTTACACAAACACAGGCTTCTCTTTATGCAGGGGAAATGTATCCTATGTAAACCACGTAAAGCCACTTCAGAGACACTGAACCAGTACAGAAAAGGGGGATTTCAGGGGATGGTGCCAAATTTGGTATCCCAAACGCATTGACAAATATGCTGACAAACTTTTATAACCTTATTCTTAAGGACAATGTTCCATGTACAGTGAAAGCGTTTTCTCTACCTTTTCTCCAGTTGTATTTCTAATATATGTGTTTTTCTTGGGAAAGCTGTAGAATGCATCACAACATTACAAATTATACCCATTTCAAGTTTCCATATAAAAGTATTGCCAATTTGAGGGAAATGGTGTTCCATTATTCTCTTGTTCAGCAATTGAAACCACAATGTTCTATGTTCTATTTTATGAGCCTTGATGGCACAGCAGACTAAAGTGATGTTAACTAGCACCAGTTCCCTGCAATTACTGCAAGTTCAAATCTCACCAGGCTCAAGGTTGACTCAGCTTTCCATCCTTTCTAAGGTGGGTAAAATGAGGATCGGATTGTGGGGGCAATAAGCTGACTTTGTATAAAAAAGAACATCGCTTAGGGGGGCCCGAAAGCAGTGGTGGGATTCAGCCAGTTCCCACCACTTCGGGAGAACCAGTTGTTAACTTTCTGAGCAGTTTGGCAAACTGGTTGTTGGAAGAAATCATTAGGGCAGAGAACCGGTTGTTAAATTACTTGAATCCCACCACTGGCCAAAAGCCCTACTAAACAAGTATATACAAAAGTATGAAGGCTATTGCTTAACACATTGTAAGCAGTCCTGACTCTCTGGAGAAGGGCGGCATATAAATCGAACCAATAAATAAATAAATAGAATGTTCTACTGTATGTTCTAAGTAGGTTTAACAAAGTTTGTTTTAGATCTTCTTTTTTTAGAATCTAAAGTTTTATCAAGTTATAGAGTATTATAAAATACAAAAGTAAATAGAACAGTGGGAGTGAGGAGGGATGGGGTGGGGAGAGAAAGAAGCATTGACTTCCGACTCACTCTGTTACAGTAAAATAAGGAATTAACATCAAATCACAGCCTTTTGCTTTTCCACAATAGTATAAACAAGTCATTTCTATAAAGATCTATCAATCTAATCTGTAAAACCCAAATTCAGAGTTACATTCTTTTCCACATCAAGCATGAAGTTCAGAAGTGATTTCCATGTGGAAGCAAAAGTACTTATGTTTTTTTCTTTAATCAAAGTAATCAGTTTTGCCATTTCCGCCGACTCAATCAACTTCTGCAGCCATTCTTCCATGTTAGGAATCAGAGTGTCCTTCTATTTTTGCAAAGCTTGTTTTAGATCCTCTTGTCAGCAAAGGAGAACACTTGCATCTGTTTTTGGTAGTTCTGAAAAGAAGCGCTTCATCAGGTATGGCAGAGACCCTTGTAGACAGAAAAGCAGAGCACTTTTTAACAAGTAATAGAAAGCAAACACTGCACTATTCATGGGTGCGTAGAGAGCCAGCTGAAGTTTATCCTGTCCAGTCATTTAGCATTCATGGGCAAGGTATGAAAACAAAAACAGACTCTTTGCATCATCAGGGTCCTTTGCTAAGCACTTAAATAATGTTCAGATTAAAATGCCTAAGCAAAGAGGTTAATACTGTTCTGGCAGTAGCAATAGAAAGCTTGTCCCAAAAGTGCTTTTTCAAGAGGCAATCTTGGATGAGAAGCAAAGAAAAACCAGAAAGTCCAGTTGTCTCTTGAAAAAGCACCTTTGGGACAACCATGACTTAGATGACTGAGAATCTCCACAGACAATAGGAAGCTTGTTCTCCTGTTCCCTCACCAACAGTCTTGATACATCTAGGGGTGGGCTGCTGGGGGTTCGTAGGGGTTCAGGAGAACCTCTAGCTAAGATTCTGTGCAGTTCGGAGAACCCCCAAATCCCGCTCCTGGCTGGCCCCACCCACCCTGCCCCTCCCAGGAGTCCCCATGTGGCCCATTTTGGATGCAGGTAAGTGTAGGGCGCATGTAGAGGCTTGGGGAGGGTGAAAAATGGGCCTACTGGAAGTTCAAGAAGGCTGGAAACGGGGCCATTTTCGGCCTCCAAAAGGCCTCTGGAGCCTGGGGAGGCCGTTTTCTTCCTCCCGGAGGCTCGAGGAACGTCTCCAGAGCCTGGAAAGGGCAAAAACGCCCCCCCCCGCCATGGTGCAGGAGGCCAACTAGGCCATACCCACCCAGTAACTGGGTAGAGAACCCCTTGCTAAAATTTCTGAAGCCCACTCCTGGATACATCTTCCAGCCACTGTAGATCTATAGGCAGCTCCTTACTTGTATAATCTTCAGCTCTTTTTCTTCTCTCCTGAGGAAAATTTTCCAGCTTGAAGAACCCTGGGCAATGTTAATTTCCCTGAACAATGAATTAAGGCCAGGCAAAGTAGGAGGGTGGGAAAACTGAACTGTACAGGCCTTGTAAGAGTAATTTAGCAGGTGCTTTCTTCATAGGTTTCGCTTTGTTGACCTCTGCCATCCGCCATCTCCTTCAACCTTCTCCAACCCTCTATACCTCCTCCTTCATTAGAAACCATCTTCCCTTCTGGTGCCTATCATTACTTCAGAGATCCTCCTTACAGTTAAATTCAATTAAAAATAGTAAAAGTAGCCATGGTGATCTGATCCCAGTTGCACTTTTAAAACTTAATATAGAACAGTGGCCCACTCTCTTGGCCACCTCTTTATTTATTCATTTTGATCAATGCCTAATGAGTGAAACCATTAAATAATCATTTCAATTTTTAAAAAGGTTAAAAGTCAGTTTCAGTCAATTATCACTTTGTTAGTGTATTAAATATAATAAGGAGATTATATGATGACATCTCTATATGAAATTTATGAATTTAAGAAAATATTTCATCCATAAAACAAACTTGCTTTAGACAAAGTTTCTTGATTTCTGACTGAGCCATCATTTTTATAATATCTGAAAAATATCCTATCCTCCCTCTCAGACCCTTTCAATAGCATCCACTGATCTGAAGTTAGCTTAGGATTCAACAATTCCTCCATGCCTGGTTCCTATTGGTGTTCATAGGAGAAGAGTGTTGAACCCTAGGCCTCTGCCATTTGGGCTGCCTCAGGCCTTTCACCTCTCCTTTATAATATTTACATGAAATCACTGGGGGAGGTCATCCATGCTGATAATACTCAATTATATAACTCCATGATCCCTAGCCAGACAAGTGATGCTGCAATGGTGATGGCCTTGTACTTGGAGGCTTTAAGGATCTGGCTTTGATTCAACTCTGGCAAGATGGAGTGCCTCTGGATTTTTGCCCCCTCCCTTTCCCCCCAGGCACAGATGATATTCCATCTTTGATTCTGGATAGAGTTGCCTTTTCCTGGACTGAAGACAGTTCAGGGTCTTCCTGGATTGATGGCTCCTGCTCAAGGAGCAAGTGGCAGCCATGGCTAGGGGGATTTTGCACTGATTCATCTCAGTGGTGAAATTCAATTTTTTTTACTACCGGTTCTGTGGCCGTGGCTTGGTGGCCGTGGCTTGGTGGGCTTGGCAGGGGAAGGATACTGCAAAATCTCCATTCCCACCCCACTCTAGGGCCAGCCAGAGGTGGCATTTGCCAGTTCTCCAAACTACTCAAAATTTCCGCTACCGGTGCTCCGAACTACTCAAAATTTCTACTACTGGTTCTCCAAAACCTGTCAGAACCTGCTGGATTTCACCCCTGATTCATCTGGTGTTCCAGTTGACCCTTTTCTTGTACCTGCAGGCCAGTAGTGGGTTGCCCCTGGTTCACACCAGTTCTATAGAACTGGTAGTAAAACTGGCGGGAAGCTCCGCCCACCGACCCTGATGTCAATCAAAATGCTTCTGCGCATGCGGCCCCATTGCGAACCAGTAGTAAAGGTAAGTAGAATCTACCCCTGCTTTAGGCCTTTCTCATGGTCACTCGTGTATTGGTCACCTCTGAATTGGATTACTTCACTATGCTATACACGGGGCTGCCCTTGAAATCCATCTGGAAGTTTCAAATGGTCCAAAATATGGTGGTGCATGCAGTTATGGTTGCCCCATGTAAAACTTTTGTTGCACAACCTGCATGTAAGCTGTGCTGACTTCTAGTTTCCTTCCAGATGCAATTCCTGGGGCTGGTAATCACCTTTAAAGTCCCATATGGTACAGGTTCAGGTTATGTGTGGGATTATCTTTCCCTAAAGATAAACCCATCCTACCAGATTAGATAGGGATCTCCCACTTGTAGTCCCGCGCTGTAACAATCCCATTTTATGGGACTAGGAAGCCCCTAGTCTATGGAGCACCCTTCCCCCTGAGGTTGGCAGGCCTCTACCATCATAGCCTTCCAAACAGCACTGAAGACTTAGCTTTTCCCCAAATTCTGGGATAAGAAAGGGTGATTGTGTGTCAGAAATTGATCTTGGTGCCATGTTTTTTGGTTTTTTTGCTTCTAATGGTTATGGTTTTTAATGTGGTTTTTATGTTGTTTTATTACTTATTTGTTTTAATCCTTAATTGGGAGCCACACACAGGGAGCCAGGTATAAATTGGGTGGCTATATGTTTTAAATAAATGAATAAAATTATGGATTCTGTGGACTAATTCTAATGCTTCGTGGGGATATCTTTGGGTAAGTTAAATATGATGTCAAGGGTACAGGTGCTTGAGTTCTGTTCCCATTTCTGTTAATATTTTTATGTTAATGGACTGTACAGGCCCTCTCCAAATGCAAATCACATCCTTCCTCACTTAAACATAGATTAATTTCCATGCTCCTTTAATGCCGAATATAATTATTTCCCTGACCCAAGTTGGCTTCCATCAAAACCTTTAGGAGTTGACTGAACATTGCCAAATTGAGAGTCTAGGAATAAACTGTTCTAAAACTGGAGCTGATCTTCATAAAGAAACATCACCAATACAGGTTGTTATTTTAACCAAGGAACTAAAAGTATTTAAATATTTAGTTATCTATTTTCTGGTTTCTAATTCCTGGACACAGCAAATTTGAGAGGTTATGGCCCAAGTTCAAAAAGATCCCAGCACAAGAATTAGATTTGCTAGCTGCAATTGGAACATAACATTCCCTGTACCTATTTAAGTGTATAATGCTAAGATGCTGAACCTATTATTGTCTAGTGTCCATTTTTGTGCTTATCCTGATTTTGAAGCTATTCAAGTTAGAGCAATTAGAATCCTGTTGTGAGCCTCCTGTACCAATTCAAATGTCTTTCTCCAGTTAGAACGTGGATGTCTCTCTATAGCCGCCTGAGTGAGAATCTACTGCCTAAAATATTGGCTGAGACAGATTCTCCAGGATGAATCACTGGCTGGGCTCACTTTTGCTGATGAGGTCATTTTCATCTGAAAGGAGAATACTGCCAGTGACTTTGTCCATTTGTGGCTTTTCTGCCTCGTTCCTAATATCCCTTGAAATTGATAAAGCCACATGCAGCGTGAAAGAAAGGGCTCTTGATCTGGATATACAGAACGTTAGATCTAATATTCCATCTTATTGCCTCAAAGACCTTTTTTATAACCCTTCCATGAACTCTAAACTCTTCTTACAGGATTGCTTTTGCTACACACCGAACAGCACTCGCACTAGGAAAGTTTAATGCCTTACTGTATCTTCAGCATCACTGGGGGAAGATACAATACCATCTGTTGTCTGATGTGTTTGTGCTTCTGTCACTGAGGCAGAACTTCAGTTGAATCAGTGGTATGGTATTAATAGTAGAACTGGAAGGAACCTATTCTAAGCCTCTGCCCAAGGCAGGAATCCTTATATCATCCTGGACAAATGTTTGTCCTTTAAAAAAAAACGCCCACAAGTTAGAGAGGTAAGCTTTTCCACTGATTAACTGTTCTCACTGTCAAGAAATTCTCCTTAGTTCCAGGTTGAATTTCTCTCTGAGGACCTTCGGGTCATTGCTTCTTGTCCTGTCTTCAGGTGCTTTAGAGAATAAATCAATCCTCTCTCCCTGTAGGTCTTACTTAATTGTCCCTTGATCATCCCTCGGCATGCAGAGTTCATGTCACTCCCTTATAAAGCAGAGCATTAATCAAAGGTATTTGCTTTTTTACTACTGACTTTTCATCCACAATTTCTAGAAATGTAGCAAAATTCTGTTTCATCACAATGATTATTAGGCTTTGGGATCTACTTTAGGCCAATTGGGAGGGTGTTGATTTCTTGATTTTTCGGTAAAGGTAAAGGTTCCCCTTGCACATATGTGCTAGTCGTTCCCGACTCTAGGGAGTGGTGCTCATCCCCGTTTCAAAGAACAAAGAGCCAGCGCTGTCCAAAGACATCTCCATGGTCATGTGGCCAGCATGACTAAAGGCGCATGGGACCACCTTCCATGGCCAAAGGCGCATGGAAGGTGGTCCCTATTTCTCTATTTGCATTTTTAACGTGCTTTCAAACTGCTAGGTTGGCAGAAGCTGGGACAAGTAACAAGAGCTCACCCCATTACACGGCACTAGGAATTCAAACTGCTGAACTGCTGACCTATCAATCGACAAGCTCAGCATCTTAGCCACTGAGCCACTGCCTTCCTTTTGATTTTTAGATAACTGTTAATAATTACATCAACTAAGGTTTTTTAAAAAAACAAAAAATTATCCTGAATTGCTTAGGTTTTTTTTTTTACTATAAATCAATAAAGTAAATAACTAAAATCAACCTTTTCTTCAATGCATTAAAAACTTACAACCAATGAATAATGTACAGTATGTATTATAAAGTGTCTAACCCATTCTTTTTGTATACTTCATTCCTCGCGGTTCCATTGTATGTTTATATCCATTCATTTGGCCTATTTCCCTTTCTTTTCATTTTGATTTATTTGACAAAAAATATTGCCTGGACATTTTTTCCCTGTAAGAGACATTTAATATGTAAGCATTCTGGCTTGATTGATAGTGCTAAACAGAATTTGCCTGTTAACCTATTTTTACAAAAATACAAGAAGATAATTTCTCCCTTCATCCCCATGATAAATTTTCAGTCAGAGACAATCCCAGTTTGAACATTGCATTTCTTTCTTTAATATTATTATTCATGAACTAACGGTCTGGAAATCATTTAGATAAGATTATTGCTAATCATATTTTTAAACAATCTGTGATATTAGATAAGAAGTCTGGATGGATTAAAACTGTGGATTGGCCATAAACCGCAATATTTCTCGATTATGCAATTTGGCCTACATGCCTTAGTTCCAGAGATGGTATTCAGCAGATTTTGACCAGATCTGGAGAACCGGTAGCAGAAATTTTGAGTTGTTTAGAGAACCGGTAAATACCACCTCTGACTTGCCCCACCCCCATCTATTCTCTGCCTCCCAAGTTCCAGCTGATTGGGAGGGAATGGGGATTTTGCAGTAACATTTCCCTGGAGTGGGGAGGGAATGGAGATTTTGCAGTATCCTTCCCCTGGAGTGGGGTAGGAAGGGAGATTTTACAGTATCCTTCCCCTGCCATGCCCAAGCCACGCCCACCAAGCCATGCCACGCTCACCAAGCCATGCCCATAGAACCAGTAGTAAAAATTTTTGAATCCCACCACTGCTTAGTTGCCCTTCTGAACTCCTGAAATAAAATATATTTCAGAGGATTCAAAATCAACAAGATTTTTATAGATTATTAAGGCAACTATCCATTATCCAATATGACACTTTGGAACAAGTTGTAATATCCTATATTAACAAGTCAATGGTTAAAATTTTAAAGTTTTCTCATGACTTTAAGATAAGACTTATTCAAACAATATTATTTTTTCATGTTTTTGGACCCAAGTGATGTTTGGAACATACTGGCTGCCAGTACAATTAGGTGGAAGTATAAAATAATGTAAAGAAGACTACATTTATGATACAGGCTTGTTCAATACTGTATTGTCCTGCTTTGGTTAAATATTTCTGTATTCATCAATAGGGTTTAAAAAAAGTATTAAATATCAATACGTCAGTATCATGTTCAATTATATACTGAGATTTTAGAATTCATCAATAAATGTAGAATTCTGGATTTTTCAGAAGTGCAGCAAATATTATTTGTTATAATGGGAAGTTAGTGACATACCAAATGTCCTTTGCTGGTTCTCTGTTATGTAATAGAAAGACCTTTTAATGTAAAACATGTAATTATTTTTTTTATTTTAAAGAAAAATAAAACTTACAAGAAATTAGGTTTGCTTCCTCTTCTTAACACTCCCACCTATGGGGAAATTTCTGATTAATAATTTTTCCAAGATTTTTTTTTAAAAAAATAAATCCATAAATAAAGTTGCTAAACTAGAATGATGATGAGCACTGTAGTTGCATTTTAAAATGTACAACATAGCTGAAGTGTTTAATTTGTCTTTCTTCAAAATTAAAAAAATATAGTTTCAGCGGGACTAGAGATTTTTCCATGGCATTTTCTGGAATGGCTTAAGAGGGGAGTATAGATTTTGGTTTTTCCTAAAAGCAAGTAATATTAGCTGGACTTTTATTATTAGCTAATGTTTGTCTCATCATTTGTTCAACCATAAATCCTCTGGAAATGAAGACCCCCAAATCCATTCTTAACATAGTGGAGTTCTTTTTTAATCTCTACCTGAATCCTATAACATCCTTAGCCTTATGTTCTCTGAAATCAATAATATTTCAATATTTTCTTTTATTTCTTAACCGATATCACATTTCATCACCTAAAAGTTATGTGATACTGCTTGTATCCACTTGGTACTTTGTCGTAAATTCTGACTGGAGGGCCAGAAAAAATTTCACTCCTTTGTATTCTGCAGTCAAATATCATCTATTGCCAGAGGAAAAAAATAATATGTGTAAACAGCTTCTTAAAATTATTACAAGGAGGAAACATATCAATGAACTGTGTCTGTCCTCCAGTGTGACATCTAGATTAGAAAGGACACAGTTAAAAGGAATATTATTTCAAAATGCCTTACTATTTCTTTATTAATTCTATTACTGTAGAGCAGAAGTTCAAGTATGTCTGTTTGTGATGAGTTATGTCTATGTATAATTACATACCACAGTAGTTTCTCCCAAAATATTTCTTCCAGAATAAAGAAACAGCTGTTCAGCATTAACAATGTATGCTTGGGTTGAGCAGCAATACTTTTCACCACTCCTTTGACAACTGACAAATAATAAATGCCCTTGGAGAGCTCATTAAATATACAAATTAAACTGTATACTGAATTTACTACTCAAAGTAATACTTTAAAGGACTTTCACCTTGTAACTTATTAAACACAGGGGAATGAATTCAAACAGACTTCAAATTTAAATCAAATATTAATCGTGTTTTCTTTTGTTCCTTTCTATGTGTTAACAAGTATACAATATAGATATATATGTGTGTGTGTGTGTGTATAGATAGGTAGGTGGGTGGATGGATGGATGATAGATAGATAGATAGATAGATAGATAGATAGATAGATAGATAGGAATATATCAGTAGTAATATTATATATGGATGTGTATGTACATGTGTATCTCTCGGTTCTCATTAACATTCAACTAGCTATTGGATAAAAGACAGCAAATGTTGCTTCAACAAACACCATAGCTGTCAATCTTCAGCTCTTTTTAGGCACTCTTTGGGGACTGTTAGATCCAAAGAGGGTTGGAAGTAATATTATCCTGCCATTGTTCTATTTTTAGGTTTTATGGAAGGTATTCATTGTAGGTTTGTCACTGTTCAAAGAAACACTCAAGAATAGAAAATTCAAACTCTAAAAATCAAAAGCCTGATGTGGAATCAATAAACTATTAAAAAGGATAAGTGTCTCCAAAAGGTAGCGTACACTGGGACAGGACTCGGTGGGATACTCTTGAGTAGAGAGTATCTTGGAATTAGTCATTAATGACACCTGAGTATTTGTAAGGGAACTATATCTCCCAAGGTAATTTCTTTTCAAATGGCCCCATTTGAGAAAGCAATGCTGTGATATGTGAAGAATCAATTAAAATCTTTTATTTATTGATTTATTTTGCCTGAAAATGAAGAGGAAAGGGATACTTTCTTCATTCCAGCTTCAGAAGCTGATGGGACTGGAAACTGAACATGATGGGGATATTACTAATGGGGTAGCTTCTTTGCCATTTCTAAGGGCCCCTAAATAATTTAGCAGCGCAGAATGCGTTCAGCCAGAGGACTTGCTGCTACAGGTAATCCATATTTAATGATACCGCGATTGAAACCAGAAACATAGTCATTAAGTGAAGTGCTTGGTAAGTGGAACAGTGACTGTGCGTATAATCTTACTTCACCTTCCTTTGCTTTACAGATCTGCGAAGGTTGTAAATCCAGCACAAGTCACAAAGTTACTTTTTCATTTTTTCTATCTACCATGCTTGCACCAAAACTATGTCTGGTGCCTCATGGACCATACTTGTCACAAGGGATTTGTGGATTCATGGGACTTCTCTTAGCACATAACACATTTCTGGTGATTTCCCACCCCCCTCTTACAAACATTAGGAGCGTTCTAATTTTTGTTCCCAGGCATGTAAACAATTAAGGCAAAATTTAATTACAGCAGCTACATTCCCTCAGTCTCCTGCCTTTTTTTTTCTTTCTTTCTTTCTTTCTTTCTTTCTTTCTTTCTTTCTTTCTTTCTTTCTTTCTTTCTTTCTTCTTTCTTTCTTTCTTTGGTAAGCAGAATAACAGAAAGAAACAGACGCTGGATTTATGAGTAGCTAGCAGTGTTCAGAGGTAATAATCAAAAAAGCAAGGGGAAAGTTCCAGCAGCACAATGCTCTCCCTTTTAAGCATGTATATGACATTAAGGCCTTTACAAAATGGATGAGATTTCAATCATTCTGCTTTTCGCCTTTTTTGATCACCCAGCAGATACTACTGGGAGCTGTCCAAGTATTTTTTTAAAGCAACCAACTTTGTAATGAGTATATATTCAATTTAAATTGTTAATCAATTGGGTACATTGCTATTTAAATTTAAGAATTACTGCTCAAAGTCAGTTTGGTGTAGTGGTTAAGGCACCAGACTAGGAACCAGGAGAATGGATTTCTAGTTCTGCTTTAGGCATGAAGCCATCCGGGTGACATTCAGCCAGTCATGTCCCATCAGTCCTATGAAGAAAAAGGCAAACCCTTCCAAAAAATCATGCCAAGAAAATCGTAAAGGCTAATCTAGGCAGCCACGAAAAATCAACACTGACTCAAAGGCACAATATAATACCAGACAGCATAGGTGGGCATGGAATTTTGCAAGTACACTAGACTGTTAAAGAAGAAAATAGGAAAATGGATGAATATTAGATGAACAGTGAAGAAGATACACTGAAGCTAATACATCACAAAGGCTTACTGAAGACTGAACAGACCACACCTATGTAAAAGAAAGACCAAATAAAAAGTAGAAAACAGACCTGACAAGGCAAAGTATTACATGGTCAGTATATTAAAACATAGGAGGCAAAGCAGCAGTGGTGAAATCCAAATATTTTTACTACTGGTTCTGTGGGTGTGGCTTGGTAGGCGTGGCATGGTGGGTGTGGCAGGGGAAGGATACTGCAAAATCTCCATTCCCACCCCATTCCAGGGGAAGGGTACTGCAAAATCCCCATTCCCTTCCCACTCCTGGGGGAAGGATATTGCAAAATCTCCATTCCTACCCACACTGGGGCCAGCCGAAGATAGTATTTGCCGGTTCTCCAAACTACTCAAAATTTCCGCTACCAGTTCTCCAGAACCTGTCAGAACCTGCCGGATTTCACCCTGCAAAGCAGATAACAGCAAAACCTGGCAGTAACTAAGAGCAAGAAAATTGAAGAAAGAGCCAATTCTGTCTGCACAAGATCAGACCTGAAGAACAAATAAATCCAGAATTGAGAAGACAATAGGCAGCCAATGCCACCTCTGCAAAAAAGCTGAAGTGGACCATCTAATTAGCTGCTGCAAGAAGATCACACAGACTGATTACAAACAATGGTGTGACAAAGTAGCAACAATTACATAAGACCACACACTGCTTCGATCTGCACAAATACTACGCTATTTATAACTTTATTATAACTTCCTAGATTCTTGAGAAGAACTTGATGTATACAGCTGCCAGGAGGAGGTGGAGGAGGAGTGGAGAAGTAGAGGAAGCAGAGAAGTAGAGGAGGAGGAGAGGAAGAGGAAGAGGAGGTGAAGAAGGAGGAGGAGGGAGTTTTTCTCTTCAGGTTGCCATAGATACCATTTGCAGGGAGTAGAAACCATACCTCATTGCCATCTATTCTACTTTATCTTCGCTGGGTCTTCTCTAAACCCTGAACATACTTCCACTTCAAAAATATTACTCTGGGCACCTACCACCAGCGCGATTGGCCAAAATGTTCCCGAACAGATCACCAGATTGCTGGAAATGCAGACAAGCTCAGGGAATGTACTCTCATATGTGGTGGACGTGTGCAATAGCAAAAAAGTATTGGGTTAGAATAAGAAAGTGGCTTGAGGAGATAACTAAACAGCAAATAGAACTGAAACCGGAATTATTCCTATTAGGCATACTTACAGGAAATTATGATAAAAAACCCACAATATTTAATATTACATGTCATAACCACAGCCAGGATTGTGTATGCTCAAAACTGGAAAAATAATACTATACCATCAGAGGAAAGTGTGATAAGAAAAGTGCTGGAGTGCGCTAAAATAGACTGACAAAAGAAATAAAAGATAAAGGAGAAACGGAATACTATTTGGTATGGATTGTATGGTATAAATGGTTAGAAGATAGGTGCAAAAGTTAAGAAAATGTCAAAAAAAGAAGAATTAGGAGTTAGAAAATAGTAATAAATCTGTTCAAATATATATGATACAAAATGTATGTTTATAAATAAGTATATTGATACATTAGTATGTATGAAGGAGAATGGAACCACATGTATGTATGTAGATAGATAGATAGATAGATAGATAGATAGATAGATAGATAGATGTACAGTATGTACATACATACATACATACATACATACATGTGGTTCTATTCTCCTTCATACATATGTGTGTGTGTGTGTGTGTAAAAGGAAAAATGCAGTGGTGAAATCCAAATTTTTTTACTACCAGTTCTGTGGGCGTGGCTTGGTGGGCATGGCTCGATGGCGTGGCAGGTGAAGGATACTGCAAAATCTCCATTCCCACCCCACTCCAGGGGAAGGATACTGCAAAATCCCCATTCCCACCCCACTCTGGGGCCAGCCAGAGGTGGTATTTGCCGGTTCTCCAAACTACTCAAAATTTCCGCTACCAGTTCTCCAGAACCTACCAGAACCTGCTGGAAAAATGGATATATAACGGATGTATACTGATGCGGAAATGTTGCAAAGAGGAAAATTGTTAAAAACTATTAAAAATTGTCCAATAAAAATCAATTAAAAAAATATTACTCTGGGGATCTCCTGGAACCAACAAGCCATCAACAGCCAGTACTGTGTAGAATCCATGTTGGTTTTGCCAGCCACACTACAGCCTTCTTCTCTCTTTTTAAGTCTTTGCTTCTCTCTTCTCCCTTGCCAGCTCAGCAACAGTTCCACTTCCTTTTTTTTCCTATGGGAAAATTCCTGTCTATGAGAAAGTATAGTGAGCATGTTTGGCTGAATATTTCACAGGATGGCAGGCAGCCCTGGGCTATAATGTGCTATCACAGTGCCAAATGGTCAAACGGGTAGAAACGTTTCTGCTGCTACTACCATCTGCAAAGAAACACCATCAGGAGCAGACACAGCCCAAAAAACCTATAATCTCCCCCCTGAGAGAACTGGAGAATTTCTGCTCAATGAAAAATTCATTCAAGTCCCGCACATACATTTCCCCTCCAAACAGAGTTTAGAAGACTTTTTTTAAAAAAAAATGGTTGGGAAAAACTCAATAATAATGGAAATGGATATGGTTTCATTGTGGGGGAAAAAAATCCTAAATCCTCTTTATTTAAATGAACTGGAAAAGGATAATAAAATTAACCGGCAGCTTTGTAAGATTCCCAAGGACTGCGTGAAATTATGGTGACAGCTGTCATTTATCCACTGAATAAACAGACACTAGCTTGGGCTTCGTTTTTCTTCAAATGCATAGCATTTCAAATTTTATAGCAGGCTCTTTTTTTATTCATGGCAAAAATCTGCATAATTCATGGCACACTGGCTAAAATTCCATGAACCATGTCTGTATATATAAGGATAGTTTGCATCAAGAAAGGTACGGAGTATTTGCCTCCAGAGTCAGCTGCAAAACTGGAATTAAAAGCTAAAGCTTATTTTATAGCAAAACATGGAAACCACTGATAGGAAGGCACGGTATATAACTCCCACAGTCCAGCTCCAGCAAGAAGGCTTTAGGAGACACTCAGTTGCACACTAACAATCTTGCAGGCATGAATCTAAGACATTATTAGGATTCAAATTATATTTAGTATTTTACAGCTTTCTGCCACTATATAGAATCTTTTTTGGAAATCAATATAATGAATGGGAAATGCATTGTAGCTATTTATTCATTTTTTAAAAAAAAATCTGTGTCATTTGGGTAAAGAATAACCTGGAATTGGTAAAATATTCAAGATGTCTTCTCATAGGAGCCTTTATAGAAAAATCCCTACTTGACATTATCTGAAGTGTTTTATTTATGCAGGATTGGTATCTTGAGTCCCAGTTGTTGGGAAAACATACTGATTTTGACAACATAGATATCACATGGGCTTAACAGATGGCTAATTCATTGAAAATTGTCGCATTTGGGTAATCAAATGTATTGCATAAGACTTCACAACTGTTGTTATAATTAAAGCTCTGATTTATCAGTAGTTTGGGTAATTAGTCCAGGAGAATCCATAAGTCATTGGTAAAACCCAGATAAGGCATCCCAACTATCTATCTGCGCCTTTCGAATGTTGTCTCAGAATACCTTAAAGCAAGGCTGTTATGTAACTGGTTCTGTGTCCAGTTCATGTGAATTCTCCTGAAATTGAAGAGCACCAAAAGACAACATTCCACCAAACACAAGTGTTTTAAATACATACCAAGACCAGGCAACAACTTAATACTCTTTTTATAGATCACACTTATTTGATTATTTATTTATTTAGTTATTTGTGTTGTCTATCTCACTGATAAAGTGATTCTGGACAGCTTTCTGATGCTTTTCCCCAAAGGAAGGCTTTTTGTAAAGCTCAAGAAAAATTCACCCTGATACATACATACTTACATACATACATACATACATACATACATACATTTATTTATTTATTTATTTATTTATTTATTTATTATTGCAATTTATATGCTGCCCTATCTCCAATGGACTCAGGGCGGCTCACAACAATAAAATACACAATAACATTAAAACAATGAAATTAAAAGTCCGAATTAAGCAGTTTAAAATCAATTTAAAACTATTAAGACACCCCCCCCATCAGTCCAGGCTACAAAACAACCAGGTCTTCAAATCACGGCAGAACGAGCAAAAGTCAGGGGCCATCCGGAGCTCCAAAGGAAGTTGGTTCCAAAGGGTGGGTGCGCCCACAGAGAAAGCTCTCCCCCTGGGGGTCGCCAGCCGACATTGTCTGGCCGACGGCACCCTAAGGAGGTCCTGTCTGTGGGAACGCACCGGATGATTGGAGATTGTCGCTGGCTGCAGGGAGTCTGACAAGTATCCTGGGCCTAGGCCATGAAGGGCTTTATAGGCCATGAAGGGCTTTATAGGTGATAACCAGCACCTTGAACCTCACCTGAAGGGCAACCGGTAGCCACGCAGGCCATCATATTACCATGTGATCTTGGGTAACTATACAAATTATTATCAGAATTGATTGATGTCTAATCATCATATTTAGAGGATTAGGAATACATCTGTCTAAAATGATAAAACTATTTAACACATTGAATAGATTGGAACAAACTTTATTATGATTAGTGACCAGTGCAAAAAAGAAGAAAAAATACGGCAAAATATCCATGTGCATAGAAGTAAAATAGGTAAATTAAACATAAAAAATTATAGACACCCAACCTTATAAAACATGTTGAGCTGACTTAATTAACTAAACTTATAAAACCTATTATCTGTAAAACCTTTCTATTTTATTTGCTACTTTACTACCCTTGGTTGGGTACATGCAAGAAAGAGTAAGAAAAAATAATAGAGAAAATAACTTTATGACATACAATATTAAAGGGAGATAACAGGTAGATATTTGTCTGGCTAAGCCTGGTGATGCTTTTTTATTATTATTTGTAAGGCATTTATGCTTTCATACAGCTTGTGCAGAGATATATATCTGGGCAAAATAAACAATTTTGGGGATGTCCTTTAAACCTTTAAATAAATTACTTTTCAGTGACTGGCTTGTTCATACTTCTTATTAAGTATGATAAAGAATATGAGCCATTGATTCTATTTTTCCCATTCCCTATTGGCAGTCTTTCTGGATATGGAGCCTTCATACATGCTGTAAGGCAGAAAGCGTTAATGTGTGTCCTTGAAAAGGCCGATCTATATTTGTAAAAGAAATAAGATTCTGTCAATAATTATCTGGGGCTTATTTAGTACCTTCCACTAATGAATGAACAAAACATGAGGCTTAGGCCAGCTCCTTCTGATCTTCCATATCAGCTACCCTTTAACTATTCCCATTCCATAGTTGGCTTAGAAATTCAGGGGGTAGCTACCAGCTTATTCCTGGTGGCTACCCCCTGAATTTCTCCATGAGCAACAGTGGAAGAAATCCACTGAGGTTTCAAGTAACTCTGACCTAAGGCTATCATTAGGAAAAAAGAAGCTTTAACTTCTTCCCTTAGTTATCTGGAATCCTGAGAGATGAAATCCATGACAACTAAAAGCCATAGGGTTTAGGATGGCTGGTTGGAGCTACTGACTGGCTTCATATCTTGTACTGAACCATGTTTTTGTTTGTTTGTTTGTGGTTTTGATCAGTGGTGGGATTCAAGTAATTTAATAACAGGTTCTCTGCCCTAATGATTTCTTCCAACAACCAGTTTGCCAAACTGCTCAGAAAGTTAATAACCGGTTCTCCCGAAGTGGCGCGAACTGGCTGAATCCCACAACTGGCTTTGATGTTTTTGGTTCTGTGCATTGGAAGATGAGATGCCCTTGAAATCGTCAAGGACCTCACTTTGACATTTGGGGCATGGAAGTTGCAGAAAGTGGGCAAGGATGAAAATGGACAGTATTGTATGTGACTGGAACCAGGATTTTCAAGCGTTTTGCCAGGTTTGCATATATCATGGACTTGGAGGAATTGGCTGCAGAGAAGCTAGCTCTGGACAAATGTCAGCCTCAGGAGATGGCCAATAATCAAGCACTTGAAACTGACTAAGCCAGGTGTGAAATGAGTCAGATGATAGAGCAACTGTCCATCCCAAGAATGTGCTGCAAACACAGGGGAACTGAAAGAAGAGGTTCTCTTGTCAACTTTTTGAGAAACCAAGGCAATCAAAACCTTAATTAGGTCAAATCTGGTGGAGGTAGTTACCACTGGCCACCGGCTCTTTGTTGGAAACACCCTAGCATACTTTCCTACTGTTCTCTCTCTTTTTAATAGGAACCTATATTATAAACATATGATCACTTTACATTGTTTGATAGGAAAATGAAGCATGGTTATAGAAAACTGAAATACTGAAGTAAAATTTTTTTAAAAGTACAATGTTAAAGTCTTAAGGAAGAACTTTTGGTAGTTCATTTTTTTCCCCTTTACCCCCATTCTCCCTAGGGACTAATCACAATTTTAGTATTTTTTTTCTTTTCTTGAAATATAGGAGAATGTTGCTTATACATAAATTCTTTTGCTGCTATTTTTTAAATTGATCACTTAACTTTTAACTATCAGAATCCAAATGGTTGAATGTATCTTGCTGTATGATGTTACCATATGTAAGTCTGTTTTGTTTGAATTTAGTTACATTAAATTCAATGGCTATTCGGACCTCAATTCTTCTAATTTTTGATTGGCTGACTATACTTTAATGATGCCTGAATTTCTGGATTGTTTCTGCAATTACACTTCTGTATGCTATGTGTAAGGGATGTGGTGGCTCAGTGGCTAAGACACTGAGCTTGTCAATCAAAAGGTCGGCAGTTCAGCGGTTCGAATCCCTAGTGCCATGTAATGGGGTGAGCGCCCGTTACTTGTCCCAGCTTCTGCCAACCTAGCAATTCAAAAGCATGTAAAAAATGCAAATAGAAAAATAGGGACCACCTTTGGTGGGAAGGTAACAGCATTCCGTGCACCTTTGGTGTTTAGTCATGCCAACCACTTGACTGGCATTCTTTGGATTTGAAATGGAGATGAGCACCGCCCCCTAGAGTCGGGAACGTCTAGCACATACGTGTGAGGGGAACCTTTACCTTTACTTTTTATGCTATGTTTAGCATCCCAGACAATCCTGCGGACTCTCTTCAAGCATCGCTTATATGCTATGTCCTGGGCAGAAGGAAGTGAACTGCCAATAATCTTTTCTGCCATCCTTGCCACTCTCTGCACAGTCTTCCTGTCTGAAACAGTAATGCTTCCAAACCAGACTTTTAAGTGAGGCAACTCTAGCATGAAACAGTAAGAATAAAAAAGATATCTCTAACTTAGCAGGTGATCTCTTAAGTAGGATAATATCTGATGTTTGATATAATATATTTTACTTTTAATCTCCCGCAACCTCTCCTTCTTAGTTAGAGGTGCTGCCTAACTTTGCTTTTGAACAGTCACGGGGATGTTTAGCCGTCACATCAACATGAATGCTTAAAAAGGAACCAAAAGAGAAAGCAGCCATTTCCACACAGAGACAATGGATTGCCCCTGTAATGGCTGACAAGCATTATCGATGTTGCCTTGTGACACACTGCCTCAGTGACCTTATTCTCTTTCTAAACTCCTGCTGGATAAGATGAAAGAAAAAGGACCCATTATTTTAGCACAGTTATCATCCCAGAGGAAGACATGGAAACTCCTAACACTCTGTGCTGCATAGTAAAGAAGGAACAAATTCTTTAATCACTGAGCAGAGATGGAAATACTTGGGAAGCCTCTTGATGTCTGTCAGTTTGGCCTTGAATGTTAAAAAGACTGTAATAAAACTCCCAAATGAAATAAGCCCAAGGCACAAACTGAGAAATTCCTCACTCAGATCTAATCTCAGCAAGATGGTCCCTCTCAGACTCAGTGGATCACTAAGCTGCAGGCTGATCAAGCTGGATGATGGGCAGATGACAAATGAATTTTAATATTTAATCATTGCAAGCAGGCCTTCCAAAATCTGGAAGTAAATTGATTTCCTCTATTTGTTATGACCCAATTAACTAAGTTTTACTTCTGTTAGGTAAAGTAAAGGTAAAATTTCCCCTCGCATATATGTGCTAGTCATTCCTGACTCTAGGGGGCAGTGCTCATCTCCATTTCAAAGCTGAAGAGCCAGCGCTGTTCAAAGATGTCACCGTAGTCATGTGGCCAGCATGACTAAATGTCAAAGGCATACGATACACAGTCTTCCCACCAAAGGTTGTCCCTATTTTTCTACTTACATTTTTTACGTGCTTTCCAACTGCTAGGTTGGCAGAAGCTGGGACAAGTAACGGGAGCTCACCCCATTACGTGGCACTAGGGATTTGAACCGCTGAACTGCCGACCTTTCGATTGACAAACTCAGAGTCTTAGTCACTGAGCCACCATATCCCCTTACTTCTGTACCTGACCTTTTTTTAAAAAAAATTTGATTTAAAAAGGTCAATCTACAGATTTTAGGAAAGAAAGAATATTTCTTGATCTGCTGCCTCAGCACTAGACTCTATGGAATTATTATTTGTGATTCAGTATATCTCCACTTTAGCTAATGGATTTAAATTTCTTAGTGAGTGCCAGAAGTATAAATAAATCCGTGTTTTTTTTCTCATTAAGCCTATGAACTACAGGTAGTCTTCGGGTCACTATGGCAATTAGGACCAGAATTTCTGTTGCTAAGCAATGAGGTTATAAAGCACAATGTCACGTGACTGCATCATTTAGCAATGGCAATCCGAGCAGTACTGGTTGCTTTTTTTAATCCCAAAACTGCATAGCTCAGAGCTGTCAAACTCCCAGCCCACAGGCCAGATGCGTCATGCGCTAGCCAAGCCCACACACGGTTTAGTGAAGAGGTGGGGGGGGGAAGTCCCAATATGTCACATGATGATGTGAGTTTGACATCCTGGCATAGCTCATTAAGCCAGAAGTGACAGGAAACTCAGGTAAGCAGGTTGCTGAAGTGATAACTATGGGTGAGAGCTACAGCAGGGGTGAAATGCTCCCAGTTCGGACTGGATTGCCTGATCCGATAGCGATGGCAGTAGCAAAAATCCCTGCGGCCCCCCCCCCATGCCCAGCTGAGCCGCGCAATCATCAGAGGCTTTTTTTTTTTTACTTTTAAAAGATTTTTTTCTACAACCTCTTCTACAACCTCTTCAGCTGAAAAAAAGCCTCTGACGATCAGGCAACTCAGCTGGGATCGTCAGAGCCTTTTAAAAGCAGGGGGTTTTTTTACAACCACTTCGGCCGAAGAGGTTGTAGAAAAAATGCTTTTAAAAGGTAAAAAAAAAAGCCTCTGACGATCTCAGCTGAGCAGCGCGATCGTCAGAGGCTTTTTTTTACTTTTAAAAGCAATGCTTTTAAAAGTAAAAAAAAAGATTGTGCGGAACAGCTGATTGCCCCCCTCTCGCACGCTGTTCTACTTACTGCATGCCTCCTTTTGGCATGCACCTCGCATTTGGTGTGTGGTACACATTGCGCATGCGCAGCCAGCGAACCGTTAGTAAACCAGTTCAGATTTCACCACTGAAATCTGGGCCTGGTGGCTCAGCAGACTAAAAGCATTGTGATTAACACCAGCTGTCTGCAATTACAGAAGGTTCGAATCTCACCAGGCTCAAGGTTGACTCAGCCTTCCATCCTTTCTAAGGTAGGTAAAATGAGGACCCAGTTTGTGGGGGCAATAAGCTGACTTTGTATAAATATACAAAAGTATGAAGGCTATTGCTTAACGCACTGTAAGCCGCCCTGAGTCTCCGGAGAAGGGCGGCATATAAATCAAATTTTAAAAAAAACAACTGAGCTACAGGTTATGGTGGGGTGACACAGGCAGGTGAGCAGGTGCACAAGTGCTGCAGAGGAATGCCATGGGCAGGTACTGTGGAGCACAGGCGAGTAAGTGGATGCTGCAGAGAGGTAAATAGTATACCAGATAGGCACTATGGAGCATGGGTAGGCAAAAATAATGGTGAGAGTAGAAACTACTGCCAACTTTTTGCCAGCTTCCCCATTGAATTTGCTTGTGGGAAGCCAACAAGAAACATCAGAAATCGCAATCTTGTGACCAAAATCATGAGCTGGGCACTGACATCTCAGTTGCAATCATTCCACTCCTATTCTGCTGCTGTTAGGTAGATTAAAGGGTTAAGATGAAATAACTATTATTAGGGTAATATAGCCCTGCACCGGAGGAAGACTATGTTGAAATCTAGAAAAAACAGAAGCGTGTATGGTTGCAACAATCCAGCGAGGATGCTGTAATGAATAGAATGCAGAGGACTGCATCGTAAGCCCTCCTCATTTGATGCCATGGTAACTTTGAACAGTCACTGAATGAGTAGTCATAACTTTGAGGACTATCTGTACAATCTTAAAAAAAGTAAACACTTTCAGAGAAAATAGCACTATACATGCTTATCATTGATTTCGATCTCCCCTTTTCCAAACTATTCTCCCTTTTAACAAAGCAACGGGGCCTTTATAGAATACCATTCTGCCTTTATCCTATCTCTTTCCCACTCTAAGATGCAAGGCGAAGACCTTATTAAAAATTATTTCCCAGTGCAGCATTTAATTTTAAATGTTCTCTTGACAGTGACTGCTTGCAATTTGAAAACTTTCACATAAGCATATTCACAGTGTTTTAAAAGTTACCATTTTAACAAACCACAAAGACTTTCACAGTCACTGTCAGTTTTGATTGAAAG
Organism: Ptyas mucosa; assembly: GCA_012654045.1. Classification (NCBI taxonomy): domain Eukaryota; kingdom Metazoa; phylum Chordata; class Lepidosauria; order Squamata; family Colubridae; genus Ptyas; species Ptyas mucosa. Next base: position 6,524,285 of record WNWU01000034.1, on the reverse strand, counting down.
AAGATACCCAGAGGCCCTGCAAGCTGCAAGTTCACTTTTTAAAAATGGCCAAAATATTTTGTGCAAGCATATGCTTAATTTAATGCTACCTTAAAAATCAGACCTTGAAAATAATGGCATCCAAAAGGCTATTTTAAGTTGTGGAGCAGCCTTCCCCTCACACATGTTCATAATTTTGTCCATTCCCATTTCACTTATTAAAAATGATTATGAAAGAAATGCCAATATACAAATTGCAGTCAATTGAAGCAATTTGCCTCGTTTGTCATAAATGCTCATTCCATTTTTCTGTTACATCTTTGTCACGGAAATATTAATTTTCAGTTCTGTCTACCTCATCCCATCATATAATATATCATGAATTTGTGGTTATTACAAATTATCTGAGTTCATCCAGTAATATGTATATCTACATAACAATATGCAATCATGTACCCAATGCAACTCTTGTGTCACCATAAGCCACTATTTATCCATACATAGGTTAAACAACAGTGATGGGATTCACTTTTTTTTACTACCGGTTCTGTGGGCGTGGCTTGGTGGGCATGGTGTGGCTTGGTGGGTGTGGCTTGGTGGATGTGGCAGGGAAGGATACTGCAAAATCACCATTTCCTCCCAATCAGCTGGGACTCAGGAGGCAGAGAATAGATGGTCCAGTCAGAGGTGGTATTTACCAGTTCTCCGAACTACTCAAAATTTCCGCTACCGGTTCTCCAGAACTGGTCAGAACCTGCTGAAGCCCACCTCTGTTAAACAACCAAAGTGGCATTGCATATGCTTGTTTATTCCTTGCTCAGTGTTGAACCATTCTATAAATATTAGATTTACTTTTGATTCTTTACTTCTATTGTAGGAGGAGCCTGAGTGGCATAGGAGGCTAATGCCTCCTACTAAGGCAGCATCTAACATCCAGTTGCCTGCAATTATTGCGAGTTCAATTCTCACCAGGCTCAAGGTCGACTCAGCTTTCCATCCTTTCTAAGGTGGGTAAAATGAGGACCCGGTTTGTGGGGGCAATAAGCTGACTTTGTATAAAATATACAAAAGTATAAAGGCTATTGCTTAATGCATTGTAAGCCGCCCTGAGTCTCCGGCAAAGGGTGGCATATAAAAATAAATAAATAAATAAATAGATAGATAAATAAATAAATAGTACCATCCTTACTACATCTACAACCAACCTTCAATACCAAACATTCTATAATTCAAGCCTATATGCTTTCTGTAAATAACAATGTCCAATAACATTTCTTCTTCACAGGCATATAATTCTCAATTATTTTCTGAAGAGGGAAAAGTTGGGCTGCATAGCCCCCATGTGGCATAAAGCCTGCTATACTATAGTGTATTTCTCACATTTTGTCCATCTTTCTGCCAAATATTTTTTGAGATACACTTACAGCTATTACATTAACTTTTTCAACCTTTCCTATGTAACAGTATCAACAAGTTCACTCTGAGATCCAAATGACCCCCCAATCTGCTGTTATTTAGAAGAGCTGTAATGTTCTGGCTTTTCCTCCAGGTGTTTGGCAAGTGAAAGTTAATTTTCTAAAAATTTTGGCTGGCCGTATAAGGCTGTTTGGTGCGCCACACTCACTAAAGCGTACAGCTGCACCAGTAACATCTCACGCATTCATACTTTAACATTTCTCTAACTAGAATAGCAGAGTTGGAAGGGACCTTGGAGGTCTTCTAGTCCAACCCCCTGCTTAGGCAGAAAACCCTACACCACTTCAGAGAAAGGATTATCCAACATCTTCTTAAAAACTTCCAATGTTGGAGCATTCACAACTTCTGGAGGCAAGTTGTTCCACTGATTAATTGTCCTCACTGTTAGGAAGTTTCTCCTTAATTCCAGATTGCTTCTCTCCTTGATTAGTTTCCACCCATTGCTTCTTGTCCTACCCTCAGATGCTTTGGAGAATAGCTTGACTCCCTCTTCTTTGTGGCAGCCCCTGATTACTGCATCTACACCACTAGACTTACTGTTTTCCAACATCTCATAACATTTATGATTTCTTTCTCGTGAATTGCTTCTTAGACATGTAATTTATTTTAATTCCATTGTTGGACATATCACATATCACGATCATTTCTGTATTTGTCTGAAGCATTCCTTCCTGCATTTCCTCATTTCAGTTTCATCAAAATGATTTTTTATCTTTTTTTTTCAAAAAGAAAAAAAAATAATCCTCTCATTCTTACAGAGGTTCTTTATTTACCTCTCGTCAACCAATTCCAAAACAATTTATTTTCATCAAATCACTCGGGGGGGGGGGGGTTCCTGCCACTTTTAATCTTAACTATTAATTATTCTCTCTCATTGCATTTTCTTTATCTATATGCACTTTATACAATATGTTTTTTCACCCCTGTGGAGGCCCTACAGAAATCCACTGTACTTTGAAGAGTGTAGTGACATCTTTTAATTTCTCCTTCACATTAAGAAGTTTAAAATTCATTCTGAGTCATGATAATGTTTAGCTCGCTTGTTTTTCAATCCTGCTTGTTAAATAAAGGGGGGGATCTTCACACAGCAGTAGGAAATTTGGATTAACCCTGGTTTATCTGTATTGTTCCCAGACTCTTATTCCCATTGCAGAGTTCTGTCAGTTTACATGATAAAGAGATGCATCATCCAGTTAAGGTCAGGTGTTGCAGCTTTGTTACCGGGGGAACAGGGTTATGAGATTTTAGTACTGAGCTTTAATAAAAATCCTAGTATTGCCCTCTGAGTTTCAACCCAGACATAAGCCCTGATGCTTTATAATCTGGCCATTTTGGGGTTTCTTCCCTGTTGTTTCACTGAGACTTCCAACAGCTGAATGGAGATTTGTCATCTTCCCTGGCATGCTATACTTTTGTGTTTCTGTTTACATCTGTCTGCTAAAGTTAATAAAAGGTGAACGTTTCCCCTATCCAGTTGTATCTGACTTGGGGGGGGGGGAGACGTACATCCGTTTCTTAGCCAAGAGAGCCAGCACTGTCTGAACACATTTCCGTGGTCATGTGGCCAGCATGACTATATGCCGAGGTTCATACAACGCTGTTACTTTCCCACCAAAGTGGTACCTATTTATCTACTCACATTTGCATGTTTTTGAACTACTGGATGGGCAGGAGCTGGGGGCAGGAATGGGAGCTCATCCTGTTCCATGGTGCTCAGGTCTTGAACCTGGGTTGTCAGCTTTCCAGCTGAGAAGATCAGTGTCTTTAACTCCTGAGCCGTCATGTCCTCCCTGCTAAAGTTAATAATAAAGCTTAAAATCTCCTTATTTATCTTTCTCTGGATCTTCAAAGAACCAATTTTCTGGCACCTGGCCATTGCCTGACACTTGTCAATACATTCCTCATTTTGGCAGCAACTATTCTCTTATATGCATTTTTCACCTCCATAACCTCTTCCACAATCATTATACCATCCCTTTTCAGTCTTCCCATTAATGTAACTCCACACCAGGGGTGAAATGCTCTCAGTTTGGACCGGATCAGGCAATCCAGTAATGATTGTGGCAGGTGGTTCGGCGAATCGGTAGTGATGGCAGCACGAGGCTCCGCCCACCTGCCCAGGTGTTGTTACTTCCTGCTTTTAAAAGGTAAAAATAAAGGCTCTGACGATTGCATGCCACAGCTGTGATCATCAGAGCCTTTTTTTACCTTTTAAAAGCATTTTTTTACAACCTGTTCACCCAAATAAGTTGTAAAAAAAATGCTTTAAAAAAGTAAAACAAAAAAAGGTGGTCACGCCCACCCAGTCACATTACCCCACCACCACCAAGCCACGCCCACAGAACCAGTAGTAACAAATTTTACATTTCACCACTGCTCCACACCTTAGCACTTTGTCACATAGTTCACTCTTCCAAACATCCTCTTTCCTTTTTCTTTTTTTTTTTTGGTATATGTTTTATTTGCAGTTTTCCTTCAATAACCAATATATTTTGTGGACAGTGTAATGACTGGGTCTATGCATTCCTTTAGTGGCTCATTACTGGATATTAAGAGAATTCCATTTAACAACACTGAAAGCAAAATATCTATGAAACTATTTTTTCCTCCATAACTTCCTTTTAAAAGGTAGATATTAGAGAAATTTATCCTAGATTAATAACATTGGAACTTATCACTACCTTAGCATTTTGGATCTTTGGATCCAAAAAATCTTTTGAATTTTTTTTAAAAAAAACTTCAGTTCTCTTGTTGATTATAATTTTCTCCTGGATTTTATCAGCTTCCAAGAACTTCCTTCTGTTCCAATATCAGCTTGGTTTCCCCGTCAAAGATCTGGAATGCTAGAAAGAATTTCAGATGTAGCATTCCAGTATTGGCCTTACAAACTGGTTCAAGACTAAAGATATTCCTTAGGCATCCTGCTATTATGACTCAAATCTTGAAATAGGGAATACAATTTCTGATACAATTCGGATACTTTCTGAGGGAAAGAAATTCTTGGTTTGCTATACATCACTAATACAGACAGCCACACAGTACTTTAAAAAATTCTGGTCCACAGTATTACACAAAAGGAATGTAGTCTTAAAAAGATAACAAACACCCAAATGAAAAGTGTGCTTTTCCCCCCGCCAGGCATGTATTTCCAAAACTATCTTATGTGGTTGTCAAAACTTTACCAGTATAAATTTAGCTTTACACTAAAGGATTAGACCAGGGGTGGGTTCTAATCGGCTTTACTACCTGTTCTCTTTGTGCGTGCGCTTCATGCATGATTGCCTCTTCGTGTTGCGAATCTGCCCAGCTGAGGTGCGGCAATCCGCTCTGCCGCACCTCTCAGCTGGGGGAAAAAAGAAGAAATATAAAGTCGGAATAACGCGGGGGCAGGTGGGAGGGCCCAGCTCCCGAAGAAAGAGAACCGGTTCAGTTATGTAATAGCATCACCACTACTGGCTCGGCCGAACCGGACCAAACCGGGAGCAACCACCACTGGATTAGACTCTATATGACCTAAATAAGGGATCTCTTTTAACTTGTGCATATACTATAAAAATGCTGTTAGTCTAAGTGTCTAATTGGTTTTAATTATTCAATTATTTATTTAATTGTCTAATTGGTTTTAATTAAGCATGTTTTAATTGGTACCTTTGCTTTCTTCTAAGTTATTTCTTGGGAGGAACTTAACAACTCATCTTCATAGACCCTGCTAATGTATCCCACTTAGGCTCTTATTCTAATCACATAATAAGGAAACATAACAAGGGACAGATACAATGATACTTTGATCTTCATGTGCTTTCATTAGTCCTTTCTATTTCTTTTGTGTCCTAGAATGATTTGGTTTTTCATTCTCTTTGTTGATGTTCCTCTAGTCCAGGGGTCGGCAACTTTAAACACTCAAAGAGCCACAAAGTTCCTAACCGGAAGCCGCCATTCAATTCTGGAGCCAACCGGAAGTCCAGTTCCCCCCTCATAGTCTCCTCCTAGTGCAGTGTCCTTTTTCCTCTGCTGACTGGAAGTCGGTTGCCCCACCATAGAGTCTCCTCTTAGCGCAACATCCTTTTCCCTCTACCTGTCCTAACTGAAAGCCCTATCAATTGTGGAGCCAACCAGCAACAGGAAGCTGCAGCAGAGGGATAAAAGAGCCACATGCAATTCCAGAGCCACGGGTTGCTGACCCCTGCTCTAGTCTCTATCTCCCTTCAAGAAATCAGATGCTAGGTTCTGCTGTCACCTGAAAGTTTCATTGCTACCTCACAGTGGCTTCACGTCTGATTTTTAGATCTTTTTCCCAGCAAGTTTGGATGGAAAGAGTGCTTTTTTTCCCCAGCTTGGAACCCTTTTCATGCTTGGACCCAGTCACCAACTCTTCTGTCGTTTCCTGATGCTCTTAGTAGCACTATATTAATAGCTCATAGTATGAATTTTATACATGAATTTTCATGTATCTCCTCCAGGAAGGAAATTAATGCCATTGTTCAGGAAAAGGAAAAGTTCTTTCTTCACTGCAAGAAACCTATTACTATTACTTGTTATTTTAAAAAGCCTATTCCAGAAATCAAAGTGGATTTAAGAGCTAAATGAAAGGGGGAATTCTACTAGCTGTATTCTACCGTCACTGTAGCACTGCCTTCTGATGAGATGCGGGTAGCAACTACAATTGTTCCCCAAACTGTTTAGCAGGAAAATAAATCAGGCTGAATTGATTTTAAATGCTTTTGAATTAGAAGCAGGATGCAAGTATCTAGTAATGATAAACTTTTCAAGTCAAAACTATTTTTTAAAAAAAATTGATTTATATGCTGCCCTTCTCCAGAGACTCAGGGCGGCTTACAATGTGTTAAGCAATAGCCTTCATACTTTTTGTATATTTATACAAAGTCAGCTTATTGCCCCCATAATCTGGGTCCTCATTTTACCTACCTTAGAAAGGATGCAAGGCTGAGTCAACCTTGAGCCTGGTGGGATTTGAACTTGCAGTAATTGCAAGCAGCAGATGTAAGTGAATGTTAATAACTGCCTTAGTCCACTGAGCCACCAGAGCTTTTGCACAACAAATCCTTATAGCCTTCATGGACCATTTTATTTCATATACAAGCTACTTTCCAGGAAAGGAAGCTGACCTTATTTTCAATGTGCTAGTTCAAATATGCAGTCTCAGCTTTGCAAGTGACTGTGTAAACGTAACCTGGAAAAGATGGATGAACTTAATTCATCTGAATAAAAACAAAAATAAATTACATCTTGTTGCAAGAAGAGACTGGATAAAAGATTGCTTGTCATCTAACATGTCATGTAGCAAAGAACTACAGTGTTGGTAACAGTAGAAATATCTTCAGGAGAAGCTTTTCAATTAACCTCATTAGACTGAATTTATGATTTGTGATTGAGGCTATGGTAATTGTTAATTCCTGCTCCTTAGACAGAGCTCTTGTGAAAAAGAACACTTTTTCTTATGATGATGGAAGCTGCTTTTTCAGCAACATCAGGAGTAAACCAGCTGGTGTCTAGCATGGAAAGTTAAACTAACTTCCCAGAAGAAAACAGTGGCAAATGGCTTCTGTATTGTTGTCAATAAATCTCCACGAAGTTGCCAAAGTCATACCTGATTTGAAAAAGTCATCTTGTGAGAGGGATCTTGGAGTCCTAGTGGACAACCATCTAAATATGAGCCAGCACTGTACAGCAGCTGCCAAAAAAGCCAATACAGTTCTAGGCTGCATAAACAGAGGGATAGAATCAAGATCACGTGAAGTGTTAATACTATTTTATAATGCTTTGTAAGGCCACACTTGGAATACTGCATTCAGTTTTGGTTGCCGCAATGTAAAAAAGCTGTTGAGACTCTAGAAAGAGTGCAGAGAAGAGCAACAAAGAAGATTAGGGGACTGGAGGCTAAAACATATGAAGAACAGTTGCAGGAACTGGATATGTCTAGTTTAATGAAAAGAAGGACTAGAGGTGACATGATAGCAGTGTTCCAATATCTCAGGGGCTGCCACAAAGAAGAGGGAGTCAAGCTATTCTCCAAAGCACCCGAGGGAAAGACAAGAATGGGTGGAAACTAATCAAGGAGAGAAGTAACTTAGAACTAAGGAGAAATTTCCTGAAAGTTAGAACAATTAATCAGTGGAACAACTTGCCTCCAGAAGTTCTGAATGCTCTAACACTGGAAGTTTCCTGCAGGAATGGGTTCTACTTACCTTTATTACCAGTTCGCAACGGGATCGCTCGTCATCGCCTTGCCTTGCTACTGCGCATGCACAGATTGCCAATGATGACATCTGGGGTGGTGGGCGGGGCCTCCCGCTGATTTTATTACCGGTTCTTGCAAACCAGTCCGAACCGGGGGCAACCCACCACTGGTTTCCTGCCTAAGCAGGACTAAGCTAAGCAGGACTAGATCTTCTTGGACTAGAAGACCTCCAAGGTCCCTTCCAACTCTGTTATTCTATTCTATTCTTCTTTCATTTGATGCTGCGGTGGTTCCATTGATTTTTACTAACTATGGAATTAAAGGAGAAATAATTGTTCAGATGATGTTGCTACTTTCCTTCTGTGTAATATATGTGGGATGACTTGGGGAGACAGGAGGAAGATCTGAAGACTAGACAACAATCAGACAAGCAGCAGAGGAGCTTGCAGAAATGTGGCATACCTCCCAGAAGGGCCCTTCCCTAGTTTTTTGGATTGTAAAAGTAAAAGGGGGAAAGAGATGTACTTTCAGATTTGCAAGATTCTATTAATCTAATCTTTGCATAAATTTAGAGCTAGTTTTTGGGTATTTGTGTGTGCTTCTTGTCTGGAGTATCTCAAAAGGCTAACATTATGCCACTTCACTAAAGTACAGAAGAGTTTTCCAGGAAAAGAGTTTTATCTAATGTAAAGTATATATAAAATTGTTAGGTGACCTTTGGCTAGTTAACAATATTTTTTGGACCTATTTTACAGGCTAGGTGTATAGGTGCATAAGTGTATAGAATTATATTCCTCTTGAGCCCCGTGAATAAACATTGTAGCCATTTTTTAAACGTATATACCACATTTTGGTTCCACTGACCTCTCAATTGGGTCATTATAAAGTAAGCGAGCCAGAAAACTAGTTTTATTATTTAAGGCAGTAGTAGAATTCATGGCAATTGCTATATAAGACTGGTTTCAAGCTGATACTTAAAAAATGATTACTTGAATTGGTCAAAAGCTCCAGGTATTTAAACTGGGACTTAGAGGCCCATAATGAACATGATAAGTTAGAATTCAGGTGCAGATAAAGCTCTCCATCTGATATTAAGAGAGTTTGGTTCATTTCCTAATGCAATAAAGGAACAGAAAATCTTTCCTTTTTCAACTTGCACTGTTTACTTGGTTATTTCTTTGGCTCCCTCATGTAGCCACTAAATATCTCATCCATTTTCTGTTTCTTTGATTCTTGATTAATTTTCTAAGACATCTTATAAGCTTGTTTCTTGTTCTCCATTTCAGTATATGTCAACCCTTCAAGGTAGGTTAAGCTAGAAAAGAGACATTGAAACAATAACTAGAACTCTCCTTTTTTGATGTGGGATGTAACAATAGCATCTTGAAAGCCTGACATAGATTCTTTCTCACCTACTCACTCCCTGTATATCAAAGTTAATCAAGATAGGACAGCGTTTCTCCCTCACTCCTTCCTGTGATCTTGGAATCACTGAATGAAATCTTTCAGAACTCCTGGAGCACCAGCAAACTACCAGAGGACTGGAAAAGAGCTGGTGTTATTCCAATCTTCAAAAAGGGTACACAAGTGAATCTAGGAAACTACAGACCAATACCCAGGAAAATCCTGGAAAACATAGTCACACAGTGGATTTGTGAGAAATGAACAAGGTGATTACTCAAAGCCAGCATGAGTTTGTTAAAAACAGATCATGCCAGACAAACTTTACTGCCTTCTTTGATAAAGTGACTAAATTAGTAGATCAGGGAAATGTTCTGGATATATTGTACTTGAGCTTCAGTAAGGCATTTGATAAAGTAGACCACAACTCACTTCTTGATAAGATAGAACAATGACAAATAGACAATACCACCAGATGAATTGACAATTGCAACTGCACTCAGAGTACACTCCTTAGTGGAGCTACGTCCAGGTTGAGGAAAGCATACAGTGAGATATTTCAAGGTTCTATCTTGGGCCCAATGGTCTTCAGATCTTGATAAATGATCTAAATGAGGTGAGAGAAGGGGAACTCATCAAATTTGTAGATGACACCACGCTGGGGAAAAATTGCCAACACTTGAGAAGATTAGACTTAAGATTCAGAAGGATCTTGACAGACTTGAGCATTAGGCCTTAACCAACAAAATGCAGTTCAGTGGTGAGAAAATTAAGATCCTGTACTTAGGCAGGAAAAACCAGATGCATAGGTATAGAATCAGAGGTACCTGGCTCAACGGTAGTAAGAATGAGAGGGATCTAGGTGTCCTGATTGATCATCTCTTAAATATGAGTCAGCACTGTGCTGCAGCTTCCAAAAAAGCCAATGCAGTTCTAAGCTGCATCAACAAAGAGATAGGGTTAAGATCATGAAAAATGATAGTACCACTCTATATTGCACTAGTGAGGCCACATTTGGACTACCACACCCAGTTCTGGTCACCACAATGTAAAAAAGATGCTGAGACTATAAAAAGAGTGCAGAGAAGAGCAACAAAGATGTTAAGGAGTCTGAAGGCTAAACTGTATGATGAACAGCTAAGGATATGTTTAACTTTTGATGAATGTCTTAGGTATGTTTACCCTAACAAAGAGAAGGCTGGGGGATAACATTACCACTATCTTCCAATATTTGAATGTCTGTCATAGGGAAGAGAGAATTGATTTATTCTCCATAGCACCTGAGGGCAGGACAAGAAACAATAAGTGGAAGCTCATCAGAGAGAGAGAGATTCAACCTGAAAATAAGGAAGAATTCCCTGACAATAAGAATGGTTAATCAATGGAACAACTTGCCTACTGGAGTCTATGTGCTTTATTTCTGGAAGTCTTCAAGAAAAGGTTGTACAACCATTTGTTCAGGATAATATAAGGACTCCTGCCTTGGGCAGCGGATTGGACTAGAAGACCTCCAAGGTTTCTTCCAGCCCCATGATTCTTTCAGGGCTAAGCTGTCTTTTATTTAGTAGTTTGAAATTCTTCTTCAAGGCCGCCTCCATACCTATTCTATTTTCTATTCTTCAAAGATTTCAGTCGGGCATCTTTCTGACCATCTAAAAGACAAGCCATAACTTTACACCCACTCTTTTTCCAGACAAAATATGTTTGTTTCAGTAATCAAAACTTTTCTTCAACCTCTGGGTTCGGAAGCACTATTTCCTATTGTTCTTTTGAAATCCACTAGACTTAAGCAGGCCAGCAGGCCAAACCCTGCTGTTTTCATTAGTCCAAAATAATACCTAATTGCTATTATCCATAGCAACGTTCTGCACAATCACTACTTGCAGTTTCTTTTGAACGTCAGCAACAATCTGCAGCACTTATCTCAGTTTTGCTTCTTCTTAATAGTCAAGCTCCTTCATGCTCTCTTTGGCAACAAGAAGCAACTTATAGACATTTCTGAGGCTGAAATGGACTCTTAAACCACATAAGCCATATATTTAATATTTCATGCAGCAACAGCTGAACTGGCAATTCACAACAAACTTGTTATTATCCTGTTGGCATCATTATAGTCAACTTTTGGGGTCCAGAACTTTAGTTAATGGTCAGTGCCAGGCCAAAGCAAACTAAGAATCAGTTCTTTTAGCTGCCACTTTCAGAATGTCATGGTTTTGACAGAGATATAATAAACTTGTCACATTGCAATCCAAAGAGCTATGATAATTGGTTGCTGATTGATGGTTCTGAGCTTAGTTTAGGTATTCTGAAATACATATTTTTTCCTATTAGAACTAAGTTTTCATTTTCATTAACCTTGAATGTACATACAAGTGAACAAATACAAGCTTTCCTTTCCTATTTTACCCACTATTACCCTAACTTTGATTTCCTCTTTTTTTTTCTAACTTAAAAAATTTAATTTGAATACTAACTTGAAAAATTTAATTTGAATTCCATCTATTCAGATGCAAATACATCAAGGGCAGAAAGAAACATTACTGAGGAAAAAGACAGTTTGTTGAATATTAGAGAATCTTTTTAAAAAGCTACAAATTTATAGTCTCTATTTGATCAGTGAAGACAAGAAGGCAGATGGAGGAAAGGAAGGGAATGGTTTGATTCTTACATGAAGCTTGTCATATTTCTGTTTTCTCAAAGAAAGAAGAACAGGTGAAAGTGGTGAATAGTGTGGCATAGTATGGTGGCTAGGGGCTGGATTTGGCCTGGGAAGACCCTGATCCAATTTCAATTCAGACATGGAAGTGGAATGGATAATTTTGATTCTCCCTCCCTCCCTCCCTCCCTCCCTCCCTCCCTCTCTTTCTCTCTCAACATTATAAAATGTGACTGTAGGATAACAGGAAAGGAGATTTTCATGACTTGAGCTCCTGGAGGACGGACTGGATATAAATCAAACTAATAAATAAAAGTCTACCTCATAGGATTCCCATGAGGATAAAATTGGAGGAGGAGGAGGTTCTTTGTGTTCCAAAGAAAAAGTGCATTCATCAAGTACATAATCAATCAATTTAATCTGTAAATGATTTTATACTCAGGAGATCTGTTTAGGGATGATTGTGCTCCAACAATCTATCCCTCTATTTCAAGCCGCATGCAGCATACAAACTAAAAGCACAAAGTCCTTTGCTGAAGGAAGAGCAATTGCCCAATGATGAACAAACTACAATAATTGCTGTTTTGTACATTAACCTTGAATGTATTTACAAGTGAGGAAAATACAAGCTTTTCTTCCCTATTTTACCCACTATCACCCTAACTTTGATTTCCTCTTTTTTTCTAACCTAAAATAGCATGGCTGCTTACCTTGTTTTAATTCTTGGCATACAAGGGTCTGAATAAAACATAGATAGGAAAATTAAATTATTCTCTCTTTCTCTCTCTCTCTCTCTCTCTCTCTCTCTCTCTCTCTCTCTCTCCCTCTCCCTCTCCCTCTCCCTCTCTCTCTCCCTCTCTCACAGACAGACAGACAGACAGACAGAGATCACTTCTGTTAGCATCTTTTAAAACTTTGCTGCTTTTGGCAAGACATCTAATTTCTCATCATACACTATCCTTGTCCTTCTCCTATTTGCCATAATGTCAGATTAGTAAGTAGTACATACAGTCTGTTCTCTAAAATGCTTTCATTATTCAAAGCAACCTGAATTTAAGGGTTCACTGGAGCCTCACTGTTTCTCTTCCAAAGATGCTTTTCTTTGTTAACCCTTCAGCTGACTCTGGGTTCAAAATGGAGTTAAGAATGATTGGCATGGGTTCAGAGGAAAATTCGCCAGGAATTGAGAAAGGAAAGGAATTTGCTACTTGCTCACAATCTCCACTAGAATCAATCAGACTGTCTTCTGTATGAATATATACAGACTGCAAATGAAAGCTGAGCAGGAAAAGGAGAAAGACTCAAGGAAATACAACTCAGTCTAAACCAACAGAACATTTTTTTTCCAGCATCCTGTTTGCCAATACAATGAGCAGACCAGTGGTGAAATCCAATTTTTTTTTTACTACTGGTTTTGTGGGCTTGGTGGGCTTGGTGGGCATGGCAGGAGAAGGATACTGCAAAATCTCCATTCCCACCCCACTCCAGGGGAAGGATACTGTAAAATCCCCATTCCCTCCCCACTCTAGGGGAAGGATACTGCAAAATCCCCATTCCCTCCCCACTCCTGGGGGAAGGATATTGCAAAATCTCCATTCCCACCCCACTCTGGGGCCAGCCAGAGGTGGTATTTGCCGGTTCTCCGAACTGCTCAAAATTTCTGCTACCGGTTCTCCAGAACCTGTCAGAACCTGCTGGATTTCCCCCCCTGGAGCAGATAGATATCATGATAAGGTTTATCAGTGAAGTCAAAACTATTTCCTTTAATTAATTTTAATCTCTATCATTTGATGGTGAAAATGTCTTCAGGCAGCACTGGCTCAACGGCCTTGAAACAGAGATGAGCACTGCCCTCTCTGATCAGCAACTACTAGTGGGGTAAAATCCAGAGGGACTCATTTGTTAAATCATTTGATGGTAAAGTATACACTGGGGAAAATACCACAAAATGCTATAATGTGGAATGTTCTAAGGCATCGTCACAGCAACAACATTGTAGGGCTCCCAAATCTTGGCAGCAAAGCCCTGGAGGGCAATTAGATAGCAGTAAATAGATGGGATTTTTCTGTATTGTAAAGTCTTCGGTGCTCTTTGAGCTTAGTTGTTTTCATGCAGTCACTTTGTTACCTACAGTATCTAATTCAACACTGAACTACAAATATTATCTTCTGTTGGCATTTCTGTATTGTTCTGCCACCATTTTCTTACCATGCAAATGTTTGCATCCAGATCTGGTAGCCATCTCCCAACTGATTTTTCATGTTCTTCCATGCCTCCAATCACTCTATATTAAATGCTCACCAAGCCTGGTCAACCATCACTGGGGTATTTTGCCATCACCACCATGCACTTCTAAAGATTTCTTTTGGTGAGGACAATTAATGCCTATATAAACCTTGGAGATTTTTCAAATGTGCTGATATCTCCTCTTGTGTATAGTTATGTTATTGATGAGAAATAAGAATCATACTTAACTCAGAATAGGAAAGTGACCATGGAGAGGTAGATATTTATTAGATATACTATTAGACATAAATGTTAAGTGTTGCTGTTCTTAATTTTTATTTTATTTATTTATTTATTATATTTCCTATTACTAAACTGCCTTTCCCCTCAGAGCTCTTGTTGATTTTGTGATGGTGAGTCTTAAAATTGTATTGCCTATTGTACAAAGGTTTCTTATTTGTCTTAAGCCAGTAGCTTATCTAGTTTAGCAAACCATTTTGATTTCTTTTTTCTGTTGTAAATGAAAGCATTACTTCAATGAGATTGTTTTCTTAATGGCTAAGATTTTTAAATCTGGACTGAACTGAGAACAAAAGTGGGCACTTTATACCAGGGGTGAAATCCAGCAGGTTCTGACAGGTTCTGGAGAACCGGTAGCGGAAATTTTGAGTAGTTTGGAGAACCAGCAAATACCACCTCTGGCTATCCCCAGAGTGGGGTGGGAATGGAGATTTTGTAATATCCGTCCCCCAGGAGTAGGGAGAGAATGGGAATTTTGCAGTATCCTTCCCCTGGAATGGGGAGGGAAGGGAGATTTTGCAGTATCCTTCCCCTGCCACGCCCACCAAGCCACACCCACCAAGCCACATGACACCCACCAAGCCGCGCCCACAGAACCGGTAGTAACAAAATTTGGATTTCACCACTGCTTTATACCACAGGATCCTTCACCACCCAATACTGTCAACTCTGACTAGTACAGAGCTCCCAAATTTGTAGATTAAGGTTTTTCACAAAATTTAGGCTTTTGCCTAATTTTTTAAACTGAAGATGCAACCCTTGAAATTACCTAAAGCACAGGCTCCATTACAGAGCTACAAACTCTTCCCAGTGGAAAATAAAAATTCAAAGAACCATTCAGCTGTGAGAATTATTATATAATCCGATTATTATATAATCCAATTCATATATCACAATGCAAAACCCATACAAAACTCCTCCTCTTGTTACATGCCCTAGTTCTGCCTCATTCTAATCAGCAATAGTTATAATCAAACAGTGCCCACTATCTGGCTCTGTCCCGGATCAGAACATCAAAACAGAGAACTGAATTGTGTTTTCAACCCTGATTTATAGGTATATTGTTGCTTGTGCTTGTGGTAATTATTGGACAGATTGTACAGCAGAAACAGTGCATGAAGTCAGAGGCACTGCAGTTAGGAGTCCAGTCTTTTATGAGGAAGTATTCCCAAGGCTGCGTCTTACGTGAAAGAAAATAAAACTAAACTTTATTTAAGAAATACCTTTATGTCATTAGCAGCAGCAGCACATCTAACTTTATAGCTCAATTTTATGCCCCTGCTGTAATTAGCCTTTCCTAAGAGCTTTTCCCCATCACATTCACCAGCTTCTTCTCTTCTGTGTGTAAACTGTTTGGTGAGAGAGTCTATTTAAGAAAACCATTCCTGGATTTTAACCCTTTCTTCCACGTTGCTCACAGTGATGGCCAAGAGTTCTGTCCACACAATGGGTTAAGATGCCCTCCAATTGTTGGATTCCACTACAGCTTTTCCCATCTCATCCAAACCAGCAAATTAAGAACCAATTGCTTCCTCTTCTGTGCATGAGACTGGACATTCAGTCACTTGTTTGAGATTGTATAGGTTCTCCTCAGAGGTAGGTTTCAGCAGTTTCTGACCAGTTCTGGAGAACCGGTAGCCGAAACTTTGAGTAGTTTGGAGAACCGGTAGTAAAAATTCTGATTAGCGCCGCCCCCATATATTCTCTGCCTCCCAAGTCTCAGCTGATTGGGAGGAAATGGGGATTTTGCAGTAACCGTCCCCTGGAGTGGGATGGGAATGGAGATTTTACAGTATCCTTCCCCTGCCACACCCACCAAGCCACACCCACAGAACTTGTAGTAAATATTTTTGAAACCCACCACTGGTTCTCCTGCTCCTGGACTAGAAGACCTCAAAGATCCCTTCCAGCTCTAGTTTAGTCTAATCTAGTCTAGTCTAGTCTCTGAGCCCAGGCCAAAAATGTAATATGAGTAAATGACTCAGAGCAAGTCCTTCCCTAGTTCACATGAAGAAGGAGAGGGAAGCACATTCCAATTTACAAGATTCCATTTTTATTGCTTTTTGGTAAAAGTTATCCTGACCTAAATAGCATTGGTTTTCTAGTCTGGTACAGGTAGTCCTCAACTTACACCAGTTCACTTAGTGACAATTCGAAGTTACAATGGCACTGAAAAATGTTACTTATGACCATTTTTCACACTTATGCCCGTTGTAACATCCAAATGGTCACATGATTTACATTCTGATACTTGACAACTGATTCATATTTATGATTATTATGGTGTGGTGTTCTGGGGTCATGTGATCACCTTTTGCAACCTTCGGACAAGCAAAGTCAATGGGAAAACCAGATTCACTTAACATTTTGTATGCAACGAAATTTCATTTTAAATATACGCTGATTAATTCAAAGTGACAATAAGTTATCTATTCTATTCTACTCTATTCTACTCTATTCTACTCTATTCTACTCTATCCATGTTACTAATTTAACAACTGCAGTGATTCACTTAACAAATGTAGCAAGAAAAACCATAAAATGGGGCACTACACTCACTTAACAAATTTCTCACTTAACAACATAAATTTTGGGCTCAATTGTGATCATAAGTTGAGGACTACCTGCGTACAATACCTGGAGGGGTTGACCCTGGCAAGATGTATTAAAATTATAGTCCTAGAAGTCTTAATTAATATGTTTAAAGTCTGGCAACTATAATTTCAATTCATCTAGGTTAAGAAAGGTTGATTTCAAAAATATAGGAGGAAACTTCAATTCATTATCAGAATTAATATGGAAGCCAATTGGATTCTACTTGCTGTTGTCAAGCTGAAGATGCAAGAAAAATAGAATAGAAGTATAGAAAATAAGAACAAACAGACGTTCTTTTTTTATGACAAATCTCCCAAAAACTTTTAAAGTGATATAGATGAAGAAAATAAAAACATTTTTTTAAACTACATCCTAGATTTGACAGGCTGGCATCATCATTTCTAGTTCTTTTTTTTTTTTTTTTTTGGACTGTTTTACAGGTATTGGGTCATCAAGTTGTTAGCAATAACTGTCTTGCCAAATTACTCTGCCCTCTTGCTGACTTTCCTTCTTCTTCCATAACAGAACTTCTGTTTTCTTATCTTGCCTGCTTAGGAGAGTTTCTTTTTTCTTTTTTTTCTTTTTTTTTGGTAAACAAGTTTTATTAAAATTTTTCTTTCATCATACATATTTTATGAACAGAGTGTTGACCAGGTCACATCTTATACATCTTATATATATTATTTTTTATAATCTATTCCAATCTTCCCGCTTTTGCCATATTCATCCCTTTTATATAATTCTTTATCACAAATTCATCATTTTTCACCATATCTTGTTATTTCACCATATCTTGTTATTTCATCTCTTTTTTTTCCCCCAAGTACATTTTACATATTTCCAATTTTGGCCATAATATTCTTTTTCCATATTTCTTTATCTTATCTTATCTTAATACATAATACATAAACAGTATCACTATCCGCCCTTTGATTCCTAGTTTCTTACAATAGCATCAATTATCTTATTTCTCCATTTGCAGCATATATTTCTCAAAATCCCCATCCCACTTTTTAACATTTCAATGTTGTCTCTTAATTTAACTTGTCTCATAATTAAACCCAATTGCCAGTTCATATTTCATCTGCTATTCTGTTTTGCTATAAGCAACATACATCATCAAATTCACTTTAAAACCCTTTAACTTAATTGACCACCCACAATTAATAATATTAATACAGTCCCTTAAATCTACTAATATATACCTTATTTCCTTTCCTCCTTTCCACTATTTTTCCCCTTTTTAACCATTTTCTCTTGGTCTCTCCAAAATTTCACTTCTTAATAATTTCCTCCTTTTATCCCATTCTTTTAACTTTTTCTTTTTTTTTCTTTTTGTATTTATTATATCTTTTCTCCTGAATCCTTTTTCTCACTTTTAGATATATTACTGGAGTAATTCTCCCCAAGCTTTTTCCTAATCTCTTTCTACTATTTCCTTCTTTTCCCTTTGATTGATTCTTTTGGGGGGAATATTCCCCCCATCCACTCTTTTTTTGCCACTGTTAATCCCAGTGAAATCATCTAACTGCTTTTTGCACTCAATTCCTTTTCCTTCAATATTATTTTCTTGTTCCTCATTTATGCTCTCTTTTCCCTGTTCTGTGTGTTCCAGCAAAATTTCTGACTTTTATTACCCTTTAGTGATTCATGCATGATTTTAAACATCTCAATTAATTCCTCATAAATCCAAGCCTCCATATTGTCAATTTAAAACATTGTTACACTTTTGATTTACCGTACATACTCGAGTATAAGCCGACCCGAATATAAGCCAAGGCCCCCAATTTTACCACAAAAAACTGGGAAAACTTATTGACTCGAGTATAAGCCGGGGTGGGAAATGCAGCGGCTACTGGTAAATTTCAAAATAAAAAAAGACTGGTCAAAAGTGTGAGGACCTGTCAGAAATCACTTTTTTCAGCCCCCTGGGTAGTCCTTTTGTGCATATGGACCTCGAACTTATGACTGTCCTCACATTTTACGTTTTTGCCCTATCTTATCACCATTTCTCTCTCCCGCTCTCCTTCTCATTCTTTCTCTCTCCTCCTCTTTCTCTCTCTCTCTCTCCCCCACTCTCTTTCTCATTCTCTTTCTCCCCCCTTTCTCAAAGAGAGAGGTGGTAGGTTTGAGGAGAAAGATTGCTGTACAATAAAAAATTGTACAGACAATGATCCCATTGTCATCTATTTTTATATCCATCCTCACATTGGTTAATTATGTAATATTACAGTTGCTCAATACAAATTCAACATTTTAATATAAATCAATTAGTTATATAACTATCTTTTTTGTATATTAATCAATATGAACATGAATATTCCAATTATTTCCATGCAATCCAATTTCTTACAAATCAATTAATTATATTTACCAATAATAATAAACCAAATAATTTCCCCCATATATTCTTCCAAACCACAATTTAACCATTTCTGCTTTCAACACAATATACAATTAATAGTATCTCAATTATTACAATTCCCTAGTTAAATAGAGCTTTTTTTTCTTTTGTGTTTTAAAATCTTGAACTCTCCTCTTTTGCCATTTGCCATAAATTTCCCATTGTTTGCACCTACCTTTTTTGATGAAAAGGTTTGATGAAAAAGAAAAGAAATCTGCCTTTCCAACGTTGCAAGCAAACAGCAAAGCCAGCAATCTACTTTAGTTTCGGTTTCGTTTTCAGCTTGAATTGCACAAGGAAAAAAAAAATGTGCTCCAGCAGCACTCTTTGCAGCTAGAAAAAGACCCCTGCCCAAAACAGCTGAGAGCAAATCAGCTGAGAGTCGGGAGGCTCTTCAAATCAACTTATGGTAATTAACCTATACTGAAGCTGAAAGGGGCTGTTTTTTCTATTTTTGCAGACACGGATCTACTCATTTGTTTTCTTTTAAAAAGGCATTTTTTTCATGACTTGAGTATAAGCCGAGGGGGGCTTTTTCAGCCTGAAAAACATGCTGAAAAACTCGGCTTATATTTGAGTATATACGGTATATTTAATTAAAATTTTAAAGTACATATAGTATCTTTTTAATTCCAAATAGTATCCAATTCAAATATTTATCCAATCCATTCCAAGTTAAAGCTTTATTATCTTCCACAAGCATTGAGAGTCAAAACCAAACAGTTCAGGAAAACAGATATGCCTTAAAAGTTATCACAATTTCCTAATTATCTTTTATTAGTCAAGGTCACAGCTGTTATTTTCTCTTCTATTTTCCAACCAATATTGCAGTACTCTCTTTCTGCCAGCAGATATCTCTCTCAAATCCACAATATCCTCAGATCAACTAAGTATCAAAACTGTCAAAAATATTTTAAATCCACATAAAGAGTGCTTTTCCTTGGGTTTCTTTTTCTTTTATTATTTTTAGTTTCTCCAAATCCAATTTTAAATCCAGTTATAAAATTTTCTTTCTTGGGCTTTGGTATTTTAACTTCCTCTTTGTTTTTTTCCTTCAAATATCAAAACTATCAAAAATATTTTTAATCCACATAAAAAGTACTTTCCCTCAGGTTTCTTTTTATTTTATTATTTTTAATTTCTCCAAACCCAATTTTAAATCCAGTTGTAAAATTTTCTTTCTTGGGCTTTGGTATTTTAACTTCCTCTTTGTTTGTCTCCCTTCATTAACTTTCCCGAATGCCAATTAGTTGCTCATTTTCGCTCTGGGACACCATTTAAAGTTATTAAAAATTTTCTTTTTTACCTGTGAGTTGGCCAATCACTCACCCAGTACCAGCACTCCATTCAGTCACCGCTCCTGCACAAGAAACTTAGTCCAGTAGCCCCAGCTTCAAAGCAGTAATTTTTCAATGGCTGCCATCCCCACCACCGGTTCGAAGAGCAGGCTCTGGACTTTCAAGGAACTTGCCTGTTCCTCTTGGTCCAAGGCACATCTCCTTCTTCACCATCCCTACAGGATGGTTCCTGTCCAAAGACTTCCCCGACAGTGGTTTGTCTGGCTGGATTTTCGCGGAGCTTGTCGAAGTCTGCTATTTTTCCAGCCGGTCTTGCAGCGATGCTTCCGGTTTCGTCCAAGAGTTTCAAATCCCAGTTTACCTCCTGGTTTAGCAAAGTAACTTTAAAGAAAATCAAGCAGTTCTTTAAAAATATTTTAAAAGTACAGTGCAGGAATAGTGCTTGTGATGACAGTCTTCTTCAGTACCTGACTCTTTTTCCTTTTTTATTTTAAAAATTGGAATTTTCAGAAACCGCATCAAAGAAGTGTTACCAATAAAGGAGAATATTTTGTAGTTCAGGATTGAAATTAGAGGTTCTTGGTGTTCTTTGAGCTAGGTTGCTTTCTTGCAGGCATTTCATTACCAAACTAGGTAACATCATCAGTGCTAGTTTGAAATGTAAATAAGTGCAGCCTACAAGTTCTCCAGAAACTACTTTGTAACAACAACAACAACAACAACAACAACAACAATAGGGCTTTGGAAGAATATCTGAAAGACAATGAAGAAGATGCACTGAAGTTAGAATGCCAGGAAGGCTTGCTGATTACTGGAAAGACTAAAGTGGCCTACAAGAAAGACCAAATGAAGAACAGAATATTTCAAGGAGTATTTCAAGGAGATTCACTATCACCACTCCTATTTGCAATTGCATTGTTTCCTCTGTCAACAATACTAAATAACTCAGGCCATGGCTATCAAACCTCAAAAACATCTGCCAGACTATCCTACGTCCTTTACATGGATTATCTAAAGCTGTATGGAAAAACACCATCTGAAATAGAATCGCTGTTCAACACTGTTTGTTTATATAGCCAAGATATTGCAATGGAGTTTGGATTGGACTAATGTGCCACACTAACTATCAAACAAGGAAAAATAGTGAAAACTGAAGGAATCAAGATGCCCCATGAAAGTAACATTAAGAGTCTGGATGAAGATGATTACTACAAATACCTGGGTATCTTTCAAGCTGACAACATCAAGCACACTGAAGTCAAGAAAAAGATTAGAGCAGTGGTGAAATCCAAATTTTTTTACTACCGGTTCTGTGGGTGTGGCTTGGTGGGTGTGGTGTGGCTTGGTGGGCATGGCTTGGTGGGCATGGCAGGGGAAGGATTCTGCAAAGTATCCATTCCCACCCCACTTCAGGGGAAGGATACTGCAAAATCTCCATTCCCTCCCCACTCCTGGAGGAGAGATATTGCAAAATCTCCATTCCCACCCCACTCTGGGGCCAGCCAGAGGTGGTATTTGCCGGTTCTCCGAACTGCTCAAAATTTCCACTACTGGTTCTCCAGAACCTGTCAGAACCTGCTGGATTTCACCCCTGGATTAGAGGTGAATAGATCAAAAGAGTGAAAAAGATCTTAAAGTTCAAACTCAATGGAGGAAATACCATCACGTCAATCAACATCTGGGCAATACCAGTCATTAGATACACAGCTGGAATAGTGAACTGGACTCAAACAGAATTAAAAACAATGGATAGGAAGACCAGAAAAATAATGACAATGAATCATGCCCTTCATCCTCGCAGCGACATTGACAGACTCTACCTACCAAGTCAAATAGGTGGGCTTAGAATGTTGCAAGTACATCAGATAGTTGAAGACAAAAAAGGGGCTTTGGAAGAATATCTGAAGGACAATTAAGAAGATGCACTGAAGTTAGTATGCCAGGAAGGCTTGCTGACTACTGGAGAGGCCTACAAGAAAGACCAAATAAAAAACAGAACGGAGGCATGGGAAGAAAAAGTACTACATAGCCAGTACATTTAAAAAATAGCAGGGAAAGGAGATAATAACAAGACCTGGTAATGGCTAAGAGCAGGAAAATTAAAGAAAGAGACCGGGGGATTAATTCTAGCTGCACAAGACCAAGCCTTAAGGACAAATGTATACAAAGCCAGAATTGAGAAGACAGCAACACACAGTAAGTGCCGCCTATGCAAAGATGCTGAAGAAACAGTGGACCACCTAGTAAGCTGCTGCAAGAAGATTGCACAAACTGACTACAAGCAGTGGCATGACAAAGTAGCAACAATGGTGCATTGGAAGATCTGCAAGAAATATCATTTGCCTGTAAGCAAGAACCGGTGGGACCATAAAATAGAAAAAGTCATAGATAATCTTCAGAACCCAGACAGACAGGTACCTGCTACATAACACCTCGGATTTAAGAGTTGTCAATAAGAAAGACAAAAAAGTCTGCATAGTGGATATGGCAGTGCCTAGAGACAGCAGAATAGAAGAGAAAGAACTGGAGAAGATAACAAAATACAAAGACCTACAAATAGAAATAGAACAACTATGGCAAAGGGAAGCAAGTGTGGTACCAATAGTAATAAGTGCCTTGGGTGCAGTCCCAAGACAACTGGAGCACCACTTGAACACCAGAGGCATTGACAAATTTGCCATCAGTCAATTGCAGAAGACAGCTTTACTTGGAACTGCTTCCATCCTGCGACGATATCTGTAATACCGTCAAACATCCAGATTTGCCTATCCCAAGTCCTTAAAGGTAAAGGTTCCCCTTGCACATACCTGCTAGTCGATTCTAGGGAGCGGTGCTCATCTCCATTTCAAAGGGAAGAGCCAACGCTGTCCAAAGATGTCTCCATGGTCATGTGGCCAGCATGACTAAGTGCCAAAGGCACTTACCTTCCCACCAAAGGTGGTCCCTATTTTTCTACTTGCATTTTTTACGTGCTTTCAAACTGCTAGGTTGGCAGAAGCTGGGACAAGTAACGGGAGCTCACCCCATTATGCAGCACTAGGGATTCGAACTGCTGAACTGCCAACCTTTCGATCGACAAGCTCAGCGTCTTAGTCACTGAGCCACCATATCCCCTTACTTCTGTACCTGAGCTTAAAAACCATTTGAAGAAATCCAAGGTCAGTCCACAGATTTTAGGGAAGAAAGAATATTTTTTGAGCTTTCGAACTGTTAGGTTGGGACAAGTAACGGGAGCTCACCATGTTACGTGGCACTAGGGATTCAAACCACTGAACTGCTGATCTTTTGATCGACAAGCTCAGCGTCTTAGCCACTGAGCCACCATGTCCCTTTTCCTCAAGTCCTTAGTAAGGACTCAATAGGTAGACAAAAATGCCAAACTCAATCTGAACATCTGGCTGACTGTGCGATGATTAATAATAATAATGAAAAAAATAAAATCAAAAAGATCACCAAGGACCCCTCATTTCAATCATGAACTAAAATATTCTCCTTTATTGGTAACATTTCTTTGGTGCTATTTCCTGACAATTCCGATTTTCTACTGAAGTGATGACAGTCATCCTAATGACTGCCTATTTTTTTGTCAGCAACCCTACAGTAAAATCAAAAGCAGAGTGTTCGTTCTTTCTACTTATATAATATTTAGACAACATTGCCATCAAATACATCATCATCAATCATTGATATTGATCTCCTAAAGCTTCAGATTTTGGTACAGTATGAATCTTCTCATCTTGAATAGATAGAGCCAAGGTACTTGGAAGGGAAGTCTCATGTAAATGTTATAATAAGGCTGATCTGATTCAATTTAAAGGTCAGCTCGTCTGCCAAATATCTGTTGGATACTCATCAAATCAATCTGCTTTTCAGATTGATTTTTCAGAGTGAAGGATTATTTATTTTGTATTTCCAGTAACAGCATTCCTATCTTTTATTAGAAGTATGAAGGATTGAGCATGTGATTCAGATTCCAGCTAGCCTCTTCAAAGAGATGTGGACTGGTCTGTGGCAAAACAGATCCTTCTAAATCTTTTCTTGCTGAAATGGGATGCTCCTAAAAACTTAGGATCACTGTGCAGTTTCTAAGAAACCCAGATTGATATTGTCTGTGTCTTTAAATTGACAGTAAAATCCCTCTTTAAGGAACCTCCTTTTAGTGGGTGCAATGTGAATAGCTTACAAACATCTCTTAGAAAGAATAGACAAGATAATTGCATCTAAAGAAGAGTGGATAAAGCAGTTAGCCTTTAGGTTAATTTTACCTTTAGGTTTTATTATGCAGTTATTTACATAATAATGCTATTATACAAGAAATAAATTGGTGGAATTATTACTTTTATTTTTTTCTATTACTATTATTATTTCACAAACAAATGGAAATAATGGGCAACTTGCTCCCCTTATTAATCCATTACATTGAGATTTTACTAATATTACATTTTCTTCAAGCTTTTCATTCTAGCCAAGAGAGAAACGGAGGGTAGGAATATGGTTTCAGTACAATTTCATCTTTAAGCAAGGAACTTTAAGGGCTCTGTTATATTTCCAGTCATAGTGCTTTAGGGGAAAGTATAAACCAGTGGTGGATTGTCCCCGGTTTGGACCGTTTCTACAGAACAGGTAGTAAAACTGGCGGGAGGCTCCGCCAACTGACCCTGACATCATCAGAAGTGATCTGCGCATGCGCAGAAGCAAGGTGTGCATGCTTGTTTCGCACATGCGCACACGTAATCCCATTGAGAACCGGTAGTAAAGGTAAGAAAAGAGCCTGGTGGCGCAGCAGACTAAAGCACTCTGATTAACATTCAGCTGCCTGCAATTACTGCAAGTTCTAATCTCACCAGGCTCAAGGTTGACTCAGCCTTCCATCCTTTCTAAGGTAGGTAAAATAAGGACCCAGATTGTGGGGGCAATAAGCTGACTTTGAATAAATATACAAAAGTATGAAGGCTATTGCTTAATGCATTGTAAGCTGCCCTGAGTCTCCGGAGAAGGGCGGCATATAAATCAAATTAAAAAAAAAAAGTAGAACCCACCCCTGGTATAAACCTTGATTAAACATAAAACTGAAATAAAAGAACAGTTTTAACTCCTGGAACCTTGTCCATAATCTTTTGTACATTTGAGAGTTATCAAGATAATCTATACTTTAAGGTGAGCTATTTTCTAGGATTGTGCCTCTTTTAAAAATGAAGGGATGTCTCAGACCTCATATGAGCAACTCCAGGTTGTGTGTAAGTCTGAAAGTATACACGATTTGTTTTAGAAATCAGTTCATTAAGATGGTATTTACAGCAGCAGCATACTTTCCCAAGCAAATGTGGAAGCTTAAAAAGAATGTGACATCTTTAATGGATAGCAGAGAGATGCTATGTTTATCACTTTCTAAAACAAGTGGTTAGGATGCAGTATTGCAGACTGATTCTGCTTACTGCCAGGAGTTCAATCCTGATGGGCTCAGGCTGGTTGACTCAGGTTGACTCAGCCTTCCATCCTTCCAAGGTCAGTAAAATAGGACCCAGATTGTTGGGGGCAATATGCTGATGCTGTAAATGGTTCAGAGATTGCTTTAAAGCACTATGAAGCTGTATATAAGTCTAAGTGCTATTGCTATCTATCCACCTAAAATGTATAGATAACTAACCAAGAGCAGATTAGGTTGACACATGTTAAATCATAGTCTGTTAAACAATCCACAAATACCTGGGTTCACCGTACAGAGTCATAAACCATCACATTCATGCTGGAAGCTTCTGGGTTCAAAGGATCAGCCAGTGACATAACTGTTGCCCAGGAAATGTCCAGTTGGGGGACCATTTCATGTCCCCGTTGATGTGCCTACTGAAGTGGTACCTATCTACTTGCAATTGCACACTTTTAAACTGCTAAATTGCCAAGAGCTGGAATGAATGATGGGAGCTCACTCTGTCACAGAGCAGGACTCGGGTCTCAAATGCGGGCTTGCTGATTGTCAACCCAGCATCCTAACCACATAAGCCACCGCACTCCTAGCCATAAACCATGATTTAGAATGAAAGAAATACTAATTCATTCCTATTCTAATATAAATATTGGAAAGTGTTTCCCCTATGTAATCTTTGTTAATAGAAAGAGCAGCTCAACTATAGACCCTATTATTCAGAAATGTGGTGGATTCCGCTTTATTGACTACATTCTAAGAGAAGCTAGTTAGCTATCTATCTGTATGCTTTAATTAGGATTCCTGCTCTGAATAGGCAATTGGATTTGATGGCTTAAGTGGTCCCTTCTTTTTCTATTATTCTAAGGCGAGAATGACCTTTGTCAGATAAGATAATTGTCAACACACTCCCACAACTGCCAATACCTGTCCTCAGGCTTGTTATCATTAGTAATGGATTTTAGTCAAATGCCCCTAACGATGAGAAAAACAAGGCGATGTCCAGGTTTTTTTTCTCCCCTCCTTTCTTTTGAAAAGGCCAGTTTATATAATAGTATAAATCCAAAATGTTCAGAGACAGCAACCATTTACAATTATACTTGGCATTAAGCTCAGGTACCAAAAAGGTCAGAGCTTCTGTGCCTTTAAAAATTGCACAGAGCAGTAATTTGCATAGCAAAGTGCATCTGCTGAAATTCCGTTTTCCACAGAGTTATTAAAAACACAGCAGCCTTTCCCCCCCCCCCCCTTTTATGCATAAGCACATCGATCTAGATAAATTTCAGACTCTGGGTTATTACTGTATTGCTACTAATTTTGGGAGATAATGACTAATTCAAATCCATGTTTTCTTTTTATTCCCAACCAGATTCACACAGAATGGTATATCATTAATTTGGGGAGGGGAGGGGTGTAATTTAATGTATTGTCATTATGGTCTCCAAATAATGGAATGTGTAAACTCATTCATGGCTTATTGAACAAACTATAGTTAAAAAACTTGGGATTAGTTTCGTGTGTGAACCCAGTTGGGTATATCCCATCAATCTTCTGAATTGTTCAAAGAACATTCACAGGGCAATTCTATACTTGTCCATGGGGAAATAATTTCTGTGGGAACTGTTCCTACATTTGTGTATGTGGAATTGCATTCTTATTAACAGTATTTTATAAAATAGACATTTATTAAACTTGTATGCCGCCTGACTCTTAATAAAAGAATAATAGAGTTGGAAGGTAACTTGAAGGTCTTCTTATCCAACCCTCTACACAAGCAGGAAGTCCTATACCAGTGATGGCTAACCTTTTTTTTTTCATGTGCTGAAAGCGCTCGTGTGTGTGCACGACAACCTGTGCGCGCGCCTGCACCCATAATACAATGTGCAAGGGATACCCCCACATATGCCCTGCCCCCCTGCACATGCACATGGGACACTGCTGCACTCCACACCCAACGCATGCGTGTGTGACTCCCTCATGCTCCCCTGCTCCCCATACATGCACGTGCGACCCCCCCGCCCCCTGCCCCCCGCCCCCCACACATGCACGCGCATGTCCCGTATGTGCCCTGCTCCCTGTGCATGCGTGGCACACCCAAAAATCAGCTGGCCAGCGGGAGGTGCACACACATGCGCAGTGGAGCTGAGCTGGGGCAATGGCTCATGTGCCCACAGAGAGGGTTCTGCGTGCCACCTGTGCAGTGGTGGGTCCCTCCCAGTTCAGCCTGGTTCTCCCGAGCCGGTAGCGGTGACAATATGACATCACCGAACCGGTTCTGCCCCCCCCGCCCCCCCACCCCCATGTTATTCTTACCTTTTATTTGGCCCCACCCCCAATCTATTGCTGCCTCCTGAGTCCCAGCTGATGGCTAGAGGGGGAAAAAACTGTTCAAAGGGCCGCCCTACAGCTGATCAGTGTTAAAAGAAAACAAATGAGTAGACCGATGCCTGCAAAAATAAATGGGTAGACCAGTGCCTGCAAAAATACATGAGTAGACCAATGCCTGCAAAAATAAATGGGTAGACCAGTGCCTGCAAAAATACATGAGTAGACCAATGCCTGCAAAAATAAATGGGTAGACCAGTGCCTGCAAAAATACATGAGTAAATCAGTGCCTGCAAAAATACATGAGTAGACCAGTGCCTGCAAAAATACATGAGTAGATCACTGCCTGCAAAAATACATGAGTAGAGCAGTGCCTGCAAAAAATAAATGGGTAGATCACTGCCTGCAAAAATACATGAGTAGACCAATGCCTGCAAAAAATAAATGGGTAGATCAGTACAGCTCTGCAAGCAGTTAAAAGCCTTGTAGACCAGTACCTCTGCTAAATGCTAAATAATTGTCACATAACCATCAAGCCATGCCCACAAAATAAGCCACGCCCACAGAACCGGTAGTTAAAAAAATTTAGAACCCACTCCTGCACCTGTGGCACGCGTGCCATAGATTCACCATCACAGCCCTATACTATTCCAAAAAGTGACTGTCCAGTGTCTTCTTAAAAGCCTCTGGGCAGCTCACAACAATTAAAGAAACTCGAATAAAATCAGCAAAACATAAATTATAGAATTAAAAAATAAAGATAAAACCACAAATTGTTCATTGATAACATATTTACATATTATATTGAACTATTCATAGGGCCTTCTCAGAGCTGATCTTCTTAGAATCAATCAGAATAGATAAAGTTGATATGGACAGATATATTTTCTTACGCAGTTACTAAATTTAGCATGGGAAGGAAGAACCTTTTGTTTTTACATTGTATTTGAGGAGGAAGAATGATAAGAATTATGAAATCGCCTATGATCTATTAAAATAAGTATGACTAAGAAAAATATCTGAAATTTCTTAGCACTTCATTGGATATTGTTGTAAGCTTGGAAAGGTAGCATAGATTTTTCCATGATGGCGAACCTATGACATGCATGCCAGAAGTGGCACACAGAGCCATCTCTCTGGGCATGCGAGCCATCGCCCATTGCTCTTCCGGGTTCCGGTGCACTGGCCAGCTGGTCTTCACATGCACGGGAGCACCAGTAACTGGAAGAGCAGCTGCCTGGAGTGCATGCTGTGGCCCACCGGCAGCCAGTGGAGCTGGCAGCAGAGCCAGACAGTGAGGAGTTTGGGGAGGAACATGGGCCAGTCCTGGGGGCTGGGGAAAGCTCCGACGAGGGCTCTGCGTTAGAGGCAGAGAGGGAGATAGACATCAGAGAAGCAGAGGAACAGCTGGACCCTGTTCCCAGTGTGCGCATGCGCAGAGCTGCCAGAAGACAAGAACAACTCAGAAAGCAGGGTCGACTTGGGAGTAAAGCCACATCTTGGAGATGATTGGCCCCTCCTATAGGAAACAAAAGAGGAGCAAATGGGGAGGGGGCATTTTCAGGAAACAATTCGTTCGTTCGGTACTTTCAAAAGTGGAAAGTTCTGTTCATGACTCTAAGAGACTCTGTGCCAAGTTTTGCCTCACTCTGCGTTTGGAAACAAGTTACATGGCAGCTTGCCAAGCGAGATAAAGTGTGTTGAGAAATATTCCTTTGAAAAACTGTTTGGACAAACCTTGCTGACTGTGAATGAAAGTAATTCACAGTCATGTAAATAAAAGAGGTTTTGCCAGGACCAATTTCTGCTTCCTGCTTTGTAAGGGAGCCTAGGTCAGAACAGCACATGCCCACACCGGGAAGATGATATTCCAGTTTCCAGCATGTACATGCACACCGGCCAGCTGGTCTTCACATGTGCATGCCTGCCAGAAACCAGAAGACTATGTGGCTGGCACGGATGCGCATGCCGGAAACCAGATCCTCTTCCCAGCACATGCATGTGCACCGGGCGGCTGCTCTTCCAGTTTCCAGCACACACATGTGCACCGGGCGGCTGGTCTTTGCATGTGCATGTGCACCAGAAACCAGAAGACCAGGTGACTGGTGTGCTTATGGGCACCAAAAACCGGAAGATCATCTTCCCGCATGTGCATGCGCACCTTCTGGTTTTCAGCACACACACGCATGCACACGTCCTCTCGTTTCGGCACTCGGTGTTGAAAAAGCTCACCAACACTGCCCTATGTAGTACCAATATTAGAAAACGCTGTTTTTGATAAACTATTTCTGCAATAAATACATTATTTCTGTATCCTCATCACATAACATGGTATTTGATTGATAGTTGCATAGATTTAATCCTTCTATCAATCAAAGAAACCAGAAAATGGTTGCATTTGTCTTCCTCTCAATGAATCCCAACTCAAAGGCATCTTCTATTTTAGACTGCGTGGTTACAAAGTACTTCATTTCTTTCTCAATTGGCTAATGAGACTGAATGGAAGTGAAGTAAAAAAAATGCTCACTATTTTTTGTTTTGTTTTATTCTGGGGACATGACACATGTCATACAGATGAGGTTTGCTGAAGACATTAAGCCACATGAATTGGTAACAAGTTTACAGAAGTGTATTTTGACTTAGTGTGAAGTGTGAACCAGACTTAAAAATATAGTACTATACAGACATACTCAGAAATACATCTTGCTGAATCTTATGAGACTTATTACCAAGTAATTTACATATTAGAGCCAAACAACATGTAAGTCTGAATTTAACCATGGTTAGTGTTGACTAAGTTTTAGAAGTGACCACTATGTGTCACAGCTTTACAACATAGTCTTATGTATTTATTTGGAAGCAAGTTGTACTGTACACAGAGGGGACTTACCTTCTATTTTTTTACTACCGGTTCTGT
Organism: Ptyas mucosa; assembly: GCA_012654045.1. Taxonomy (NCBI): domain Eukaryota; kingdom Metazoa; phylum Chordata; class Lepidosauria; order Squamata; family Colubridae; genus Ptyas; species Ptyas mucosa. The sequence goes on along the minus strand of WNWU01000034.1, from coordinate 6,493,087 downwards.
GGGCGTGGCTTGGTGGGCATGGCAGGGGAAGTATACTGCAAAATCTCCATTCCCACCCCACTTCTGGGGGAAGGATAATTTCCATTCCCACCCCACTCCTGGGGAAAGGATATTGCAAAATCTCCATTCCCACCCCACTCTGGGGCCAGTCAGAGGTGGTATTTGCCGGTTCTCCAAACTACTCAAAATTTCCGCTACCAGTTCTCCAAACTACTCAAAATTTCCGTAACCAGTTCTCCAGAACCTGTCAGAACCTGCTGGATTTCACCCCAGTGACTTACACATAAGAGTTCATAGGGCTTCAGTCACTAGGATAAACATATATGGCATCTGAACTAAACAATTCATCTCTATTTTCATGTCTAATAAATTCAGATTCCATTGAATTTACTCAATTTACTCCCATTTAAGTGTGAATAATGTTGCAGTGTTGATCTCACATTTCTGCATGAATGTGGGTTGATCCATCCTGAAATAGCAAATCAGTCAATTAGGGATTTCAATCCTCATTCCCTTCCATGGGAGTCAGGGTCTGAATCCCTAAGGCAAGCTTTACAAATCGAACAGTAAAGTTGTGTGAAGAAAGAAAAAAACATTCTCTACTAGAATCCCTTTTCAGTTGTAAGTTTTGTTTGACATGTCTTTCCTGGAAACTCAAGCTTTCTATAGCAACAAGGCAAACCATCTGTTGTTGGAATCCTTTGCTAATGTTTGTGTAATGCTGTCTACTATTTTGCTAAAGGCAAGGTTATATATCATATTTACAATTAAAATATCTCTGAGCCTGTTTTGTCTCACACCTGCCTGCACTTTAGGGAGTGTTACGGTTCACATTTTCTGATTATGATTATATTTTCTGTAAATACATAGAAGAAGAAGAAATGTAAAAGTGACATTCTGAAATATTGTTGTGGAAAATAGAGAGGAAATGTTTTCCCTGATTTCTCAGGGTCAAAAGCCTTCATGCTATTTTTTTTAACCACTGTACTTTAACATTTCTGCTTTAAGTTCTATTTGCCTCCTGCAGAAACTCTTACATTTTCTTCTCTTATACCAGATAGGCTATCTACCTATGCAACCAACATTATCAATCACCCAAATCTTTCCTGCTCTAAATGACCAGTTGAAAATACAATCATTGGGGAAAGGGATTAAACATTAAAACATTAAAAGGAAGCAAAATTTCTGCCAACACCTTGTTTGGGCTAAGAGTCTAAGCAGGGGTGGGCTTCAAAAATTTTAGCAAGGGGTTCTCTGCCCGGTTGCTGGGTGGGTGTACCATGGTGGGCGTGGCCTAGTCGGCCTCCTGCACCACAGTGGGGAGGCATTTTTGCCTTCCCCAGGCTCTGGAGACTTTCCTTGAGCCTCCGGGAGGGCAAAAACAGCCTCCCCAGGTTCCGGAGGCCCTCTGAAGGCCAGAAAGCCCCGTTTCTGGCCTTCCTGAACTTCCGGTAGGCCCATTTTTCACCCTCCCTGAGCTTCCACGCATACCCTGCACTTACCTGCATCCAAAATGAGGTGTGTGGGGACTCCTGGGAGGGGAGGGGTGGGCGGGGCCAGCCAGGAGTGGGATTTTGGGGTTGTTGCACAGAGTCTTAGCTGGACATTTTCCCAAACCCCTGCAAACCCCCAGCATCCCACCCGAGTCTAAGCATGGTTGCGCCTAGTTAACACAAACAAAAATTATGTTAATAACACACTCCCCCAGCCAGGCACAATCCAACCACTGTAAAGCTTAACAAGTACAAATAACAGTTAAAATTACACAAAAATAAAATCATTGTAATAGTTACAATCAGAATGAAAATATTGTAGAAGTATAGTACTTGCCGCTTGCCTTTGCCAATGCAATTTACAATAAACAGCCATACAAGTGGCATTCACAGCATCTCCAAATAGCCACTTCCACCAATCAATCTTCTTTATTAAATAAATGGATCTTCAAAATCTTCTAAAATGCAACCAAGGCAGGGGTGAAATCCAGCAGGTTCTGACAGGTTCTGGAGAACCGGTAGCAGAAATTTTGAGTGGTTTGGAGAACCGGCAAATACCACCTCTGGCTGGCCTTAGAATGGGGTGGGAATGGAGATTTTGAAGTATCCTTCCCTTGTCACGCCCACTAAGCCACAGCCACAGAACCAGTAGTAAAAAAATTTGGATTTCACCACTGAACAAAGGATATATGGACTTGAAGTCAAGATGATAGAGGAATACGTGGCAGGAGAATCTGAGATCTCTTGACTAGACCTGGAAGTAAAATCCCATATTGCAAACATGAATTGAATCATGCCCTCTTTAAATCTTGAATCTCCGATCAAAGCTAAATCAGAACCAGTTGGCTGAGGCCTAATATCTCAGATATGCACTCTACTCCTTTTCCAGCCTACCTTTCTTCTCATCTAAAATTGTGTTTGTGGGATTGTTTTTGACCACAAATTTAAGAAGGTTCTTATTAAAGGAATTTCAAGGGGGCTTCCCTGTCCTCAAAATTCCTCTGACCAAGAAAAATAAAATAATACTGTACATCAGAGTTCCTCTCCAATTCTAATTCTCCATCTCCTTTCTCAAAACATATCACAAAAAGTCAAATGCCATTTCTTCTTAGACTGTCAATTGTTACCTTTCCATGATTGTAAGATTTTCTGACGGTCTACATGGAGAATCATCAAGCTCCTTCTAAACTCAGCCTACACGTTTCCCAATTTTGCATTCAAATAACGGTTCCAGTAGAGAACATTCAGTTACAAAGTACTTGAGAATCTTCATTCCAGACACTGCATCTTCTCTTTTTATCCTGCTTTTGTTCAAGGTGATAGCTTTCTTGGTTGTCCAAGAAAAGAAAAGAAAAACTTTAGTACAGTCCCAGATTTGCCTGACCTCAGAGAAGTCCACAGTCAACATGCAATTGAAGAATGTATGCCTTTCTTTTGGTAATTTTGGTTATACTTTCTGAGTGATGCCAGGAAGAAACAGCAAAATTCAAAATCTACTTTAGAAAATTTCTTTTCCTGAGCTCCAGTGGTTTCAATGGGGGCCTATTAAAACAGTAAGAATTTAAATACTATCTCTCCTAATTAAAGGTAAAGGTTCCCCTCCCACATATGTGCTAGTCATTCCCAACTCTAGGGGGCGGTGCTCATCTCCGTTTCAAAGCCGAAGAGCCAGCGCTGTCCGAAGACGTCTCTGTGGTCATGTGGCCGGCATGACTAAATGCCAAAGACACCCGAAATGCTGTTACCTTCCCACCAAAGGTGGTCCCTATTTTTTCTACTTGCATTTTTTATGTGCTTTTGAACTGCTAGGTTGGCAGAAGCTGGGACAAGTAATGGGAGTTCAGCCTGTTACGCAGCACTAGGGATTCGAACCGCTGAACTGCCGACCTTTCGATCAACAAGCTCAGCGTCTTGGCCATTGAGCCACCGCATCCCTATCTCTCCTAATTATAGTTTTACTAAAAGGAATAAGGTACATGGTTGACTCGGCAACAGCAAAATTAGTCCAGAGTAACTAAATGTTTCTTCTTCCTCTTCACTGGCAGGCAGACAGCATACAGGAAAAAAAAAGACAAATTTAAATGCTCTGTTCTTTCCTTTCATCCCAATAGGATTTTTTACTCAGTCTTCAGTCCCCTCAGGGATTTCAGAGTTCCCAAGCTGCCTGGGCCTAAAAGCAAATATTATCCTAAGCTTCGCATCTTGGCATCCTCAAAAGCAATTTTGTTCTGGTAGAATTATCTAGAGGAAGTATCCACAAGGTTTCCTTTCTTCCTGCCAGATTAACTTCAAAATCACAATAATTGGCATTAAATATAATGTGTTTGGGCTATCGCATACCGTTTGCCAGAAAACCTTGAGATGCCTCCTGTATCTCACAAAAATAAAACAAGAACTCTTTCAAAAGCCAACCAATTCAAAATCAGAAATCGTGTAAGTCTCACCAAAAATGTTTTTTTGTGATTCCAAAGAAAGAGAGAGACAGTGAGAGAGAGGATTAGAAATCCAGCCTGGATTTGAAAGACATTCAAGAATTTCAATTACAAGCAAGGTAGCTTTCCACCAATCAGATTCCTTGGTCTCTGTAGGTCTGAGAGAGGCCTATATTTATGCCTAATTTGCCAAAAGTCATTAGTATCATTTCAGAATTCTACTTAGTGGTATGGCCTCCATTCCCAGAGTTTCCTGTTAAAAAACCCTAACTATTGTAGTGGTAGCACAAAGTATTTATTTATTTAACATATGGCATCATACATGGACCAGCAGTGTATATTAACATTTCAACTAGATTGGTAAAACACAATAAAATATAAATGTTAAAAAGATCTATGTTCAAATACCAATGTCTAGGACAGGGGTCAGCAACCTGTGGCTCGGAAGCTGCATGTGGCTCTTTCACCCCTCTGCTGGGTGTCACAACCACCAATGTGCGACACCCGCCGGCACGCGATTTATTGAGCTTTTCAACCATGGATAAATCCAAGAAAAGAAAAGTTTCAGAAGAAAACAGAACATTTAATTCAACTACATATGCTAGTTTTGTGGCCGCTCAAGAAATAGTCAGGCACGGGAAGGGTTTTGTAGCTCCCGGTGTTTTCTTTTCTGTGGGAAATGGGTCCAAATGGGTCTTTGAGTGTTTAAGGTTGCAGACCCCTGGTCTAGGGTTACTGGACCAGTATATGCCCTCAGCTTACATCCAGTCACAATGCACTCTACAGTTTGACGTGGGACCCCGCCGTCACACTGACGGCACTATGGCCATTTATATAGAGAGTCCTGGCAGACACCATGTGAGATGTGAATCCTATTCAGGATTGTCAATTGCTGATATGGTAGTTCAAAGCCTGGCACCTTTTTTTTGTGACGTTTCAGACTAGTTCGCCTCCTTGTGGTGCATCCTGGATAGTGCAACAACACGAACTAAATGAACTAGCAACTGCTGGCAGCTAGACTAGTCTGTAGCACAAAGTATCCATTTATAATGGAGTGATCTGTTTTTGACCATCTTCCCAGAAATGTAGTGTTTGAAACTGAGTTGTAGTTAACAAAACTCCTGGATGTCAAGAGAAGTTCTTCAATAGCAGTCTTATAACTCCCTCATTTAATCCTTGGGAATATATCTCATCCACCAGGATGCATTACTTCTTAATAAATCTGTCCTATTCAGGCCAATTTAAGCATGTAGCAGGTAGATAGGTAGGTAGGTAGGTAGGTAGGTAGGGAGAGAGAGAGAGAGAGAGAGAGAGAGAGAGAGCTAGTATGTGTGTGTGTGTGTGTGTGTGTGTGTGTGTACACACACCCACACACCCATCCATATCCTTGCAGTTTTGAAAGCTACTATGAAGTTTCGATTTGCATTTTATGTTAAATTTCCCTATGGACGTTATCATTTAAAGTTATATCTTGGGTAGCAATTACCTCTGCAAGGCAAATCTCTAAGGTACTATATAAAATAATCTATGTATATTTAACAAGGATGGTGATCTTAAGACTAGATACATCGATCATTCTCAAAAACAGTTTTCTTTCATTTCACAGAGAACAGGAGTCATCTTTCCCTCTCTAAAACTTTTCATTCCCTGGAAAGGAAACTACAGAACCTGGAGGTATGCAGGCTATATCAAATACAGGTAGTCCTCAATTTACAACAATTCACTTAGTGACTTTTCAAGGTTACAACAGCATTGAAAAAAAAGTGATTTATGACCATTTTTCACACCCATGACCATTGTGGCATCCCCATGGCCATGTGGTCAAAATTCAGATGCTTGGCAACTGACTCATATTTATGACGGTAGCCGTGTCTTGGGATCATATGATCATTTTTGTGACCTTCAATGGGGAAGCCAGATTCGCTTAACAGCGGGATTACTATCTTAACAACTGCAGTGATTCACTTAACAACTATGGCAAGAAAGGTTGTAAAATGGGGCAAGACTCACTTAACAAATGTTTCACCTAGCCATAGAAATGTTGAGCTCAATTGCAGTCGTACATCAAGGCATCCTTGAACACATCCAGTTTGTTAAAATGTTGAAGAAAACAGAATAAAAATGTCTTCTTCCGACTTTTCTAGGAGCTGAATATTTCTACTTTCAGATGCTGCCTATGCCAATGAGGGTTGCAGCTCAGTGTGTTAGAAGAAACTCAGTTTCTGAGCCATTTGAACGAATGTTTCAAGAAAGGCATCAGGCAGCCATTTGGATTCCTTCTTCCACTTTTATCAGACGTACAAGATCAAAGCATATCCCTGCGTTGAGGCAGACTTTGGAAAAAGAGTCTTGAGCAGGTAGCTCCTCCTCCTTAAATGTCATTTGGCTCAAAATAAAATAAAACCATGTGAAATATTAATACCGCTTTATAAAACCTTAGTAAGACCACATCTGGAATACTGCATCCAGTTTTGGTCACCACGTTACAAAAAAGATGTTGAGATTTTGGAAAAAGTATAGAGAAGAGTAACTGGGTTGATTAAAGGCCTGGAAAGTAAAGCATATGAAGAACGATTGCAGGATTTGGGTATGACTAGTTTAGAGAAAAGAAGGACTAGGGGTGACATAAAAGCAGTATTCCAGTATCTGAAGACTCCGACAAAAACAGTGGGGTCAATTTATTTTTCCAAAGCACCAGAAGGCAAGACAAGAAACAATGGATGGAAACTAATCAAAGAAAGAAGCAACCTGGAATTAAGGAGAAACTTCCTAACAGTGAGGACAATTAGCCAGTGGAACAGCTTGCTTTCAAATGTTCATCATTGGCAGTTTTTAAGAAGAGACTGGACAGCCATTTGTCTGAAATGGTATAGGACAGTGATGGCTAACCTTTTTGCCGTCACGTGCCAAAAACGGGGGGAGCGTGGGGGATCACAGGTGCGGGTGCCCACATCTATAATTCAATGAGCCCCACCCTCCCACGCATGCGCATGTGACCCCCCCACACATACTTCCCCCTGCTTTTGGCACGTGATGGCCCAGTGGGCCCGGTAGGGGGGGTGTTTCCCCCCCCTCCCCAGGCTCCAGAGGCTTTCTAGGAGCCTGGGGAGGGCAAAAACAGCCTTCCCCATCCTCCCGGAGGCCTTCCGGAGGCCAGAAACAGCCAGTTTCCTGACTTCCGGTGGGACCGGAAGGTGTGAAAATCAGTTGGCCGGTGCATGCATGAGCGCTAGAGCAGAGCTAGGGCAACACTCTCATGCCCACCAATATGGCTCCGCATGCCACCTGTGGCACCCATGCCATAAGTTCGCCATCACGGGTATAGAATCTCCTGCTTGAGCAGGGGTTGGACTAGAAGACTTCCAGCTCTATTCTGATACAAAATATTTTGGACTTGAACTTCTACTGGAACTAATTACTCATGTCTATAACCCACTCTATCAGTCCCTGGCCTCTACAGAACCATTGTGAAACTGCCTCCTTCCTGACAATTTGGAAGAGAAATTTTGGAGACTCACTATAAAAGTTACTTTCATATGAAGGAAGCATTCATTTGCATACAGCAGGGGAGAGTCGTATTAGGCGGCAGAAAATACCCTTACTTATATTATCAGATATGCCATGGTTTCACTGGGATTTTTTGCTCATTTGCCTTCCTGCTTTTCCCACTGTGATTATGAGCTTCTCTAGAGTTGTACTAATTAAAGATTTACCATGAAAGAAGCTAGCAGAAATTAATAATTGAACCCAGATCTTGGTCACAAATTTCCTGTCTTCCTGGATATTTCCTTCACATGAACCAGGAAGCAATCTTCCCACTGTATATTCAATATTTGTTTTTATTTACCTGTGGGTTCTTGGTGGTTTTTTTACAGATTATTCTTGAGCAAAGGAATGAGGCTTTTTAAAAAAAATTGACTACAGTAATTCATGTTCTAGATTTATAATAAAATGATTATATTGCCTGATGCTTTTCTGTAAAAGGAGGAAACATTTTAAGAAATATCTATTTTACAATATTAGCTTTTTTGAACTATTATGCTTTAAGATAAAAGGACCAATAATGCTAATAGTGATCGTAAGAATATATATATTTTTTTACAAAATGCCTGTAAATTAATTTATATATTCAACAGTTCCAAAAAGTTATTCTCCTTGCTTCTTTATCAGAAAAATAAAATCTGGCTGAAATGCTGATAATGTCAAACAAAACATCTGCAATCCATTGTTCTAAAATGGGTCTTTCTAGCATTCTCTTAAACACAAACTTTATATAAACCATCAGTATTGTAACACAATCTTTTATTTTTCCCTCAAAATCTACTTTTGGATATGAAAAGCTATATTTTTACAGCTTATATACTGTTTACATGAAAATAAATTACTTAAAGATATGCAACTATATTTTCTCATATTTATCAAATGTTACTTTTTGCATCTACCTTTTTCAATCCATTTTCTTCCTGTTATTAATTCTCCAAGAATAAGAAATGTACGGTAAATTGTAAGCTCCTCATAGTTCTATTCTATATCGTTGTTAAAACACACTGGGCAATTATGGACATATTCATTCATATTCATAAATAGATTGAGTTGTAACACCTTCCCCCTCACATATGTCTGTTCACTTGTGTGTATAATTTGAACATACCCATAGCCATTTTTTAACAGGAGTTGGAAAGAAATAGAAATAAAATGTTTAACTTATGTATTATTTGTGGCTATGTCAGGCAACCATATTACCTGCTTCTATTAAACCCTATTTTCTCTCTGTGTTTCTTTCCAACATAATAATAGAGAATAGGCTGTATTACCACCGCTCTGATTTGGCACCACAACCAAATTTCATTTGTTACATAAATTGTCATGAAAATTGGCTTCGCATAGCCTGTTAGAATTGTTTCCAATGCTACCTGAAGCTACATCAATGTAAGGATTGCTGTTCTAATTAAGAGAACCTTAGAAGCCCAAATCATGTTGCCATTGATGGATATGGCTAATTTTTATGGCTTTCAATGGGTATTTCAACTTAAATAAATGCTAAACAGAGAATTCTCCACTGAGAAATATAAACTGTTATACTTTATAAAAATTGTCATGTATCTTTGAAAACAAGTTTGTATTAGGGTACCTAGTGAAGCTCTACTTTTATGGATTAGATGCATGTTTCTTCATAAGAAGAGAGAGGGAGATGGGAAGTTATAAACTGTGAAAGAAAAAGGAAGGGAGGGAGGGAGGGAGGAAGGGAGGGAGGGGGAGACGATGGAAGGAAGGAAGGAAGGAAGGAAGGAAGGAAGGAAGGAAGGAAGGAAAAGAAAGAAAGAAAGAAAGAAAGAAAGAAAGAAAGAAAGAAAGAAAGAAAGAAAGAAAGAAAGAAAGAAA
>WNWU01000034.1:6425355-6474702 GCA_012654045.1 Ptyas mucosa | reverse complement strand
GTTCCGTTCCGTTCCGTTCCGTTCCGTTCCGTTCCGTTCCGTTCCGTTCCGTTCCGTTCTGTTCTGTTCGGGCATTAACAAATGTCTGGTTCTGAAACAAATATGAATTGTTCTTCCGATGAGAGTGTACAGGTCTATTTTTACATCAAGGAATATTGTCTCTCTTTAGGATCTCTACATGCACGTTTGCATACAGTAGGGGCACAGAGGATCGGAACTCTTCAATTCTTAAGTTTATGTTGTACTAGTCTTTGACATGCAATTAAAAAAAATATCATTTCCCGTCTTTGTAGAAAGAACAGAAGATAACACCAAACATAATGCCCTCCGGTGTTTATAACCAATGAAAATCAGGGCATTCTTATGCAATTTCTGCATCATTTACAGTGCAATGGCTGCCCTGAATTGGCTTCTGAAGCAATTTATTAATAAAGCAGCGGTAATAGTTTCCTTTCCATTTATTTTTAAGTGCCTACATTGCTTTTCGGCCTTTAAGTAAGCATAATAGGATGTTTACTCTGATCGCAGATCTGGCAAGGCTTTCAGAATAATTGATGGCTTTCAAATGCCATTGCATGATACTTGCTTTACATGTAGCTTGAATATGCAGACACAAAGCATCCAAGATTTTCCATGGAGGATATGATCCCACCCAGTGGTGAAATGCAAATTTTTTTGCTACTGGTTCTGTGGGCGTGGCTTGGTGGGCGTGGCTTGGTGGGGGGCATGTGACTGGGTGACATGGCCAACTTTTTTTTTTTTACTTTTAAGCATTTTTTACTACCTATTCGCCCGAACTGGTAGTAAAAAAAATGCTTTAAAAAAGTAAAAAAAAAGGTTCCCATGATCACAGCTGTGCTTTTTACTTTTTTTTTACTTTTTTTGGGTTTGCCCAAATTGGTAATTTTTATCACTACCGGTTTGTCCGAACCGGAGCGAACCGGTAGCATTTCACCCCTGATCCCACCCTTTGGCTGTCAGAAGATGGCAAGTAATCCTAATGGCTAGTTGGGCACAAAATGCCTTGTCATCTCTCAACTAGATTATTGTGATACTCTGCTTAGGGTTGCTTTCATCCAGCCTTAGGAAGCAATAACTCATCCAGAATGTAGCAGTTTAAGTACTTAAAGATGTGCTATTGCATAGCCATGGAATGGAATTTGAATTCCAAGTGGTGGTTGCTATCTTTAAAGCCCATCAAAGTTCAAGGCTTCCATATCTGCTGGGTTGCCTTCTCCTAGTAACATCAGCCCTTATGAAAGGATTGAGTTAGCATGGGCTCACTTTGGGATCCTTCTTTCAGAAACCACAGGGACCTCAGGAGTTTAACTTTTCAGCTGCAGCCTTCTCCTCTGGAACAGTTTGTCCCTGAACGTCAGAATGGTTCCTTCTGACTTCTAGAAAGTCCATTAAAATGTGGCTGTTTCTATCAGACCGTGGTGCTGGAATGCAATGACTATTTAATCTGATGAGGAATGATGTTTTAATATTTGTCCATTGAATGTGGAATTCTCTGTCTCTATACATGCACGCCAGCGGTGGGTTGCCCCTGGTTCTGACCAGTTCTATAGAAATGGTAGTAAAACCGGCGCCCACTGACCCGGATGTCATCAGAAGCGATCTGCGCATGCGCGCGTGCAGGCACGATGCGAACTGGTAGTAAAGGTAAGTAGAACCCAGGGGTGAAATGTAAAATGTGTTACTACCGGTTCTGCGGGCATGGCTTGGTGGGGGTGGGTGGGGGGTAATGTGACTGGGTGGGCGTGGCCAACTTTTCTTTTTTTTAACTTTTCAAAGCATTTTTTCTAATGCTTTGAAAAGCTTCTGGCGATCAGGCAACTCAGCTGGGATCATCAGAGAGGCTTTTTAAAAAATGCTTTGAAAAACCTCTGAGGATCCCAGCTGAGCCGCGCAATCATCAGAGGCTTTTTTTTTTTACTTTTAAAAGTATTTTTTCGTCAGAAGAGGTTGTAGAAAAAATGCTTTTAAAAGTAAAAAAAAAAAGCCTCTGATGATTGTGTGGCTCAGCTGAGCATTGGGGGGGGGGGGGCGCACAGGGATTTTTGCTACTGGTTCTCCGAACCATCCGCCACCATCACTACAGGATCGAGCGATCCGGTCCGAACTGGGAGCATTTCACCCCTGGTAGAAACCACCCCTGATGCATGCACATTTATGTTTCTTTTTTCCTATGTATTGAACTGTTGTAGTGTTATGTTTAATTTTGATTCTAATGTAACTTTATAAAAGTACATTTTTTCGCTTTGATTTGTGTGGTTTAAAAGCCTTGTAAACGAATCCATTGTTAACAACAAACTACTTTCAAAAAGACATATTGGAGTGTGTGGGGGGGGGGGGAGAAGTGTTAGGAGAAAGGACCTAAATTCAATCCTTGGCATCTTAGATATAGCTTAGAAAGATCTCTACTGGGAATCTTTGGATAGACCAAAAATGAGATTCTGTGTATCCCTTCTAGGTGTAACTGAACTACAATTCCTAGTATCTCACTTAGAACTTAGGACTATAACTTTCTTATAAGGTAGTCCTCAATTTACAACCGAAATTGAGCCCAACGTTCCTGTTAAGGGAGACATTTGTTAAGTGAGTTTTGCCCCCGTTTGCCACCTTTCTTGCCACAGTTGTTAAGTGAATCACTGCGGTTGATAAGTCAGTAACATGGCTGTTAAGTGAATCTGGCTTCCCCATTGATTTTGCTTGTGAAAAGGTTGCAAAAAGGGATCACATGACCTTGGGACACAGCAAGGGTCATATGTGTGAACCAGTGGCCAAGCGTCTGAATTTTGATCACACGAGCATGGGGATGCTACAAGGGTGTGGTAAGTGTGAAACGTGGTTGTAAATCCCTTTTTTCATTGCCGTAACTTTGAATGGTCACTAAATGAACTGTTGTAAGTCGAGGACTACCTGTGGCATCTTCATAGCATCACCCAGCCATCACTAAGCAACATACAAACTGTCCTCATTGCTATTAGGTAAAGGTTCCCCTCACACATATGTGCTAGTCATTCCCGACTCTAGGGGGCGGTGCTCATCTCTGTTTCAAAGCCTAAGAGCCAGCGCTGTCCAAAGACGTCTCCATGGTCATGTGTCCAGCATGACTAAATACCAAAGGCACACAGAACGCTGTTACCTTCCCACCAAAGGTGGTCCCTATTTTTCTACTTGCATTTTTTAACGTGCTTTCGAACTGCTAGGTTGGCAGAAGCTGGGACAAGTAATGGGAGTTCACCCCATTACGTGGCACTAGGGATTCGAACCTCTGGACTGCCGACCTTTCGAATGACAAGCTCAGCATCTTAGCCACTGAGCAACTGCTATTTGCTATTATTTTATTATTCTATTATCATTGCTATTGTAGCATAATTATAGTTGGAAGATGCTGTAGATTAGCTATGATGACCAGTGATGCAAAGTGGAGCAGGCAGCTTTCCCTATTGCTTGCTATCAGTCAGAAAATGAAATCAAGGGAGACCTTAACAGAGTAATAGTAGTTCTTAGCCATGTTTGGTCTCCCACAAACATCACCCTCAAAGAGTTGCCCGGTTTGCTATGGATAAATAGGGACAATCGGTGCAGGAGGAGAGCCATCTTGCTAACACGCTTCTGAAATATTTCTTTTTAATTAAAGGGGTTTTTGTGTGGGTGGTAGCTAATTACATTAGAGCGTGAAAAGAAATGCTTATTTCCAGGAGACTTCTGGGTGTATTTGATCTTTTAAAGCTTGCCAACAAGTGCCTTTTCTAGTGACAGAACCAGCAATTCTAACAGCAGCTATTCCTTTTTTTTTCTTCTTTTGCTAGGGCCGTACATCTGTCAATTTCTTATCTGGGATTATTGAGGCAGCTTCTTAGGGAGATTAGCCAGAAATTCTGCTTTCTTTGCTGCTAAATTTGTGAAGTTTGTGTGTCTACGTTAATTAAAAGGACTTTGATGCCTGTTTTTCTATCTCTCTATGAAAGAAAAGCAGAAAAGAAAGAAATTCACCACCAAATCACTTTTGAAAAAGCGAGAAGAAATCAGGCCAGTATTTGAGCCACCATATTAAACTGACCTCAAGGCTAACAATTGAACTCTTCCTGTTTCTGTTCCTACATTGATCTAAATATGGAATCAAAACGCTTTGATTTAAAGTTTATTCACATAAGGAAAAATTGATTTCTCCCACATTGCATTCTTCGGCATGTAAGGAAGAACAAAAAATGGAACAGCAGGTACAATAGGAGGTGCATAATATATTAATCCACACTGTTCCATGAGCAATTCTGTATACTATAGAAGCAAATACAGGTAGTCCTCGACTTACAACACTTCACTTAGTGACAAAGTTACAACTTTACTGAAAAAAAAGTGACTTTTGACCATTTTTCACACTTATGACTGTTGTTGCAGCATCCCCATGGGCGTGTGATTTACATTCTGATGTTTGACAACTGACTCGCATTTATGACGGTTGCAGTGTCCCGGGGTCATGTGATCCCCTTTTGCGACCTCCTGACAAGCAAAGTCAATGGGGAAACTAGATTCACTTAACAACCGCATTACTAATTTAACAACTGCATGGATTCACTTAACCCATGTGGCAAGAAAAGTCATAAAAGGGGGCAAGACTCACTTAACAAATGTCTCATTTAGCAAGATAAATTTTGGGCTCAATAGTGATCATAACTCGAGGACCACCTGTATATAGTGTCTACCGTAGGGTATTTGCACCCGCATGAGCTTTGGTGGCACAGTGGTTAGAATGCAATATTGCAGACTATTGTAAACTAACTCTGGCTACTGCCTGGAGTTCAATCCCGAGAGGCTCAAGATTGACTCAGTCTTCCATCCTTCCAAGGTCGGTAAAATGAGGATATAAATTGTTGGGGGCAATATGCGGACTTTGAGGAACCACTTAGAGAGGACTGTAAAGCACTGTGGAATGATATATAAGTCTTAAGTGCTATTGCTATTTATTAAATGAGCAGCACTGCCCTATCCTTCTAATTAATATGTTCCCTTGCACAACTAACCATGATAGGCAACATTACACAACTAAAACAGGGGTGAAATCCAGAAGGTTCTGACAGGTTCTGGAGAACCGGAAGTGGAAATTTTGAGCAGTTCAGAGAACCGATAGCGGAAATTTTGAGTAGTTCAGAGAACCAGCAAATACCACCTCTGGCTGGCCCCAGAGTGGGGTGGGAATGGAGATTTTGCAGTATCCTTCTCCTGGAGTGGGGTGGGAATGGAGATTTTGCAGTATCCTTCCCCTGCCAGGCCTACCAAGCCACGCCCACCTAGCCACACCACACCCACCAAGCCACGCCCAAAGAACCGGTAGTAAAAAAAATTGAATTTCACCACTGAATTAAAGTCTCTATCAAACACTGGAATGAGTTAGAATCAAAACTGCCTCCACTGACATAGCTATCAACTTTGATATTATTAATCAAATGTGGATGCTGCCAACTGCTGGCAATTCTTCCTTGCTGCATGAATTTAAGACCTTATGAAGTTATTGATGTATAAATGCATACAGTGTATTATGCTTCTGGCAGTTCCTTTTTTAAAAAAAATATATGGTAAGGAATGGAGTAGTTGAATATAGAGAGTACAATTTCCAGTGACTCACTTAAATGTGTGAAAGAGCCATCACATAAATAGCACTATCTAAAGAACAATCATCCACCTCTCATATTTAATATTTTTAAACGACTCAATTCATCACATCTTACTATTCACCAGTAAAACATTTTTCAAATGTTCAAATAAATGTTCATTATCGATGTCATTTGAGTTGAGTTTGTTTTTTAGGTTTCTGACTCCAATGCCTTTGGAATACAATAGGCTTTTTCGCCCTTTGGAATACCGAATGAAGCTTAAGAACCTGATAATATTATGTGCTAAAGAGGTAAGGAAAAAAATAGGTAACCGTACACCAGTGGTGGATTCCTCCTGGTTCAGCCTGGTTCTCCCAAGCCGGTAGCGGTGACGATATGATGTCACCAAACCGGTTCTGCCCCCCCGCCCCCACCTCCGCCCCCCATCCCCCACGTTATTCTTAACTTTTATTTGGCCCCACCCCCAATCTATTACTGCCTCCTGAGTCCCAGCTGATGGCTAGAGGGAAAAAAACTGTTTAAACTCTTGCTGTGGGGCTTCAAAGGGCCGCGCAGCTGACCAGTGTTAAAAGAAAACAAATGAGTAGACCAGTACCTGCAAAAATACATGAGTAGATCAGTGCCTACAAAAATATATGAGTAGACCAGTGCCTGCAAAAAATAAATGTGTAGATTGGTACAGCTCTGCAAGCAGTTAAAAGCCTGGTAGACCAGTACCTCTGCTAAATCCTAAATAATTGTCTCATGACCATTAAGCCACGGCAATAAAATAAGCCACGCCCACAGAACCAGTAGTAAAAAAATTTAGAACCAACCCCTGCCGTACACCTGACCATAGTGTGCACATTCCACTAAAGCCCTTTCTGGGGTGCCAACAACATGTCTTCCTTTTTAAGGGAGTGCAGAAGATGGTTGCAGAGTTTTCATAATACCTGTTTATCAGATGGAAACAATTTCATTTGTTCTGAATTTCTAATCCAATACGCTGCTTTTATAAGAATATATTCACTCAAATCCCTTAGGAAGGGTTACTACCAGAGGGGGATTTCAGCAGGTTCTGACCAGTTCTGGAGAACCGGTAACGGAAATTTTCAGTAGTTCGGAGAACCAGTAGTAAAAATTCTGACTGGCCCTGCCCCCATCTATTCTCTGTCTCCCGAGTCCCAGCTGATTGGGAGGAAATGGGGATTTTGCAGTAACCTTCCCATGGATTGGGGAGGAAATGGAAATTTTACAGTATCCTTCCCCTGCCATGCCCACTAAGCCACACCCACCAAGCCACACCCATAGAACCAGTAGTAAAAAAATTTGAAACCCACCACTGGTTACTACCTTGGAACAACAAACCAAGTAAGATCTACTTTCTACTAGACATGCAAGGTTGACCTGTCTCATGTATTGTTTTTGAATTTAGACCTCATTTCTCTTTTCAGCCAGTAAAGCATTTTTCAAAATTTCAAATAAATGGGAGTTCATTTGCTTGTTTTAATGAGCTATTGAAACAATTCAACACACTGTCAATGGCAGCATTGGAGCTTCCGGCCTAATATGGCTTGTTTGTTCATTTATTTTCCCACTGTCTGCCACACAGATTCTCTCTCCCAAGACCCCCCAAAGCAAGGCATCTGTAAGTAGACTGAAGCAGTGGTTGACAATGTGGGAGGAAAAAATCTTCCCCAAACTGAAATCCCACAAATATCCAAGTAATGAGTAGAGAAGCTGCCTACCGAATTTAGTGAAGCTGTCACTTGCCACAAAGAGCATTTCTGCAATTGAAAATAAATGGGAGGGAGCCTCTGCAGAAATTCCAAATATTTTGTTTGTCATTATATTAAGAGCTAATCAACACTTAGAATTTAAACTCCTTGTTGATGGTTTTTGTATGTACAATTATTAGAAAGATTTAAAGTAGATAAAAACTTTCGGTTTTGAACAATGCAAGGCTCAATTTGAAATGGAACTATGTACAAATGAGGATCATATTATTGCTAAAATGTATATATTCTTATTGAAATATGAAACAAGAGGAACAAGTGAAAGAATGTATACAAAAGGGGCTAAAAATTCAGTTATAATATATACATGAATCAGTGGGAGAATGTGGTTGAAAGGACTGAAATTTAGACTATGTGATACTTAAAGAGTTTTTATAAAATGATGTATCGTTGGCACATGTCACCATGAAAAATCAATGGCCATCATTTTATAGAAATGTAAAAAGTTCTTCAACCTTATGTTATGTAACTAACAAGAAGGAGCATTTATTATGTTTGGTGGGCATGTAAATTCATGAAATGTGTTTCCGTGATGTTTTTGCTTAAATTTGTTTAGGTATAAGCAACAACAATATTATGAGAATAAAAAACACTATTCTGTATCAGAAAAAGCATAATTTCTGTCTAAAAACAAAAATCCTTGTCTTCACTCCTCTACTAATCAGCATCATATCCTGGAAAACATCACTGCAGCCAGCATCTCTACAATATATTGTAGTATTGGCCATTCCCTTATCCCATCCTCTCTTCAATTTACATTGGTTTCTACCAGTGGTGGGATTCAAATAATTTAACAAATGATTTGCTGCCCTAATGACTGGCTGGGTGGGCATGGCCATGGTGGGCATGGCCAGGGGGTGTGAAAGGCAGCATTCCGCCTCCTGCATCCCCATGGGAGCAAAAATGGGCCGTGGGGGGGCGGGGGGACACACACACCCCACAACCCATTTTGGGCCTAGGAAGCCTCCCTGAAGCCTCCTGAGAGCGAAAACAGGCTGAGGGGGCACTGAACCCCTCTGCGCCCCATTTTGGGTCTAATAGGCCTCCCTGCACTTACCTGGGAGCCAAAATGGGGTGCCTGGGGACTCCTGGAAGGGGCAGGGAGGGGCGGAAGTAGCCAGCAATTTAACTACCGGTTCGTCTAAACCAGCCCAAACCAGCTGAATCCCACCACTGGTTTCTATGTTCCGGCATCAACATCAAATTGAATGATGGCATCCCTAGTCAAAGGAAGAAGAGTCAGGGCATCACTGCTTATATTTCCTTAAAGAAGGAGTGCTTCTCCTTGTTCCTCCTGCTGCTATGAAACTACTGTTGCAGCCTGTCCAATGTCCAAATGGCATCAAAACAGAAGCCCAACATTTTTCCAGAGAATCTTTTACCGGCTGAATCAGCTGCCCAAAACTATGACTGTACCTAGGTAGCTGGCAGCTATGCAATCTGTGATCTTCCAGCATCCCTTCATTACGTTCAGCTGACGAAAAAGAATGTATTCATTAATGCTCAATTTGGAGAAATGATAAAGTGAAAACTAGAGATGAAGCCTTGTCTTATGAAGAACTTTGGTGAAAAATGACTGCAGTTCTAGAAATATATCTCAGTGAGTTCAACAGCCAGCGGCTTTTCCTTGGGCAAAATATCCTCTGCCCTAATCATGGAATCAAAATCTTCGCCCAGCAGTTGATGAGTCTAAATCAGTACTTCTTCCTCTGGAATGAATTTATTCAGTATGATGTATTTCTGTTGTCATTTGTTTATAATAGGTGCCCACATAATAAAAATGCCAGTTTCCTTAGTTGAATAACTAAGCTACAAACATTCTAGGGGACATTGTGGGAATTTTTTTCCGTGCAACTTCTAGCCAAATTCAGTCCACTTTCTATTTTAATTTGCGGAGGTGTCAGTGGGTTCCCCATCACACCAATTTTAGACCTATTCTATTCTCTTTTTAGAGAAGCAATAGATAGTTTCTCTATCACTTCAGGGATATTTGTCTAAAGAGAGAAACAGGATGACCATGGGCGAGTAAACAAAGCAGTGGGAGTGCGAATGACTTCTGACTTACTGCTGACTTTTCTTTCTAGGAAGCTGGCAGGGGGCATTGGAAATTATGATCACATGACTGCAGCTGACTGGGGCTGACTATTGCAGTGTGGTAGCACTGAAATGGCCACAACTTTCTCAAATGGCAATCCCGTGGGAACCATGGGTCCTGGATTTTGGACACATTCCACAAGTTAACCTATCTGAGGTAATTGATTCAAAAATGGTTGCCCCATCCAAGTGAACATTACAAACAATCAAATAGACATGAAAGTTTTTTTAGATCCTTCCCCAAGACCCCTTGCATAACTTCTTTTCATTATTAGGCTGGGGCAAAAATAATGAGTCAGAAAATGCACATTTTTTGGCTGTGCAAAAACTTGATTTATCAAGTACAGTATTTTATATCATTGTTGAAAGAAATATTTGAAATATTGATTTATAAATTCCTGCTTCTACTATGAATTTTTATGTTGTAAAAACAGTATACAAATTCTATGCCTTGGGATGTTACGCTAATAAGTGTATATGATATAATGTATTGAAGTAAATGGTAATGTATTCTCTAGGTGCATGTTTCAGGGTTCCAAGTAACACCCCCAATGAAGTCAAACTCCGAGGCCTGAAGTTCCTCAAAGCTAACTTTTATTAGGGATGTCATATTGGCACATCTGGAAAACCCGAATCTGAAAGCTTCCGGGTTTTCCTCACCCAAAAGAAAGTTGAAGACCTTGCCCACATCTTCTACATGTCCACCACAGCTCCAATCAGTTCTTTCCCGAACAGAAGACATCCTCCAATTTCTTCTTTGCACAGCTGCCGGATACCATGGCCTTGAACTTCTCTTAGGGAAGTTTGTTATGGCTATCTCTACTTCACTCATGCAATCCCCCCTCCCAACTTCCCACAGTATGATTGTGGCAGGCCTGGATCCTCAAGGCACACAGGTAATATGGCTTCCAGGCATGACAGCATTAACTTATATTTGCAGATGAAGCTCTGTGTGAATGGAAACAAAAGGAATCTAGCGGTAACCATTATACACCATACCCTGCTTAATTGTTGCACCAATTTTCAACCTCAGTTCCTCGAACATAGTTATGTTTCTAGTAAAGAGCAGTTTTGGTGACAAATCACCATAACATACTATTCACTAACCATTATTACATGAATGATAACAATAACTTTACATATTAGTTGCTTTTTATAACGCACTATTACATCCATACTTTATATGTCAATTCCACTAAATAAAGATAATTTACCCTCAAGTAAATGACCCTAATGTTGCTCGTTAAATTTATTGGAGGATATTTTTGAGTCAATACGTAAAAAATTAAACTTCAGAAAATGTAACTTCTATCTCTTTAATAGATCTATCCCCATTTTAGGGCTCCTAAAAGGCACAAAATGGATACTGGTGAACTACATGGAATCCCTACATCACACTTTTGGCACCCTTATTGTACTAGTAATGACAATATGTTTCAAGAGCAGAAATCCAGTTAAAGTTCCTAATATTATCCTTAAAGTTTAGATTGGGTTGGGTTTGAATCAAACATTTTATTGTGAAATTCTAAAATATCATACTATGCATAATAGATTGTCTTCTAGGTCAAATTGTGCTGGGCATCATTATATAACATGGTCTATTGAATAAGCAACTGTTGTAGTGTTTCTCAGAGCTGGCAACTTTAAGGCATATGAGTGAATTCTGGGAGTTGAAGCCTACATATCTTAAAGTTGTCAGGTTTGAGAAATACTTAACTGTTGGCTTTCACATTATCACACTAAGCTACTGTTTAATGTTTTGTTATATAACTCTTGCCAGCTGGGTTCATATATCACACTGAGCCATAAACTTTGTTTAGAAACCACAAGGATGTTTCACGCTAGAGCCCTAAAACCATTTATAACAAGACTGGTTTACTGCAAAGAACTGATCTAAAAGATTTCTTACTGTATGTCACCTTTCGCCATTCAAGGGACTTTCAGAAATACTTCCAAATAAACCAACCCCAAAAGTAGAGATAAAGTTTTATTTATAGATAAAATAAAGCTTTCCATTCAATTTGTTGCCAACATAGATCATTGCAAATAAACTAAGTATCTTTAAGCAGTTTAATCTGTATGGTAATGTCTCCTTTAATTTAAACTGTTTCTAGCCTAGAATTTCTAAATTTCCTGGCAATACTAACTGCCGAGGACTACTAACCAAAACAAGTCCTGTTTAGCTTCTGCTACAGATAAACTCAGTCAAGAGCTGCCACCTGGTATCTAAGAAACTAAGGTTCTAAGAAACCACAAAATTATAGACCAATATCTCTTTTAAATTTTAAATTATAAATTTTTTGCAAAAGTATTGGCCAACAGATTGATGCCAGTTATTCAAAAGGTAATTCATCATGACCAAGCAGGATTTATTGAAGGCAGACATATGAAGGCGAATGTTAGGCAAATTATAGATTTATTGGACTATCTAGATAAGAAGAGCTGCCACCTGGGGAAGCACAACATCTCTCAGAGGATCAGGTAAGTGTGTTCGCTCAGGTAGCTCCAGCCTCAATGGAACAAGTGATATAACATTGGAAAGATGCCAAATAAAGGAACAACGTCTCTTCCAAGTGAATCACTGGATCTAAAACAAAAATAAGGGAAAGGGAGGTCTGGTCCATTAAAAAGAATGTCAGGTTTTCTTTTCCTCTTCTTTAAAAACTTTTCTGTATTGGTTCAGGCACTGGCTTGTCCTGTAAGTGCCTAAAAGCCAGTGTTCTGGAGATGCTTTGTTTATGATAAATAGGTCCCCGATAGCTTGTAAGTGCTTGCTGTTTCATTACAAAGGATGTAAGCAGTGGAAAAAGAATTGCCCGCTGTTTTATGTTGCTTTCAGAAACTATGACCCATGAAATCAGTGCAGAGATAGATAGCCAGAGAGATTAGAAAAAAAAATAAGAAGAAAGCTTTTAAAATTTTCCTTTAACTTGGCAGACGTGATTTTTATTCCTCCTCCTCCTCCTCCTCCTTTTACCTGCAACTTCATTAAAACTAAATCTTCCCACCTGCATTAGGTAAAACTCCAAGGAAACAACCTTTCCCAACCCTCGATTAATCCAAAGAGTGAACACGGGACAAGACAGATGGGATATAATTTGAGTATGGAGAGAAATTGTCATCATCCCACTTTAATTAGCATTATAGCGAGGCGCTCTCTTCAGATATAAGCAGATATGACAAAGATGTGTTTCGTGTATTCAAGAGGGTAATTAAACTGCCACATGCTCAAACCAATATGCACACAGGCCTGATTAAAAAGCTGGAGACAAAACAATGATGGATGAGGTTTTAATGTGCATGGTTATGGAGGAGGAGAAGGAGGAGGAAGAGGGGAGCAGAGGATTAAGATGAATCAATGGGGTTTTGCAGTGAAAAAAGTGAAATGGATTAACAGGGACTAAGAGAAACCTGAGAGAGGGGTGAGTAAAATGATACAATACACCTAATCCTCAATTTACAACAGTTCATTTAGTGACTGTTCATAGTTATAATGGCACTGGTGACTTATGACCATTTTTCACATAATGGTTGCAGTCAAAATTTAGCTGCTTGGCAACCGACTCATATTTATGTCCTGGGGGACACGTATGATCACCTTTTGCAACCTTCTGATAAGTCAAGGGGAAGCCAGATTCACTTAACAATGTTACTAACTTAACGCCAGTGATTCATTTAACAACAAGATGTGGCAAGGAAGGTCATAAAATGGGGCAAAAGCTACTTAACAAATATCTCATTTAACAAGAGAAACTTTGGGCTCAATTGTGGTCGTAAGTCAAGGACTACCTGTATGGTTTAATATAGGTGAATATTAAATGGCAGAACCATGTTTTGCCAAAGACCAAGGCTAAGATCACAACAGCTCTCTGGTCTGGAATAAGAATCCATCTTCTGATATATTTTTTTCCCTTTCAACAGAAGGCAACTAGACACTTCTGGAATATGATGTTTCATTTCATTTCCATTTAATAGTTGTGACTAAGGTGTCAGAGCTTTTCTGTGAATTAGTTTCATCTCTTTTTAAAATATGACTCAAGGGAGCGTCCATCACCACATCGAATCTACTGACGTTCAGGTGTACTGGATGAAAAATTTCTTTTTATCTGTTCTCATCAGAAATAGGTCTGAGAGAAGGTTAATAACCAGCTTGGAATTAAATTTATAAAAGCCATAGTTTACATGCCAGGTCAAACAATATACTGATGGAGCTTGACAAATATCAGTTGGCACAATGTTCCCCAAAGTGGGCATTATTTCACAAATCACCTGTACCTGACTGTCCAACTTGATCAGGCCTAAAGAGTTGAAATACTGACTTATTAGATGTTGAAAACACATGAGAAAGAACAGGTAGAAGAACCTGATGTTTTGAAGCAGCCAAATCCCAAAATGAATATGGCTTTAAACCAGGGGTCTCCAACCTTGGCAATTTTAAGACTTGTGGACTTGAACTCTGGGAGTTGAAATCCACAAGTCTTAAAGTTACCAAGGTTGATGAGCCCTGCTTTAAACAATCTCCCAAACCTGTGTCCCCCTCAGTTATACAAGCTTTATAATAATTGATATATACTCCATGGGGTATCCAGGTTAGGAAAAGCTTTTTGAAAAATCGACAGCAGAGTGTTGAACTGAAGTCAGCCCACAGTTAAAATGCATCCAGTATGTTTTAATTAAAATAAAAGAAAAAAAACCACAATCAAAATGCCAAGCTCCAATAGCAATCTAATGGCTTTACTCCCTTCCAATTTCTATTTCCAGATGCTTGTCAAGAATAAGTCCTTAATGAGCAACAACGCAATATTCTAATTTTAAGGTAACTGGGGTATGAGCTATTAAGGCAAGATATACTTTTGTTAGTTAAGATCTTTGCCAGCAATTTCCAATAACTGGCAGGACTTGAACATCTATTAAGAGTGCCAGAGTAGTAGCATTTCTCTCTATTCCCTAAGATATTTCTCTGAACATTATCAAGCATGCTCAGGACATAGTCTTGCTAAATTAGTAAGCAACTTTGAGACTAATTTTCAGAGCACGTCATCCATTCTCAGGCAGAAAACTGCAATTGAGGATAAGGATTATCCTGTTCACAAAATGGCTACCATGCAGAGGTGGTATTCAGCAGGTTTTGAACTGTTCTGGAGAACCGGTAGTAGAAATTTCGAGTAGTTTGCAGAACTGGTAAATACCACCTCTGATTGGCCCTGACCCCATCTATTATCTGCCTCCCGAGTCCCAGCTGATTGGGAGGGAATAGGGATTTTGCATTAACCTTCCCCTGGAGTGGGGTGGGAATCAGAGATGGGTTTCAGCAGGTTCTGACCAGTTCTGGAGAACCGGTAGCGGAAATTTTAAGTAGTTCGGAGAACCAGTAAATACCACCTCTAACTGGCTCTGTCCCCATCTATTCTCTGCCTCCCGAGTCCCAGCTGATCGGGAGGAAATTAGGATTTTGCAGTAACTTCCCCTGGGTTGGAGAGGGAATGGAGATTTTACAGTATCCTTCCCCTGGAGTGGGGTGGGAATGGAGATTTTGCAGTATCCTTCCCCTGCCATGCCCACCAAGCCACGCCCACCAAGCCACACCACACCTACCAAGCTACGCCCACAAAACCGGTCGTAAAAAAATTTGAATCCCACTACTCCTACCATGGTGTGTGCAGCTGTCACAAAATCCTGGAAGGCAAACTAATAAGATTGATTCCCACCATTCATACAACCTTCCAGGATTGGCTGCAAAAATCCAGACAAATCACTGGAAGAAATACAAAAAGTTCTAACTGAAATTTAATATAGGTTTACTTTCCTGTTTCATTCTACAGTTCTGGGGCATCCTAGATAGCTTACATAAAGCATCCCAGAACAAGGAGTGTGGTGCAGATTTACAAAGGGAAGTGCAAGTTCATTATCTTTGAACACCTTGCTCTTCTTTCGTTTCTGTCTTTGTCCCAATTTATGTCTTATAAATAAAGTAAGCCTCCCTATACAGCCTCCGTATGCCTTTAATGTTTTCTTTAAAATAATGGGGTTTTTTTCTTAAAGCATGCCAAATTATTTTTATTAATTAAAATAATTTTAGCAAAGTGAGTCAGGGAACCCAGCAAGGATCAAAACAGTACCATTGATACAGATGGGATTACGTTGCCTTACCTTTTTCTAATCAAATGGTACACAAGTTCAGTATAAATTAGGTTCCTTTAATGAATCCAAGTAAATCTGAAATTCAGATGAAAGGCAATTAGGATTATTTTTTTGAGCAAAATCTGCAATGGGGCAAAAGACCTGCTGAATTCATAAGCAAATGTGCTTGCTCTCTTCATTTGAAGTCAAAAGTGTTCCAATCCAGATAACACAGCAATTTTGGCCAAAGCAGCAAAAGGAGTTAGATAAAGGAAAAGGATTGCTATTGAACTAACAGAAGACAGGATAATCTCATGCTGTAAGAGATCGTATTTAAAATGTGGCTTTTGCCTGTAGATGGAGGGATAATAGTTGTACAGAGGGGATCATCGTCATCATAGTCGTGTTTTAAGGGTAAGGTCAACCTCAGGAATTCAGAAGAGTTAATGAGTTTTAATGACACAAGAATTTAATGCTATAGCTACTCAAGAACACTACCCTGTCCAGACAAGGTTTTTTTTTTTTTTAATTGGCCTGGAATTAAAATACGGCACCGATTTATTTTTTATTTTTTTTGTGAACTGGCTGAAAACACTACTATTAAATAAAATAAGAGTGCGTAAGAGAAAATCTTACTTTAGATCAAGGAGGTCACCCTGAAGTAACAATTGGGTCTTGTTTGCATTCTGTGCAGTTATATATTAGTGTTGTTGGTATTTAAGGATGGGAGACCATCATATTTTAGAGAATTGTTAGAAAATGATGTAAAAAGAGAGATAACAAAGGAGAAGTCTAATGAAGCCAGACTATAAAGAACAGAATGCCTCCTGCCATTTACTGTTCTGGTTTTACTTCTTTCCAGCTGGTTCTCGTTGTAATTTGACTGAGAAGCTGTATCAATGTAAAACAATCTCTCAGTAATTTTTCATGCAGAAACTCAGCAGATACTTTCCCTCTAAGAATAATGCATATGTGACAATTCCGAGAAATACATTTACAATAGTAATTCACACAGAAACTCAAAGGAGAGGCTCCTTTTGGAGAAGGTTATTCTGAATAAAACATTTTTAAGACTAGAGATTTTAATGTAAGGGGGAAAAACTGAGGTTTGCTTATTGGAAGCTTGGGAAGCCAAGTATTATTTATCTTGGCATCTCAATTAAAGTAGAAGGTGCATACATCACCAAAATATGGCCTTGATCTTAAAAATGAAGCATTAATTTTGATTTCATTCGCTGCTTGTTCAGAAGAAATTTAAGACTTTCCAGAAGTTCCATTGTTTATCTGCTGAAGATTTGATTATCACAAGATTCTTAGGTTGCATTCTGCTTCTGTTTAAATAGCAAGGTGCCAATTGTGCTCTGTAAATATAAGAACGACAGATTTACAAAGAAAAAAAACACCTTTACTGAAAATTCCAAAAGCTTTCACAATTTAATTTTAGCTTCTTATACTAGTAACGACGAGTATAACTGGATTCTATCATTCTGATGTAATGGTTCCTGATGAAAGATTTTTTTTTTTAAATGAAATACAAAAACACCATATTTTGCTGATTTGGTGGCTTCCTGGTAACTGCTACCTACAGAAGTCCCTACAGTTTTCTTGGTAAAGTTTTGGAGAAGTGGTTTGTCATTGCTTTCTTTTTAGGGCTGAGAGAGTCTGACTGGACCAAAGCCATCCAGCCACCTTTGTGCCTAAGGTGGAACTAGAACTCATAGTCTCCTGGTTTCTACCCCGATGCCTTAACAAGCTGGAAACCAGATCATAGGAAACCAATTCAAAAGAATGGACATTACTACTGTAAGTCCATAAAAATAGAGAAGATTACTGGTCCAGATGGATCCCCCCCCCCCCATAGAATGGTATGGTTAGGTATACATGGACTTTTACTCCTGTGTTGTTGGAAGTCTATAATGATTCTTCTGCAAATAGAATTTTTCTGTTTTCTTTTTACGAAGCTTACATAATAGTAACAACATAGCCAGGTAAAGCTTTTGCCTGATTTTCCTGATAAATATAAATGTTAAAATGTTGACAGCAACTCTGGCACGGAGATTGCAAACATATATTAATACTGCATAATCTGGTTTTATAAAAGGAAGACAAGCTTCAGCCAAAATTAGACTGTTAACTGATAATTTAGAAATATAATAATTTGAATTGGCAGCAACAGCTTCATTGGATTAAAATAAACCTACTGATTTGATCGAGATTTAAATACTCTAGATTATTTTACTCATGTGGATGTAAAGAGACATTGAAAATTCCTATGAGTTTATGGGAAAGAATAAATATTGTTAAAAGGAATATTACTTCTACAGTCACAAATTTTCTAAGAAGAGGCTGTATTTAGGCACTTTAAACATATTGTTAAGTTATAGGGGTTATAGGGAATGTTTTTATGTGATGGATAAAGCTTAATCTTCTGTATCTAATTGCAAATTTCAGAAGAAGTTGGGTTTTTAATTTTCAGTTTTTCACCTTTGCATTGAGACTATATTTGGGCTTTTGTTTTGCCGGGGGAGGAGGAATGAGATTGTGTTGCAGAATTTTTTAAAAGAAAAAGAAAGGGTAGGATGAATCATATGATTGGATTAACAGAGTTGGAAGGAACCTAGTAGGTCGTCTAGTCCAACTCCCTGCCCAGGCAGGAGACCCTATACCATTTCTGACAAATGACAGTCCAATCTCTTCTTGAAAGCCTCCAGTGATGAGCTCCCACAACTTCCAAAGCCAAGCTGTTCCATTGGTTGATTGCTCTCACTGTCAGAAAATTTCTCCTTATTTCTTGATTGACTCTCTCCTTGATCAGTTTACATCCATTATTCCTTGTCCGGCCTTCAGGTGCCTTGGAAAATAGTTTGACCCCTTCCTCTCTGTGGCAGCCCCTCAAATATTGGAATGCTGCTAACATGTCTCCCCTGGTCTTCTCTTCACTAGAGTAGCCATGCCCAGTTCCTGTAACCATTCTTCATGTGTTTTAGTCTCCAGTCTCCTAATCATCCTGGTTGCTCTTCTTCGCACTTTTTCTAGGGTCTCAACATCTTTTTATAGTTTGGTGACCAAAACTGGATGCACTATGTACTAACTGATGTGCCTGGAAAAATATCCTAAATACAAACCTACATTGTATCATCATCAGTGTTAAGATCAAGAGAAGTTGTAATTTCTCTCTATTCTGCATAAGCCATACCAAATTAGGATACTGTAGTTCTGGATAATGAATTTTAGGAAAAACATTAACAAAACAGAGAATTGATCAAGAGGGTAAGAGGATTGGAAGGAAAAACTTAATGACTGGAGGCAAGTAAATTCAACAAGACTTACTTTGGAATCATTATTTGTAGATGCTTCTTGTATATGTCTTCAGTAAAAAGGAGGAGGAGAATTTATTAAAAAAATTTTTAAATCTTGGGGGTTAGTGTAAGATAAAAACTCCAACATTATGCAAGAGTTCATGCTAAGGCATAGTTTGTTAATAGGTTATAATGGCAGAGTTCACAAGCCCCGTGTCTTGATTCATGCAAGATGCTAAACCCAAACAAATTAATCATGTGGTGTAATATGATCTGTGACTCCTGTGATTCTTTCAGAGTTAATAGATTTAGCAAGTTTCTAACCCACTATAAAAACTGTAAAATCCGTCTGCCCGAAGATAATTTGGGGATGAATGAATTGTGCACAATATCAACAGCAGCATCCTCATCATATCGCATTCAACTGACTGGAAAAAAAAATCATTCTTTGAAGATGAAGTGAGATGAATAGGTAGCTAATGATATCAAGGATAATAATTTTAGGGTGATATGACATTCAAGGACACACTTCCCTTGAATTATGTTAGCCTAGAGACAAGCACAAGTGAAAAAAGGAGGCATTGTATTATTGATAGATGAAATTTTTTATTATTAGCTATTATTGTTCTTAAAGCCGACATTAAAACCCTCTAAATGTCAACGCTTTGCAAAGAGAGCAGCCTTTTTCTTTAAGCTATATAATTTCAGACGAAAGAATTATGTACCGTTAAGACATTTATTACACCCAGCTTCCAACACGGTGCCTTGATTTATCTGAAAAACAATAATTGTGGGATTTGCTAAAGACTGGCTGTGGAGTGTGTGGAGGAGGTACAAAGGGGATAAGAGGTTTAGTTAGATGGGTAGACTATATTCTTTTTTTTTTAAAAAAAAGGAAGAAAGAAACAACACAAGGTGATGAATTCTTTAGGCCCAACCTTATATTTTTCTGTGAGGAAAGACATTTTAGTACAGGGGTCACCAACCTTTCGGACCTCAGGGACCACTAAATTCATAATTTTAAATCCCGTGGACCACTAATATAATCTGCCTAATGACAAGCTGGGTGGACGTGGCTAGGTGGTCATGTGACTGGGTGGGTGTGGCCAACCTAATGTCACTCATGTCAAGGGGCGCCTCACCAGCCTCTACTCACACCTGTTCTGTCAGCCACTCCTTGCCTCCCTGCCCAGTTTCCTTAGGGCCCCAACAGGAAGCAGTTGTTGGAGCTAAGCAGCCACCACGAGAAAGAGTTGTCCAACAGCTGGCTCAGTTCAAATACCGAGAAGGAGGCTCAGCAGAAGCACTTCACTGAGGACTACGAGCATAGGCTTTCCAAGCAGAGGGAAGACCTGTGGGAGTGCAAGGCCAGGTACCGGTGCCTGGAGGTTCAGTGGGCTGAGATGGTCAGTCAGTTCCAGGCCATGATGCAGTCCCACTGGAACAAGGCCATCCAGCTCTTTGCCACCAATGGCACTTCCCTCCAGCCTTTGCCCAAAGCCCCACACCAGGAGGCTGAAGCAGCCCGCAAGTTGGAATTTCTGTCCCCCTCTGACCCACACAAAAAGACCATGAAGGGGGAGACTGTCTGCAGCAACAGAACCGTTCATTGCACATATCCAGCTCACGGACCGTAGTTTGAGGAGCCCTGATTTAGTGCAATATAAAAAATGCAAATAATTTTTCTGCAGACTACCAAAATTTTCTCATGGACCACCAGTGGTCCATGGACCACCAGTTGGTGACCGCTGCTTTAGTATCATCAAAAGATATCATCCTTCACTTTACTTTAAATAGTAATGGTAACAATTTCCCTGTCAGCCATATCCATAGGTGATCATCTCTGTTTCACAGCTGAAGAACCAGAGTTGTCTGAAGACAATTCCATGGTTATGCAGCCAGCATGACTATATGCAAAGGCACAGAGAACGCTGTTACCTTCCCAGCTAAGTGGTACCTATTCATCTACTTGCATTTGCATGCTTTTGAAATGCTAGGTTGGCAGCTGGGACAAATAACAGAAGCTCACTCATTCACACAGCACTGCGGTCTCAAACTGCCCATCTTTCAGTCAACAAGCCCAGCTAACTGCTTGGCTGCCCCTTCATCTTACTTAAAAAATAATAGCTTGTCCATCTCAAGAATATTTAAACTCTCCTCCCAAAGAGCATCCCTAACATTAAAGTCAGCTGCCTTAAGGGAAAGAATTTGATTTTTCATAATTAGGCAGTAAGTAATTACCGGTCTGGAATATTGTTATTTCCAGGTATCTAGAGGGATGCCCTCTGCTCTATGTATAAAAAATAATGCAATTAGCTTTGAATACATTACAGCTTGAGTTAGAAGAGTGAGGGGAGACAACATTTGCTATTTGGATTATCCAGTTCTCGAACCAATTAATCCATTCAGGTAAGTAGCATATACTCATGCAAAATGGGACAAGCAGTTTCATCAGCTACTCCAAGTTTATATCCTGATTCTGAAAATAGAAATCAGTGATATTTTAACATTTAAAGCTGCATTCTCAAACAAGAACCTGAAGATTAAAATTTGCTACTGGATTCTACTATCTTTTATCCTCCCCCAAATGCTCAAAATATAGTGGTGGCACAGTGGTTAGAATGCAATATTACAGGCAAACTGTGCCCACAGCCAGGAGTTCAATCCTGACCGGTTAAAAGTTGACTCAGCCTTCCACCCTTCCAAGGTCAGTAAAAAGGAGGACCCAGATTGTTGGTGGCAATAAGATGACTCTGTAAACCACTTAGAGAAGGCTGTAAAGCTCTAGGAAGTGGTATATAAGTCTAAGTGCTATTGCTATTCTGTAGAAAACAGCACCCATTATCTGGTAATCATTAAAAAGAGCTCTGAAGATGACAGAATTGTTGTCACAGAACAGTAGCTGAAATTTTTCAGAATTTTTTTTTTAAATGTAGCTTTAGATTCTGGCTTGCTCCATGAGAATCAACTAGTATCCCCCCTAGTTCATATGATGTAATATACCAGGGGTGTCAAACTCAATTTCATTGAGAACTGCATCAGGGTTGTGTTTGACTTTGGGGTTAATGGGCGTGGTCAGGGTGCAGGGGTGAAATCCAACAGGTTCTGACAGGTTCTGGAGAACTGGCAGCAGAAATTTTGAGCAGTTCGGAGAACTGGTAGCAGAAATTTTGAGAGTTCGGAGATCTAGCAAATACCACCTCTGGCTGGCCCCAGAGTGGGAAGGGAATGGGGATTTTGCAGTATCCTTCCCCTGCCACACCCACCAAGCCATGCCCACCAAGCCATACCACGCCTACCAAGCCACGCCCACAGAACCGGTAGTAAAAAAAATTGGATTTCACCACTGCCAAGGTGGGCATGGCCAGCTCGATGTCACCCATGTCGGGGATGGCCCAAGCGCTCTGCCAGCAAAAACAGGCTCCTGATCTCCGTTTTCAGCTGCGACGGCTTGGGAGGACTGAGTGAGGTCCTCGCGAGGTCTGTTTTCAGCTGCAACGGCCTCCTGCAACGCTCTGCCAGTGAAAACAGAGCTCAGGAGGGCCACACTGTGGGCCAGTCCTTTGCTGTTTCCCGTGGGCCAGATCTAAGCAGCCCATGGGCCACATCTGGCATGAGGGCCTTGAGTTTGACACCACCACCACCACCACCCCCCCCGTAATATACAAACCATGAATGGAGCAATCTAGCTTTCTTAGCAGGAGCAACAAGTAACATGAGTGACTGGTGATTCTGGTGCTTGTTCTCAGGTAAGCCTAATTCTGTGTCTTTTTTCCCATGTAAACTTTGTTGATGAAACAATGGTTTTTTTAACAACAAAAAAAAGGACACAAAGTACTATCACGCTACTACCAGCAGTAATTATAAGCTCCCTGCATCTTTGAAACGATTTTCCATATTAAAAAAAAGAAAATCTGAAATCCCCTCTTGGGTTTTTCCAGCCTACCTTGCCTCCCACTTAACATAGCTATGGCTTGGTAAAAAAATGATTTAGCTTGAACTGTTGGGAATATGCTCCCCTCCACTCAATTCCTCCCAACACTTAATAAGCACTGACCTTTCCTAGTCATCATTTTGTTTGACAATCTATCAATGATGTGCAAGCAATCAAATACGATTCCAGTTGCCAAGTCTTGATGAATAGAAGGGGGTGAAAGGTTCTTTCCCTGCTCAGCAATTGAGAACGAAGGCCTGTTTATACAATACACACCTCGTGTTTTAGCTCTCACCTCATCGTACAATCTTTCCCTTCTGCAGAAAGATCCCTTGACCCGATGCCAGTTTCTAATACAATGTAGATCACGGGCCAGAGATTGTAGCTCCTTCGACACCCAACAGGGAGATCACTGTGTGAACTCTCTCCCAAAAGAAATTAAAAGTGCACCGACAATCTAAAAGATGTACCGTAAAAGGTCAACTTCCGCGAGACGCATAAATCTTGCAAACCGAACGGGATGTATGCCCTTTCTTTTCATCGGCACCATTTATTTCCACGATTCAGTGTTTTATATAATTTATTCAGAATTTTGCAAGTTTGAGGTGGGAAGGGAGGAGGCAGCAATGCTTGGTGATAAAAGCCCATCCATGATCAATGGAAATCTTATTCAATGACCCACCAGTACTGGCCCAGGAGATTTGCCACATTTTTATGCATAATTTTGCAGCTGAAAAGGTTAGTAATCAGAAGAGAGGGAGGGAGGGAGAGAGAGAGAGAGAGAGAATGAGAGAGAGAGAGAGAGAGAGAGAGATATCTAAAGAAGGTAGATTTGTGTATCCAATTTTGCATCCAGTTTCGGAGCTCCCAGGCATTCTTCTCATACTGTATAGCTAAGCCTATGAAAGAAAATAGCCATTACTTCATCAAACAGGGCTGAGCTGAAATGTTTTTCCTAACTGATATTTCAGAAATGAAGCAGGGAAAACAACATTTATCAACTTGTAGCGAATCAGAGAAAGGGTAAAACTTTCAGCCTCACTCTGCAGTCTTCTACAAACAGTGTTCGATGCCATCAGCTGGTCAGAACTGCACAGAGTAATCATGTTTAAAAGGCAACTTGGCCGGCTCATTTCAGGGGTGGGTTCTACTTACCTTTACTACCAATTCGCAGCGGGGCCGCGCACGTGCTCTTCATGACATCAGGGTCAGTGGGCGGAGCCTCCCACCGGTTTTACTACCGGTTCTATAGAATCGGTGCGAACCAGGGGCAAGCCACCACTGGCTCACATGTAACATTAAACCACGGTTTCTTCTGCCATGTTGTATAAATCTTAATTTACAAACTATGCTGGTTACAGTGTCCCGGGTCACGTGATCAACCTTTGCAACCTTCTGACAAGCAGTGGGGAAGCCAGGCTCATTTAACAACTGTGTTATGAACTTAACAACTGCAGTGATTTACTTAACAACTGTGGCAAGAAAAGTAGTAAAATGGGGCAAAATTCACTTAGCAAATTAGCTCGCTTTGCCACAGAAACTTTGGGCTCAGTTGTGATTGTAAATTGACAACTGCCTGTATTTCATCAGGTCCCAATTCAACAAATACTTCTTGAAAATTTTCTCATTTTATCCTTTGAGTTGAAGTTCTGAATAAGGACACTTTTCTTTCTCTTCCGAATGTTACAGAATTTATCTTGTACTGCAACTTTTTTCCCATATGATTGTCAGGATTGTCAGCTCTTCTCAGATATGTGCTGACTGCCATTTGATCTAAGAGGTTCATCACTTTCTCTTGCCTATTCATGTGGTTTTCTTGGTAAAATACAAGAATGATTTACCTTCTCCTACATGAGAAGGTATGAGAGGGACGTGGTGGCTCAGTGGCTAAGGTGCTGAGCTTATCGATCGAAAGGTCGGCAGTTCAGCAGTTCGAATCCCTAGTACTGCATAACGGGGTGAACTCCCGTTACTTGTCCCAGATTCTGCCAACCTAGCAGTTTGAAAGCATCTAAAAATGCAAGTAGAAAAATGGGGACCACCTTTGGTGGGAAGGTAACAGTGTTCCGTGCGCCTTTGGTGTTTAGTCATGTCAGCCACATGACCATGGAGACGTCTTCAGACAGTGCTGGCTCTTCGGCTTTGAAACAGAAATGAGCACTGCCCCCTAGAGTCAGGCATGACTAGCACATATGTGCAAGGGGAACCTTTACCTTTACCTTTATATGGTATGAAATAGTGCATTGCCATTGTCAATGAAGTGATCATCCCACCCCTAGCATCCTCCTGTATCATTGCTACCCAATAGAGAAAACTGCTTCCTTTAGGTGGGCAACCAGGGCAATCTTCATCCTTTGATTGAACCTGCTGGGATTACATAAATACCTGACATTGCCAATAAAGGGGGATATTTGTAGCTCAGGGTTGAAATGAGGGCTCCTTGATACTCTCTGAGCTTGGTTGTTTTCTTGCAGACATTTTATTATCCAAACTAGGTAACATCATCAGTGCATCGATGCACTGCAAGAAAACAACCAGCCGCAGAGAGCCCCAAGGACCCTTCAAACCTGCCGTACTTTACACATCCATCCCAGAAACATCACCCTCCCCTCCCCCCCCGCCCCGAGGCGGTTTTCACATATTGTAGCAACCGGTTCGCCTAGCACCATAAATCTGAGCATGCGCCATCCACACATGCATGCAACGTCAAACAACACGGCAATTCACTCGCGGGCGCCATCCACACATCCGTGTGGTGTCAAAGACACAGTGATATAGGATGAGATTTCGCCTGGGCCCACCTGCAGGTCGCCACTACCGGTCCAAACTGGCTAAATACCACCTCTGCTCCCCCCCCCTTTGAAATTAAGTAACCCAGCAGAACCTGAGGGAGCACATTTCCCAAAAGGAATGATCAATTATCAAGCCATCAACAAAATCACGCTAGTGTTATGAACTTCCTTCCAAAAGTCAGCTCTTAGCGGAAGTTGATTTAATGCTGAGGAAACCCACTATGAGAAGTCAGAACTTCTAGTTTTGCTTGCTCAGATGTCCTGCTGATTGGATCACCCTCAGTAAATACTGCTTGCCTGTTTTTCTGCTTTTCCATGAAGACAATAGCTTCATTTGTTAAATATTGTCTTTCTTACTGTGAAAAACTTATTCAAGCAACAATGAACAGGAAAGAAAATGCCCTTTGCTGAGTTACAGAGTTATACATCATTGTACTCTGCAGCCTCTGGCAGAGGGAAAGCAATCAAATGAATAGATTTGGAGCTGTTCTGTTTGTGCACAGCATATCAGAAAGCTGGATTGCGAGGCTTATTGGGCACTTAAGTGCAGTGCTATTTTGTGTCATCCATCTTTTTGTCAATTTTTAGCAAAAGGGGGGAAAAGGTATTTTACTCCTGATAAAAACGCTGAAGTTTATGCATGGAAAATTACCATTGTGGCTAAAAACTTTATCCTTTCTTTGAGATTTGAACTGTGGGAACTGGTCAACCATGAATCCAGTTGGGTTTGATTTTCACCAGAAAAAATAAGGCTGGGATAAATTTCCAGATCTTGTTTTGCTGCAGGTCCCATCATCTTTAATCTTTGGCCATGCTGGCTTGTCTTCATGCAAGTCCCAAAATATCTGGAGAGCCTTAAACCTCTCAAACTTAAAAGGGAAAAAAATCCTTAAAATATTAATGCACTGGAAACTGATTTGAGGAAATGCCTATGATTCAGATGATATTTCCCTCCTTAAATCCACATGTATATATGCACCGAAAGAAGGAAGAAAATTTCTAATAGTGGCTCTTGCAGAAGAGTGTGCATGAATTTACATATGAACCAAGAACTGGATTTCCCCGTTCGTTTAACATATACCAATGCCAATACTGATTTACAATAGCAGAACAGTTATCTTCAACATTAGTGACATGTATATAATTCTGACTTCTCAGTAATGAAGCTTCTAAAATGCAGCCTACCCAGTCTTGATTACAAACCCCGCCCAATTCTATCACCATGTCTAGTTTGGCATTATGGAGTTTGTAGTCCAGTATATCCAGAATGCACCAAGATCTAAAAGCACCTTGATTTAACATGATCACTCTTACTGCTGATCTGCACTATAATTTAATCCCAGCACATGGAAAAACTATTCTAGCAATTTTAGGAGGACAACAACAGATGACATCACCCTCAGTCCATTCCAGCTTCTTGGAAGGAGTCTTCAATCTACATTTTCTTGATCCACTTTCATCTTCTACTGGTGCCAGGAGGACAGTCTTGTCTATCTGTTGCATTTTCATTCCATCTTACACAAATGCTTCCATTCCAATTGTGGTGTGTGGTTCTAGTTGGTAGACCCCTAAGTCTCTTCTGCCTATAATGGTCTTTTATTTATTTATTTTTTTAGTAGCTGCTGGACTGCTTCCCATGAAAATTTTGTGGGTTTTTTTCTCCCAGGTTCAGAACAGGTAGTCCTTGACTTACAACAGTTCATTTAGTGAGCATCCCAAGTTCCAATGGCACTGAAAAATATGACTTATGACCATTTTTCACAGTTATGACCTTTGCAGCATCCCCAGGGTCATGTGATCAAATGCTTGACGAAAGGTTCATATGTATAACGGTTGCTGTGTCCCATAGTCATGTGATCACCTTTTGCGACCTTCTGACAAGCCAAATCAATGGGGTAGCAAGGTTCGCTTAACAACTGGGTTACTAACTTATCAACTGCAGTGATTCATTTAACAACTGTGGCAAGAAAGGTCATAAAATGGGGCAAAATTCACGTAATAACTGTCCTGCTTAGCAGTGGAAATTTTAGACTCAATTGCAGTCATACGTTGGGGACTACCTGTAGTGAATTGTGAAATGCTGGCTATTGTATTGTTGTTCTTTAAATGGTGTGAAATTCAGAATAGTACTGCCAAGTTTCTCCTTATTTCAAATGTGTTATAGCCACACAAACCCAATGGATTCTGAGTGGTGTACAGAATCAAACACTCTATAAAAACAAATGAAGCATAAAACCACACAGATTATGCAGACTGAAATTATCTTAAAAGCAACACAAAACAAAACAGGGCCTCCCAGAACATACTATTACATTAAACCCAATTCTGGAATTAAAGCAGGCCTGTCAAACCGGCGGCCTGTGGGCCAGATATGTCACGCACAGGCCATACCCGCCCCACAAAGGCAAAAAAGTCACGATGCGTCACGATCCAGCCCATGATGCAATCCAGTTTGACACCTGTGAACTAAAGCCAGACTTTAATTTAATTTTGTTTTAACCCTAGAAAAGAGTGTACTACCTTATCACTGAGGGGATGCTATTTCAGAGGGTGGGAATATGACAAGGAAGGCACATGTCCTTGGTCACACAAGATGACACTGTTTAATAGAGAGGCCCGATGCTCATCTGTTTTGCCGGAATGTGCCGGGTAGACAGAAATAATAGAAGACGAGTGATCCCTCAGATTTCTGGGCCCTATACCATATACCATATAAGGTTTTATAGCAGGGTTGGGAAACCATGGCCTTTTTATGATCTATGGACTTCAATTCCCAGAATTCCTGAGCTAGCATGGTCTGGCATGGCTGGCTCAGGAATTCTGGGAGTTGAAGTCCACAAGTCATAAAAGGGCCATGGCTCCCTACCCTCCTTTATATACAATAATCAACACCTAAAATTCTACTCGAAACATGATTGACAACCAATGTGGCTTGCACAGCAGTGATGACACATGGGCATACTGAAAAATACATGTTATGCTCGTGACACTGCATTGTGAACCAGCTGCAGCTTCTGCGTGGTCTTTAAGAGACCTCCCATGAGGTGACTGCTCTGTTGTGGGCTCGGTGGGTAGGAACTGAGGCGAGACAGGTTGCAATTAACAACACAACCTTTATTGCTAGCAAGAAGTAACAGCTAACAGGCTAAACTCCCATGTGGGCAACAGCAACAATTGGCGCCTGACAGCTGCTTAAATACGAGAGCTGTCAGACGGGAGAACCAATGATAGGGCTGCATTTTTCCCGCTCACTGGCTGCTCGCATCTTAGCCAATCAGGATCGTCCGGCAACCAGCAAGTCTGAGGTGGCGTCATTGCCCCAAGGACTTAACAGTGACAAGGGCATGAGTAACTGGCAGTACCTGCAAATCTAGAAGACCTCCAAGTTGAGCACCAGCCTTGAATAAGGAAGCATCCCCCCATCCAAGTCCAACAATGGTAACATCCCCAACACCAGGAGGTCAAACAGCCACTCAGTTCTGTCAGTCTGTTCTGTACATCCATACTGGGGATTGGGGGCCACTGGGTGGCTATTAGCACATGCAAATAAGAGCAGAGAAATAGCAATCTTTGGCTGCTTCTATCACCATGAATTTGGTGGAATTCATTCTTTATTTTTATCGAACAGTACTCCAGGCATTGCTTTCAGCATTTCATCTCCCAAAGCCCTTTGGAAAATCTAGGCGTACACTGGGAACAATGCACAGGGAGAGGCTGCATAGAAGCAATCCAGTCACTCTTCCTAGCTGAAGCCAAGGCCCCAGCTGAGCTGCCTCAGGAAAATCCCAAGATCCCTCTGGAACTCAATTGGATCCATCCATTGCCTGGGGCAAGCTGACCTATCAAAATGAGAACTTGTAAAACTGTTTTATTTTGTTTTTTTACCAGTCCTCCAAAGACATGCCCATAGAGGGGAAAGCAATTAGCGCTTCCCCTCCTAGCCTGGGTGGGAGGAGGAAAGAAGCAGGGGAATTCATTAATTGGGGGTTGTGTTAACCATGGTCTGGATAGAATATCTGGCAATTAATACATCCCAAGTGGAACAAAGGGTTGAAATCCAGAAACAGATTTCTTAGTCTTCCGTTTTAATTGGTTTGTGCACAGGAAAGAAGCAAGGGAAGGTTGCAGAACATAAAAATCCTTCATCTAATTGGGAACATGGTGCATTGACTGATACTTCCCAATTCTGACACCTATCACACACTAATTTCCACTTACAGAAAACACCCAGAAAACATGTTCCCAGGTTGTATAGTATAACAAAATATCCTGAAATTGACAAGGCTGTTGTGGTCCACCAGCAGCCTGCGGAGCTGGCAGCAGAGTCGGACAGTGAGGAGGCTGGGGAGAAACATGGGCCAGTCCTGGAGTCTGGGGAAGGCTCAGACGAGGGCTCTGTGTCGGAGGCAAAGATGGGGCCAGGGCCATCTGGGAGTTATGTGTAGACTCCGGAGCATCCAGAGCCAGACATCAGAGAGGCAGAGGAACAGGAGGAGGCTGTTCCTAGTGCGCGCATACACAGAGCTGCCAGAAGGCAAGAACAGTTAAAACAAAAGGGATGACTTGGGAGTAAGGCTTGGAGATGATTGGCCTATCTCATAACTCATAAAGGAAGAGCAAAGGCATGTGGACCTTTGCAGGAAGCAGCATTATGGATGGTGTCGGTTTGTACTTTGAAGCTCCGTCTTTGACTCTGTGTTTCTGTGTGGCCTTGCCAAGATAATTGCCAATTAGGTCTTGGGCAGCGTGTCAAAGAAGATAAAGGTGGGTGTTTACCAGCCTTATCCGAAGGACTGTGGCAGACTTCTGTTGGACTATTTATAAACTCTTGGTGATTCAGCACATGCTGTAAATGAAAGGAATTCACAGCCGTTAAAATTTTTAAAAGGGGTTTTGTGACTAATTGTGTGCTTTTTACTATATCAGGAAGCCTAGGTCAGAACAAAGACAGCAGAAGCTACTCAATGAAGTCCAGATTTTGTGTGTGCGCAACATTCATCTTACAATTGTATATCTAGCTGCACCCCTAGTTTTTACATCTGACACTGCTGTCCTGCCTAGTGGATTTCTCAATTCCTCCAATCCTAGAGATTAGTGGAGTTCGTTCTGTATTCTGCATTGTTTTGTTTGCTGCTTTTGACTCACCATCTCAAAAAGACGCAATATCAATCAGTTGTGATGATCTCTGTCATAGATAGAGGAAATATGGAATCCTATCTTGAACTGATTTTAATATTGTTCTGTTATTTTAATTAAAACGTTAATCAATGGACAGTTAATGTGTTACAAAGCAAAGTGCAAAGTGATTATCTTTCCATGAGTGGTTCCATAGATCCCATCGGCATTGTCAGAAAAGAAATGATCAGGATACAGTGATGAGGTTGTGAAGCAACAAGCCTTCCATCCTCGAGGCATCTCTGGCTATTAACTTTAACAAAAATGACAAAGGGCAATCACAAAAATACACTTCCAGCACAAAATTATCTCAATTACAGAAAAAAGGGTACGAGAGAAAATATAAGAATGCAAATATGACTGAAGTTGAGGGTGAACCAGTGGTGAGCGGCTGCATGGTCACAAGGGTTTGGGCGGACCCTTAGCTCCGATTGCTGGCTGCCCCCTGTCCCACCTGCCTCTGTGCTATGCTTTCCATTTATAACCAGGGGTGAAATGTTCCCGATTCAGACCGGATCACCCGATCTGATAGCGATGGCGGCAGGTGGTTCGGAGAACCCGTAGCAAAAATCCCTGCACCCCCCCCATGCCCAGCTGAGCCACGCAATCATCAGAGGCTGGTTTTTTTAACTTTTAAAAGCATTTTTTCAGCCTAAGAGGTTGTAGAAAAAATGCTTTTAAAAGTAAAAAAAAAAAAGCCTCTGATGATCGCGCCAAGGAGGTTGTAGGAAAAAAAATGCTTTTAAAAGCCTCTGACGATCCCAGCTGAGTTGCCTGATCGTCAGAGGCTTTTAAAAGCATTTTCTCCTGCAACCTCTTCATCCGAAGAAGTTGTAGAAAAAAATGCTTTTAAAAGTAAACAAAAAAAGTTGGCCATGCCCAACCAGTCACATTACACACACACACACCAAGCCATGCCCACAGAACCGGTAGTAACAAATTTTACATTTCACCACTGTTTATAACTAACTTTCTGGCTTGTTGGCTGGCCCAACTGTGAACTGCGCCACCCCTGCTGTACTCACTGAAGCTGCCTGAGTTGATTAGAAGCATGTTTGAAGCTCCGTTTCTTTCGCTGCAAAGGGGCAGTGAACTCTTTGTTAAAGTAACTACAGCCCACCTCTGGGATGAACTATCTGTTGTGGCTCCGACCCCCGAGCCCATCATATCAGAGGAAGAAGACTCTGAACATGAAGGAGAGGAGCTGGCCAGGCCTCCTTCTCCAGGCCTCCCCTCTCTGGCAATTTCTCAGGTGTCTGCCGAAGGAGAGGAGATTGGCCAGGAGCCAGGTGTCTCCAATCAGAGTGAGAACGAGGGTGATAAGTCGTGGCTGGATCCACGCCAGCATCGGCGAGATAAACGTTCCAGCAGACGAGGAGGCGTGCCAGGGATTAAGCTGAGTCACTGGACCACACCCCACAGGCTATAAAAGGGAGTGTGGTGGCCATTCAAACTCTGTGACGGACAAAGCTAATTTCTGGAAGTCACTTTGTACAACGCCTAAATCTGTTGAAGGCTTTTGAGCTGGACTGTTTCCAAATCGGTGTGTATTTCTGTATGTTATCTGGTGGAGGCACAACCCCTCCTTCTTGTAGTAAAGCACTTGGCAGTCAGTTCTCGTGCCGCTGGCAAGTACTTGATAATGGACATTGTTTGTTTGAGCTATTCTTTAACCCACGGCTGACTGTTTGAGGGTGTGTGTGTGTGTGTGGGAGATGGGGACAGAACACTATCCTATAACATGACTCTGCATGTTGCTTTAAGCTTTTTTTTTTGTGGCCCCAGACCTTCTTCTAATTCTTAACAGATTAACAGAGTTGTAAGGGACCTTGCAGGTCATCTAGTCCTTCAGGCTAGATGCAGAATGCGGCCACGCGGGTAGTGATGGGAGTGTCCCGACGCTTTCATGTTACACCCCTCCTGCGCGACTTGCATTGGTTACCAGTTGCCCTCCGTGTGAGATTCAAGGTGCTGGTTATTACCTATAAAGCCCTACATGACTTAGGACCGGGGTATTTGGCAGACCTTCTGCGGCCAGCAACAGCTCCCCATCGCCCGGTGCATTCCCACAGAAAGAGCCTACTCGGGGTGCTGTCGGCCAGACAGTGTCGGCTGGCGACCCCTAGGGAGTGGGCCTTCTCTGTGGGTGCACCTACCCTCTGGAATCAGCTCCCCCTGGAGCTCCAGATGGCCCCTGACCTTTGCTCTTTCCGCCGTGAACTAAAAATGTGGCTATTTCGCCTGGCCGGCCTGGACTGATGGGGGTTTTAAAATGTTTTTTAATTGAT
This sequence comes from Ptyas mucosa, assembly GCA_012654045.1. NCBI lineage: Eukaryota > Metazoa > Chordata > Lepidosauria > Squamata > Colubridae > Ptyas > Ptyas mucosa. Next base: position 6,441,601 of record WNWU01000034.1, on the reverse strand, counting down.
TTTAGGGATTTTATGTGTAACTTTTAACCCAGAGTTTTTTGTTTTATTTTTCTGTTTTATTGTGAGCCGCCCTGAGTCCTCTCGGAGAAAGGGCAGCATATAAATCTAAACAAACAAACAAATAGTCCAACCCCCTGCCCAAGCAGGAGACCCCACATTTGTCTCTACCTAGGATCGAACTGAACAATTCCGTTGTGGATCATTACATGGCCCCATGCTAACTGAAGGAAATGCATGAAAACGAAGGCATAGATCCTAATTTATTTTAACACAAGAAAAAATAAACTTTTAATGAAGAATAACTGATAATTATTTTGGGGAGATGGCTTTTGGGTATCATCTTATTATGAGCAAACCTCTATGATAGATTTTAAAGGGAAATTTCAAAGTTCAGTGATTCATTAATAAGCATTATAAGATTAATGGTAATTGATATGGAAATTCATTTTTTTAAGCTGAGCTAACCATTCAATACAAATGTGATATATGATGACTATGGAGTATTTCAATATAATATGCTGTTGTTGTTTTTTTCAATTAAGATAATCTCTTCAAATTCAGGTGATGCGCTGATATATTCACTACAAATGTTTCATAAAAATAAATCACACCATTGGAAATTTATTTAGGGGGTGGAAAAATCTTACTTTAATATTTTAAAAGATTAGCCATACTACCACAACATATTAGGAGTAATTACCAACAAAAACCTGTATATAATTAAGCTTTCATCCATCAGGTAACATTTAATTAAATGTTGCAAGGGATTATTATCATTTGTAGCAGAGCCAATCAAGGTAGCCCTTGACTTACGATCACAATTGAGCCCAAAATTTATGTTGCTAAGTGAGACATTTGTTAAGTGAGTTTTGCCCCATTTTATGACGTATTTTGCCACAGTTGTTAAGTGAATCATTGCAGTTGTTAAATTAGTAACATGGTTGTTAAGTGAATCTGTTTTCCCCCTTGACTTTGCTTGGCAGAAGATTGCAAAAGGAGATCACATGATCCCTGGACCGTCATAAATATGAACCAGTTGCCAAGCATCTGAATTTTGATCACGTGACTGTGGGGATGCTGTAATGGTTGTAACTGTGAAAAACGGTCATAAGTCACTTTTTTCAGTGATGTTGTAACTTTCAACGGTCACTTTCAAATGGCTTCTGCCAGGTTCAATTGAAAGTTGACCCAGGCTTTAAAATCCACAGAGCAGAACACTTGTCTTTGTCTTTGCCTTGCCAGATTTGATGGCTCCTGGAATTCCCTCCCAAAGAAACATCTTCTCCTTGTCTATTACACCCTATTCACAGGCAAATATTGATACTTAGGAAAATATTTGATGAATAAGATAGTTTGACTCTGCAGGATGAAGCTATTTATTTTATCAATTTCAGTTAAATTGATAATTTTAAATTTTAAACAAAGTAACAAACATTTTACCAAAAGTTTTCCTTTTGGTAAAAATCCAGAAAATAAATCCAACTATTTATGTATTATTTAAAATCATAAAGTAGGGTTTTGAATTAGATGTTGTATCACAAGCCCTTGCATTCTATGAGCCTATCACTTCTAATAGCAGAATGTGGGTTGTGTATAATTACCATTACACCTGCAGATCCATCACTAAGAAACAATAGATTTGGTTCAATAAAGTAAATAAAATAAAAAACTACATCTTATCACCCCAGGACTGCATCCATATTTATTTCCTTAACATCATAGATAACAAGGAGCTATATACTGTATATTAGAAAGGATTATCCAACTAATTAACTGAAGGTGAATTCATTTTTTCCCCCTGTATCTCTTCTTAAGAAAATAACTCTGGGTCAATATTGATTTCAAGAGACCTCTCTCTGCTTGGTGTAGTTAAGAGATTAGAGACTGCATTCTAGGAATAAATGTTTTTGTAATCAGGTGATTGACAGAAAAGTATCTCAACTTTCTGCTCTCCAAGAAATATCTTTAGCATAGAAGGACAGGGCTTGAAAGCATGATGGTATTTATATCCATTCTGCCTTTCCAACAGCCAAAGCAGCTTGTACAGCAATAGATTTCATCCCAAATTAGGCATTGCCCAGGCAAGGAACTTCGGTTTAACAGATCACACTTTACATTTTCTAGCAGTTATTATGATACTTCCCTCTTGATAAGGGACTGTAATAAAACTTAGTTTTTATGAGAATTCAGATTTATAGAGCTGTTTCAGGACTGGTACCCAACCCACTTTGGAATTGTATTGTGTCTGTTGCAAAAAATATGTTTAAAAACCCAACAAAATATTGAAAATAAACAGTTTTTTAAAAGATGAACTACAGAATTAGAAATAGATCGTATGAGTAATACCATGCTATCTTAAGAAAGAGTCTGGTTAAGTGGTGTTAGATATTAATTCCATGTGATCAATGAAGATATATAGCTTAAATAATCTAAAAATATTAATTATGGGCCATGTCAAAAATTTCCAGGGCATATCTTAAATTCCCCCAATCAAATTAAACTAAATTATTTGTATTGCCAGTTTGGTTTCAAGAAGCAGATTACAAGATTGTAGCCATCTTTTCCATTTTGTTGTGGTTTTACTGTGCTTCATCTACTTCTGATAAACTGTTCCTCATTTGAATTTCCAGAAAATGGTTAATTTTGTGGGTTATTGCTGTGGTACTCAAGGATTAAGGTGAAAGTGAGAAACAGAATATAGAGCCAGTGTGAGAATGCTGGGCTACAACAAGCTTGATCAGAGAAAAGCAATACTTCCTATTTTTTTGTAAAATTTGACGTAACTTGATATAACTTCTTTCCATATTTGATTTAGCACAATACATGCTAAATCAAACATGGAAAGAAGTTATATCCAATTATGTCAAGTTCTACCAATACATTACCAGATGATTTGTATAGTCAAAAATAATTATAATTACCAATCATTAAACAGCCTAGTAAATTCCACCAAAAGACTTTCCCTCTCTTAATTCAGATTTTCAAAATTAAGAAAGCTTAGAGGAAACACCATGCAATCTATATGAAGAAATGCATTCAAGTTCCAGTTTTAATACTGAAAAATAATCTTCGGGTGTAGCAAACGTTTTATTCCTCAGTTTTTTATCTGGTCTCCCGAGCTTCTATTTTTGTACTGGCTTCACATCAGCTTTTGTCACCTTGACACTTTCCAGATGTGCGGGGACTGAAACTCCCTGAACAGACCATGCTTGCTAGAAATTGGGGAAGTTGTAATCCCAATGCATCTGGAAGATGCCAGATTTTGGGGAGGTGGCTCCCATAGGTGGGCCTTGGCATTCATCCAAGTGAAAAGCAAAGTTGATTTTGCAAGTCCAAAATCTACTCTCTTTTTTTTAAGACAAGAGCTGGCTGGGCATTCAAACCTGACAAATACTTTTATTTTTTTTTAGTGCAACTATTGCATTCAGTTAGGACCGGAGGCGAGTTGCATCAACAAAAAGGGGTCGCACTCAGCTGAACAGCTAGATTACAGAGGGGTTTTGTTGTCAGCTTTAGAGTTGAAGCAACAACACCCAAGCAAAAAATCAATCTGCATTTATTACAGCTGAAGAACTTTGGCTGATGACAAGCCTATAGGCTCAAGAGGAAACATTTCACTGTATTAGGAAATGAGCAGCCAACTGTGGCAAAAAAGCACTTTATACCTGAACTGCCTGCCAAGCTAGCATTAGCACACCACCTACATTTAACAATGCTGATAGATGGACTGAAAGTTTTTGGGGAAAGCATTTTGGTTTAGTATTTCCCCTTCTCAAAAACAAAGCTGGAAACTTTTTTTTCCCTTAAGTAATGGCGAACATTTTATTTTATTTTTTTAATAATTTTTATTAAACAACATTTTCGCATCAGTAAACATTTTTTACATATCCATTTTTCTCCTTTACTTCAATTTACCATTTATACATATGATTCAGTGGTGGGTTGCCCCCGGTTCGGACCGGTTCTATAGAACCGGTAGTAAAACCGGCAGGAGGCTCCACCCACTGACCCTGACATCATCAGAAGCGATCTGCGCGTGCGCAGAAGCAAGGTGTGTGTGCAAGTGAAGTGAGCGTGCAAGCGCGATCCCGTTGCAAACCAGTAGTAAAGGCAGTGGTGGGATTTAGCCATTTCGCACCTATTCGGGAGAACCAGTTATTAACTTTCTAATCAGTTTGGAGAACTGGTTGTTGGAAGAAATCTTATTTTGTTTTATTCCACTTTACAGGGCTAATCCTGTAAGGAAGGCAGGAAGAAAACATTCTGGTATTGTTTCTAGCCTAATCTTTATTGCCCTGCTTACAGAAACTACCTCTCTGGTTAACCCTTATTATATTGTAATGGTGAGTGACGTTGAGTTGGCCATGCCAACATGGTCACATAACCACCGAACCATGTCTACCCAGATGGTCATTAGGGCAGAATCCCACCACTGAGTAAAGATAAGTAGAACCCACTCCTGATATGAATCTAATATTGATTTATATACATAAAGATAACAATGTACTCAATTTCAATCATACATTCTGTGTCCGTTCCATTTCCACTTGTTTGTTACTACATTTCAACTCCTATATCTTCCTCATTTTACTCTTTCCTTGTCCTTTATACCTCTCCTCTAACCATTCATACCATTTCTCCCATACCATGTAGTATTCTGTTTCTCCTTTTCTTGTATTTCTTTTGTGAGCTTGTCCAGCTCTGTGCACTCCAAAACTTTTCTAATCAAATTTTCTTCCATTGGTGTATTTTTTCCAATTTTGTGCATATATTATTCTTACCACTGTTAATGTTAATTTGAGAGGGATGTGTTTGATTACAAAAATGCAGGCACCCTTCTACAAAACCAAGATCAGGGGTGTCAAACTCACGGTGTCACAGACATATCGGGACTTTTTTCCCCTTTGCTAAACCAGGTATGGGCGTGGCCAGCGCGTGACGCATCTGGCCCATGGGCCAGGAGTTTGACAGCCCTGACTAAGATCAAAACCTTAGAAGCTGAACATAAATCATTGACATGTTAGCTACCAGTAACTTTTCAGGTCTTAATTCCAGGTCTTCCTCCTGACAGACATACAATAGTTTTAACGAGGTAAGCCAGGAATTGATTCACAAACTTCTACATAAACAACAGGCAATTTTCAAATCTTTGGTTTCAATTGCTCTTGTCATAAACTCAAATATGGACTCATAAATAAGGGGGGAAACCAAATGTTAAGAAGGACTTCAAACCAAACAGCTTTTGCATTGAATTAAAACATAGCTTGATATGGCTATAACTTCTTTCTTTTCTTTACTTAGTGCTTCCTATAAGGAAAGATAACTTTAGCCAACAATATAAGGACAACAATTGGGCTTTTCTAGAAACAAAATCAAAGAGGAAGATCCAATGAAAATGCTATAAGCATTGTGACTACAACACAGCAATACCTCTGTTACCCACCCTCTCAAAATCACAAAAATACTTCCATCAGCCTCATCTCTTTCATTTACCACATGCAAGGCAATCTCTATGTGGCTAAAAATTTCAGAAATCATAGGAGTGATATATAGTTATAACTGAAGATGCAGAATTAGAAATTCTGGTCCTTTTTTATATAGTTGGTATTGGAAAGTATTAAACATTAAACCAATCACAGTCCTAATAGCTTCTATTTTGCTTAATCTCTTCCTGTAAATTGATGGGAAATTGTTTGTTGTTGTTGTTAGTTGCGAAGTCGTGTCCAACCCATCGCGACCCCATGGACAACATTCTTCCAGGCCTTCCTGTCCTCTATCATCCTCTGGAATCCATTTAAGCTCACACTTACTGCTTCAGTAACTCCATCCAGCCACCTCATTGTCTGTCATCCCCTTCTTCTTTTACTCTCAGTCTTTCCCAGCGTTAGGCTCTTCTCCAGTGAGTCCTTCCTTCTCATTAGGAGGCCAAAGTATTTAAGTTTCATCTTCAGGATCTGGCCTTCTAAAAAGCAGTCAGGGTTGATCTCCTCTAGGACTGACCAGTTTGATCGCCTTGCAGTTCAAGGGACTTGCAGGAGTCTTCTCCAGCACCATAGTTCAAAAGCCTCAATTCTTTGGCGCTCAGCCTTTCTTATGGTCCAACTTTCACAGCCATACATTGCAACTGGGAAAACCATAGCCTTGACTATATGAACTTTTGGGGGCAGGGTAATGTCTCTGCTTTTTAGTATGCTGTCTAGATTTGCCATAGCTTTCCTCCCCAGGAGCAAGCGTCTTTTAATTTCTTGGCTACAGTCCCCATCTGCTGTGATCTTGGAGTCCAGGAAAATAAAATCTGTCACTACTTCCATTTCTTCCCCATCTATTTGCTAGGAATTGAGAGGGCTGAATGCCATGATCTTAGTTTTCTTAATGTTGAGTTTTAAGCCAACTTTTGCACTCTCCTTCTTCACCCGCATCAAGAGGCTCTTTAGTTCCTCTTCACTTTCTGCCATTAGAGTGGTATCATCTGCATATCTGTGGTTGTTGATATTTGTCCCGGCAATCTTAATTCCAACTTTTGATTCATCTAGCCTCGCCTTTCTCATGATGTGCTCTGCATATAAGTTAAATATGGAAAATTTAACAGTATGGAAAATTGTACTACTGTTTATATATGGTAATGTGCCATTAAATTATACATTATGTGTTGGCTCAGAGGATATATGCAGAAAGCAGAGTACCCAATCCTGAATAAATGGGTAAAATCAGTGGTGAAATCTAAAATTTGTTACTACCAGTTCTCTGGGCTTGGTGGGCTTCTGTGGCTTGGTGGGGAGGAGTAATGTGACTGGGTAGGCGTGGCCAATGTTTTTTTACTTTTAAACTATTTTTTCTACAACATCTTCTGCGAAGGGGTTCTAAAAAAATGCTTTCAAAAGGCTCTGACATCCCAGCTGAGTTGCCTGATTGGCAGAGGCTTTTTTTTTCTTTTAAATGCCTCTGACGATCAGGCAACTCAGCTTGGATCATCAGAGGCATTTAAGAAAAAAGGGTTTTTTCCTTTTAAGTGCCTCTGATGATCCAAGCTGAGTTGCCTGATCAGCAGAGGCTTTTTTAAAAAAACTTTTAAAAGCATTTTTTTCGGCCTAAGAGGTTGTAGAAAAAATGCTTTTAAAAGTTAAAAAAAAAAGCCTTTGATGATTGTGCAGCTCAGCTGGGCATGGGGGGGGGGGGCAGGGATTTTTGCTACCAGTTCTCCAAACCACCCGCCTCCATCGCTACTGGATCAGGCGATCCAGTTCAAACCGGGAGCATTTCACCCCTGGGTATAATTCTATGAGGTCTGAAGGTCAGACTTAGCCTTAAGTATGGTGGTAGGAGCAGGACAAACAATTGGGCAATTAGGAGAAAAACTCAATTTGTAATTATTTCTCATTTTAATAATTTATTCTCTCTGACAGTTGGATAGCACTTTTGAGAGGCTTTGAGGGGAGACCCAAACTCACAGAAGTGCAGCATGTCACCACTTCCACATCTCATCTGACTCCAAAGGTCAATCACACAGTGGCAGCGATCAGTTAGAATTGCAGTAGAAGAAAACATAAAAATCAACCATTTTCAATTTTAGAATTTAAACGTTCATTTCTTAAATAGAGCCTGTAGTACAGTGGTTTAAAGCACCCTGTTATTAACATCTATTAACATCTGCTGCTTGCAATTACTGCAAGTTCAAATCCCACCAGGCTCACGGTGGACTCAGCCTTCCATCCTTTCTAAGGTGGGTAAAATGAGGACCCAGATTGTGGGGGCAATAAGCTGACTTTGTATAAATATACAAAAGTATGAAGGCTATTGCTTAACACACTGTAAGCCGCCCTGAGTCTCTGTAGAAGGGCGGCATATAAATCAAATAAAAATAAAAAATAAAAATAAACTTTCACACCACTACCCTGCAAGGTAAGCAAGAAAACGCAGAGCACAGAAAAGAAGTCAGAATGGTAAGCTAAAAGATCTGAAGCCATGAGATAAGAAAAGGAAATATAACAAAATGTACCTTTATTTCTTTATGTAATTCATTTCTATGGCCTCCCCTCTCATATGCATGACTCTGGACAGCTATCGTTTAAAACAGAATAAAAACAGTAAAAAAAAAAACCAACTAAAATTAAAAACAACATAAGTAAGATAAATAGCAACCAAGAACACTCAAGGCATCCCACATGCAATATAAACACAACCAAGAAAGGGAGCCCAGGCTTGAGGGTAAAACCAGCATGCATTTTATTCTGTCAAATGGGAAATATCATTAGTTGCCATTTCTCAATGTCAAGTTTCATCAAATGAGAAATGTTTCTCTCTGTGTTTCATAAAATACTAACAGCACATTCCATGTTTACCTCAAAGGACGTCCCACTGTGGACTCATAATGCTCTCTCCTAAATAAATGGATACAGGTCTACAAAGCTTATTAACAGTTATAAAATATAATTTAATAGGATGTTAAACAGTTGACAAATGTCGAAAATGCCATCATGTGCCTGCAGGGGATTGTTCAGCAGTCAGAACTCCAGACCCAGGTTGTAAGTCGCTGTGGGGAGGGAGGTCCATCGTACGGTCACAAAGTGAGGGTCATAAGTCAAGGACTACCTGTATTTTTTTTTATTTATTTTTTTTTTGCAGCAGAATAGACTATAACTATGAGAAGAAGAAACCATTATACTGATGGTTTTTAGCAAGTACATGAGCTTAATAAAGTAAATTAATTTAGAAATTTTCCCGAATCTTTTGCTTTGGTATTTACGATGTGGTAAATAGAGAATCCAAAGTACGGTGCACATCTTTTGGGAAAGAAGAACTTTTCTCCTACTCCCTACAAAAATTCTAATTTCATCTCTCTTTTCCAAAGTTCCCCTTTGGCTCTTAGAATTGTTTATGGTCTACATGCAGCTGCAATATTTTCATATGCAGAATGTTTTCATCAGCTGCTGTTCATTACAAAACGACAGGTAGTCCTTGACTTACGACCACCATTCAGTCAAAATTTCTGTTGCTAAGTGAGAAGTGAGTTTCTCCCCATTTTACGACCTTTCCTGCCATATTTTTTAAATGAATCACTGCAGTTGTTTTGTTTTTTTTTTGTTTTTTGTTTAATTTGATTTATATGCCACCCTTCTCGGGAGACTCAGAGCGGCTTACAATGTGCTAAGCAATAGCCTTCATACTTTTGTATAGTTATACAAAGTCAGCTTATTGCCCCCACAAACTGGGTTCTCAATTTACCTACCTTAGAAAGGATGGAAGGCTGAGTCAACCTTGAGCCTGGTGAGATTCGAACCTGCAATAATTGCAGGCAGCTGGTTTAATAACAGGGTGCTTTAGACCACTGTACTTGTAGACCAAGTTGTTGAGTTAGTAACACGGTTGTTAAGTGAATCTGGCTTCCCCCATTGACTTTGCTTGTCAGAAGGTCGCTAAAGGTGATCACATGACCGCAGCACACTACAACTCAAATATGAGTCACTCGCCAAGCATTTGATTTTGATCACATGATCATGGGGAATGCTGCAATGGTTGTGTGAAAAAAAATCATAAGTCGCTTTTTTTTTAGTGCCATTGTAACTTTGAACAGTCACTAAACAAACTGTTGTGAGTCGAGGACTATATGTAGTGAGTTATTTTATTTTTTTTACGTTTTATTTTTAAATTTTTGTAAACTGCCCAGAGCAGTTATTCTTTTCCAAGCAGGTGTACACCATACAGGATATAAATCTAGGTAAATGTAGCCCTGATCAGCAGTGTTTTCATTTTGCAAATTACACAAAGACTGACAGCTGCCGCAGATGGTTCTCTTCTCTCTGAGCTGCTCAGGCCCTTCCATCCAGATAGGGACTTCTGTGATCTACCGCAGACAGCTGATCTTTGATGGGCCAATTAGCTGGTGCTCCCTGATTGTCTGGTGGCTGGATCCTGGGCTTTTGAACTCTGAACAGGAAGAAGACTGAGGGGAGGAATTTTGAAGTGCATGGAAGCAGAACTACAGGTCCCAGCTGATCAGAGGGGGGGAAAAGAAGAGGCACTCCCTGGAGGATGGACAGGAAAAAGGAAGTGGGGGGGGGGAAGGACTTGAGAAAGGGACAGTGTTGTTCTGAGAGGGAGAGCAGCTGTGGCATTCAGGGCTGTGGACATCATTCCTGCCACCATGGGAGAAGTGACAATCCTAATCCAGCAGCAGAGCTCAGAAGTGGCTGCGTTCCTAATCCAGCTGTAGTTTCCTGATTCACCACCTCTGGCTAAATGTAAAGATTCCCCTCGCACGTATGTGCTAGTGCTCCGGACTCTAAGGAGCAGTGCTCATCTCCATTTCAAAGCCAAAGAGCCAGCACTGTCTGAAGATGTCTCCATGGTCATGTGACTAGCATGACTAAATGCCAAAGGCACATGGAATGCTGTTACCTTCCCACCAAAGGTGGTCCCTATTTTTTCTACTTGCATTTTTTATGTGCTTTCGAACTGCTAGGTTGACAGAAGCTGGGACAAATAACGGGAACTCACCCCATTACATGGCTCTAGGGATTCAAACCTCTGAACTGCCAACCTTTCGATCGATAAGCTCAGCGTCGTAGCCACTGAGCCACTGCACCCCGCCAGCCTAATCCTAGCCTCTGGCTAGAGAGGACTATTATCTTAATTAAAACCTCACACATCCCTGGTGTGTTGGTGTGTTTGGGGCCAATAGGCTGGGAAGAGCGACAGAAGGACCAGATCATCAGTGGCTCCTTTGGGATGAGCGCTACATGAATAAAGGCATCCTTTAAATAAGGAATCAAACACTGATTCTAGTTGTTCACTTCAGTATTTATTCCACAGCAGTTGTCACCCTTCGCCTGTTGTGTTTTCCAAGAGTTGTTTCCACTTGTCTGTCAGCTTCTGTGTCAACTTCTATTCTCAGTCTATAATTACATCTGACACTACTCTCTGTCAATTGCATGTTTATTAACCTCCTTATTGACCTTTGCTGCCATTCATCTCAACGCTGTGTCACCCTGTTACCAATTCTTCTTGAATGAAATAATTTTCTTATTTCTATCTAACCAATTCTCTCTACTACTCACATAATCATTCCCTTCCTCTTTTCCTCATAGTTTTTCAACCATCTCCTTTTCTTTCATTGATTACATCCTAGGAAGATTTCATATTTTCATATATAGAATAGAATAACAGAGTTGGAAGGGACCTTGGAGGTCTTCCAGTCCAACCCCCTGCTTAGGCAGGAAACCCTACACCACTTCAGATAAATGGTTATCCAACATCTTCTTAAAAATTTCCAATGTTGGAGCATTCACAACTTCTGGAGGCAAGTTGTTCCACTTATTAATTGTTCTAACTCAGGAAATTTCTCCTTAGTTCTAAGTTGCTTCTCTCCTTGATTAGTTTCCACCCATTGCTTCTTGTCCTACCCTCAGATGCTTTGGAAAACAGTTTGACTCCCTCTTCTTTGTGGCAGCCCCTGAGATATTGGAACATCATGTCTGCCCTAGTCCTTCTTTTCATTAAACTAGGCATACCCAATTCCTGCAACCGTTCTTCATATGTTTATTTTTTATTTTTTTAAAAAAATTTGATTTATATGCCGCCCTTCTCCGGAGACTCAGGATGGCTTACAATGCATTAAGCAATAGCCTTCATACTTTTGTATATTTATACAAAGTCAGCTTATTGCCCCCACAAACTGGGTCCTCATTTTACCTACCTTAGAAAGGATGGAAGGCTGAGCCTGGTGAGATTCGAACTTACAATAATTGCAGACAGCTGGTGTTAATCACAATGCTTTTAGTCTGCTGAGCCACCAGGCCCATTTTATTAGTTCGATTTATATGCCGCCCTTCTCCGGAGACTCAGGGCAGCTTACAATGCATTAAGCAATAGCCTTCATACTTTTGTATATACCTGCTTTGTAGGGCTTTTTTGGGGCCACCTAAGCAGTGTTCTATTTTATACAAAGTCAGCTTATTGCCCTCACAAACTGGGTCCTCATTTTACCTACCTCGGAAGGATGGAAGGCTGAGCCAACCTGGTGAGAATTGAACTCACAGTAATTGCAGGCAGCTGGCAGCTAAGTGCTACTTTAACAGCAGTTTAGTCTGCTGCACCACCAAGGCTCTTGTTTTAGCCTCCAGTCCCCTAATCATCTTTGTTGCTCTTCTCTGTACTCTTTCTAGAGTCTCAACATCTTTTTTTGGCAACCAAAACTAAATGCAGTATTCCAAGTGTGGCCTTACCAAGGCATTATAAAGTAGTATTAACATTTCACGTGATCTTGATTCTATCCCTCTGTTTATGTAGCCTAAAACTATGTTGGCTTTTTTGGCAGCTGCTGTCCACTGCTGGCTCATATTTAAATGGTTGTACCTGTGCATTTTGTTTTTCTTGCCTAAATATTGTGTACACATTTTTAATGGGCACATTACCTCATAACCTCCAAAAGAGCATCCTGTTATCTTCAACTCAATTTTGGGGAAGCAATACCATTAATTGCTCATTTTCTTCTTCTGGATCACTGCCCAGAAGAAGAGGGAAGGTGAATAACAGATGTTATTTCATTTGTTTATTGTCTTCTTGTTTAGAGAGGAAGGAAGGGAGAAAACTAAAACAAGGAGAAGGGAGTTGGGGGAAAGGTCTGGCAATTGAACAATGACCAAAGATGTCAAACCAGGCCAGATTTAAAATATTGTTTTATTTCATATGGTGGAATTCATAGATATCCTTGAAGAAAGCATGCAAGAATGGTTTACACAAAATAAGACATAACTCCACTCTGGGAAAGGAGAAGGCATAAAAATGAAATTCAGAATAATTCTTCCTTTAAGTCTGTTTGTATAAGAGGAGGCAGAGAGAAATTCTGGCAGCCTGTTATTATATCATATAAAAATAAAGTAGTATTCCTGGAATCTTTCTGCTACCAGTTTCTTGACTTAGCCTACCCTGAAGGGCTGACATTTAAAGAGCTTATTATTCACCTTTTAATAGATGAGCTTAAAATATTTGTAGCAATCTAAACCAGACCTGTTAGCTTCATCAAGTCAGCTAGATAGCTGGATCGTTCATCTTTAGATAATACTTTGGCACTATTGGAGTTGAATACATCAATTTTTATTCTTTACTGTTCATTATAATTAGTTCTTTTCATTCCTGCAGGACAGAGCAGTGCCATGGAGTGATTGTTTTTTTGTCCCCAGCACATATTTATACATACATGCTTTGTGCAAACATTATACATAGTAGAACCATATGATGCTCTACATTCTAAAGCAAAATGATGCTTTGGGACATATAGGGACTATTAAGTTCAGAGGGTGGAAGAACTGAGGCAAAGCAGGTTAATATTTGGCTAACTTTTATTTCTAACAGTTCAGCTAACAGTGACAGCTTGACTAACAATAACAGCTGACTCTCCGTCTGACAGCGCTCCTTTTATAGTCAGCTGTCAGACGGACAGCCAATCAGAACGAATGTCTCTTCCTGCTGAAAACAGTGGACCTGAGTGAAGCCTTAATACACAACACTCCACACCCAGACAGAGCATGTGTAATCTTGCAAGTATGCTGGGCGGTGCCTCATCCACCCTGATCTGCGTAGTTCAGTTTTGGCGGTTGGACTAGGCGGATGGTTTGCTGCGGCTCCTGGAACTGCTGGAGGTGGTGTTGGAGACTCGGCCGTAGGCATTCCTGGTGTGAGTGGGACCGGCTCCCAAGGTATTTCCCCTTCATGGTTGGACCAGCTTGGTTCAGAGGCCATTGGTGGATTCACCATTATGTCTGCGGGTGGAGTTGCTTCTAAATGGGCCCATTCCAGCTTGGCGCGGTGTTCAAAAGCCCTCACAATTGGTTGCTGTGGCAGCGCCACACCCTGCTGTCCTCCAGTTCCACCCTGTAGGAACACGGTCCAGTTATTTCTGTTATTTGGGCAGGCATCCAGAATGGGTTTCCAGCATAATTGTGTGCATATATTAGGTCCCCTTTTATGAATGACCAGATCTTACTGATCAAGTCTAGGGGAGCTTCTAGGGAATAGTTTGGGTGTAACCGGTCTATGTTAGCTCTTAGGCGGTGACCCATTAAAGTCCATTCTGCCGGTCTGTTGGTCATAGCGCTGGGTGTGACATGTTGGACTAGCAGGTACTTAACTATTTTTGTCAGCCAGTCACCTGGGCCCATTCATGCTAATGTCTCTTTCACTGATCCCACCCTCGTCACCAGTATTAAGTTCGGAAGGTGGAAGAACTGAGGCAAAGCAGGTTAACATTTGGCTAACTTTTATTTCTAATAGCTCAGCTAACAGTGACAGCTCAGCTAACAATAACAGCTGACTCTCTGTCTGACAGCGCTCCTTTTATAGTCAGCTGTCAGACGGACAGCCAATCAGAACAAATGTCTCTTCCCACCGAAAACAGCGGACCTGAGTGAAGCCTTAATACACAACAGGGACACTTGCGTCACATAGCACCTTTTTGTTGTCTTTAAACAGCTCCATCTTTTTCCACAAAGGTAACTATACAATTCTTGAAAAAAACACGTAAGTTTGCAATAAGCCTTTAAATTCAATTGAACTGCCTGGATTTCTTGATTTTTACTGTGCTTGACACATTTGTTTTCATTTTGCCTATGGAGATTCTCGATCATCCAACTCATGGTTGTCCCAAAGGTACTTTTTCCAAAAGGCAACTGGACTTCCTTGGTTTTTCTTAGAAAATGTTTTGTTTCTCACCCATGGAGCTTATTCAGAACTGAAGAAGCTTCTTGGGTGAGAAGCAAATGTTTTCACGGGGAAAAAATACCAAGAAAGTACAGTTGCCTTTTGGAAGTTCCAGATCAGTGCTACATCCATGTCCACATGGACTCCAAAACTCTTTTCTGCCTTTGGAGTGCTGCACAATCTTAATGTATAGAGCAATTTGACTATAAGTATGACTTTCGCTAGGATCTAAGTCACATTGATGAAGAAAAATAAAATCTCATCTGCGGCTAGTTAGCTTTAGTTCTACACATGTAATAATAACAGGCAGGGGGATTGTTTTAGCTCACTCTCCTTATTTATCAATCAATCAGAATAGAGTTGGAAGGGACCTTGGAGGTCTTCTAGTCCAGCTCCCTGCTCAACCAGGAGACCCTCTACCATTTTAGACAGGTGACTGTCCAATCTCTTCTTAAAAGCCTCCAGTGGTGGAGCACCCACAACTTCTGAAGGCAAGCTGTTCCATTGATTAATTGTTCTCACTGTTAGGAAATTTCTCCTTAATTCCAGGTTGCTTCTCTCCTTGATTAGTTTCCATCCATTGTTTCTTGTATAAAGACATTTTTCATGTCTGAAATAGCTTAAAAACTCTTCTGAATCTATTTTTTTAACTTGTGATTATAAGTGAAAGAATTAATTTTTAGGCCATCAATAACTTCCTGACAAATACTTACATAATAACCAAATAACCATCAGAGTTTTGTGTTTCTATCTGTTTTGCATCCAATTCCCTATTTTTGATATGCCCCCTTTTTATAAATCTTTTCCAATAATTATAATACATACTTATAGCAGAGATTTATTTAGTTTCAATATTATTTTCATTTCAAAATATTTCATTAAACTTTATTTGTGTGTCATTAAACTCACACACTCTGTGTTCCTACACTGTACTTATCTTGTCATCATAAATCCAACTTAATGGTATTTTATTTCTCTCAGAATAATAAAAGGTAATGGGGAAAAATTGCAAGCTAGGATTGCAAACTGTACAAAACTGAACCAGTGAGCTGGAAAAATGAGATAAGTATATATTTTTTTGTACATACATAGCAATATATTAACAATTTATGTGTCATCAATTCAGATTGTTTAATTGAATTGGAGGAATTTGCACAGTAAGTTTGAAGGGATTTCTCTGAGGGGCCATTTTCTGGATTTTAGAAACACTTTTTAAGTTCCCTGGCAGTTAAAGAAAAGGAAAGGAAAGGAACTTGCCTTAGAAGACTGCCATAGGATGATAAATCTAATCAAGGAGAGAAGCAATTTAGAACTAAGGAAAAATTTCCTGACAGTTAGAACAATTAATCAGTGGAACAACTTGCCTCCAGAAGTTGTGAATGCTCCAACACTGGAAGTTTTTAAGAAGAGGTTGGATAACCATTTGTCTGAAGTGGTGTAAGGTTTCCTGCCTAAGCATGGAGTTGGACTAGAAGACCCCCAAGGTCCCTTCCAACTCTGTTATTCTGTTCTGTTCTGTTCTGTTCTGTTCTGTTCTGTTCTGTTCTGTTCT
>WNWU01000034.1:6412795-6423904 GCA_012654045.1 Ptyas mucosa | reverse complement strand
ATAGAATAGAATAGAATAGAATAGAATAGAATAGAATAGAATAGAATTCTTTATTGGCCAGGTGTGATTGGACACAAGGAATTTGTCTTTGGTGCATACGCTCTCAGTGTACATAAAAAGACAAGATACATTCATCAAGAATCATAAGGTACAACACTTAATGATAGTCATAGGCAGTGGTGGGTTTCAAAATTTTTTACTACCAGTTCTGTGGGTGTGGCATGGCTTGGTGGGCATGGCAGGGGAAGGTTACTGCAAAATCCCCATTTCCTCACCACTCCAGGGAAAGGATACTGTAAAATCTCCATTCCCATCCCACTCCAGGGGAAGATTACTGCAAAATCCCCATTTCCTCCCTATCAGCTTGGACTCAGAAGGCAGAGATTAGATTGAGGCGGGGCCAGTCAGAAGTGGTATTTACCGGTTCTCCGAACTACTCAAAATTTCCACTACCAGTTCTCCAGAACTGGTCAGAACCTGCTGAAATCCATCTCTGGTCATAGGGTACAAATAAGCAATCAAATCATACTAGGAAATAATATTGATATAAATCGTAAGGATACAAGCAACAAAGATACAGTTATGCAGCCATAAGTGGGAGGAGATGGGTGATAGGAACGATGAGAAGACTAATAGTAATAATAATGCAGCCTTAGTGAATAGTTTGATAGTGTTGAGGAAAATATTTGTTTAGCAGAGCGATGGCGTTCGGGAGCAAAGTAGCAAAGGAACCTACCCTTATACCTACCACAATAACAGGATTGGAACAACAATAATAAATTGTATCATCCCTTGCTGTAGATAGACTAATGCCCTTTTTAAGACTGGAGTCAAGACCCCTTTCTAGCAAATATAGATGCTAGCAATCAATACTGGAATCAATAGCTTTTTCAAGAAATGGCAAAGAGAGAGAGAGAGAGAGAGAGAGAGAGAGAGAGAGAGAGAGAGAGAGGAGGCAAAATATCACAGAAATAGGAGGCAATTGTTTTACTTTTAAAATTATTTTGCTTTTACCTTTAGAGATATGCCTCACATCATTTGTTTCCCTGTTATATCACAGCTTATAAAAATCTAGATACTTGTAATAAGAGACGCAGATCTTGGCTATGAACAATGGTACCCTTGGCTTTGTTTTATTTCTAGTGTTTTTCTACCTCTGTGAGCCACAGCTCAGCAATACATGTTTTTTTCATGAAGAAGGTTCCAGGTCCAATCTCTGGCATCTAAAAATAGACTGAAAAATCTCTTGCTTGACATCTTGCCTGTCAGAGTTGACAATACTTAGCAAGATGAACCAAATTCTGGGCAACTTCCTGTTTTTTAACTCCTAAAAACACTTAGGCACCTCTTATAGTTTCTTCACTTAGCAAAACATTCCATTCATTATTATTTTGTCAAGAGTTCCAAGGCTAGAGTTAATCAAGGGCTCCTTTATACAGTATTTGCCTGTTTGTTAAATGAAGTTGCCATGCAAATACAGAAGTCAATTAACATCTGACAGACATTCAAAAGGCATGACAATGGCAAAGTAACATAGAAATGAATGTGAGAGGAGAAAGGTTGAAAAGAAAGGGGACAAGATAGACAGAAGGAAATCACTGGAAGAGGTTGGGACAGTGGTGAAATGTAAAATTTGTTACTACCGGTTCTGTGGGCGTGGCTTGATGGGGGGGTAATATGACTGAGTGGGCATGGCCAACTTTTTTTTTTTTACTTTTAAAACCGTTTTTTCTACCACCTCTTCAGCGAAGAGGTTGTTTAAAAAATGCTTTTAAAAGCCTCTGATGATCCCAGCTGACGTGCCTGATCGGCAGAGGCTTTTTTTTTTACTTTTAAAAGCATTTTTTTCAGCCGAAGAGGTTGTAGAAAAAATGCTTTTAAAAATAAAATAAAAAGCGTCTGATGATTGCACGGCTCAGCTGGGCATGGGGGTGGGGAGGAATTTTTGCTACTGGTTCTCTGAACCACCCGCCTCCATCGCTACCGGATCGGGCGATCCGGTCCAAACCAGGAGCATTTCACCCCTGGGTTGGTGGGGGGGGTTGGAGAAGGGCTATAAGGAAATGTAAGACAGGGAGGAAAAGATGGGAAATATGAAAAAATGAAAAATATAGAACAGAAGTGGCAGAGATCTAAGATTCCCAAAGGTGGGATACTAAATCATATTCCTGCCCTTGACTTTTCGACTCATGCTTTATACAGTTATCTAAGATCAACAATCTGTTGTTCTTTCTCTATTTTAGGAGCCATCATGGTGCAATAATTAAAATGCATTATTGCAGGCTGACTCTGCTCATTGCCAGGAGTTCAATCCTGACCAGCTCAAGGTTGACTTAGCCTTTCATCCTTCCGAGGTTGGTAAAATGAGGACTCAGATTGTTGGGAGCAATACGCTGCCTTGGTAAACTGCTTAGTGAGGCTAAGCACTGTGAAGTGGTATATAAGTCTAAGTGCTATTGCTATTGTTATTTTTAACTTTTGTTCCCCTCAACACCAGTCACCATAGCCTGTGACAAAGAGAATGGAGGAACCCTATTCCAAAACATTTGAAGCTATAGGATTGAAGTTCAATCCTGTGAGTTACAGTACTATCATTATTGATACTATTTTGTAATCTGAACAAACTTTATTATTTTTAAATCAAGTGGCATAAACTGAAGTAGAATGTCTATGGAGTTTTTCAGTCATCCAGGTCATGGTTGTCCCAAAGGTGCTTTTTTAAGAGGCAACTGGACTTTCTGGTTTTTCTTTGAAGATGTTTTCCTTCTCATCCAAGAAGCTTCTTCAGCTCTAACTGGATGCCGGGGAATGGAAGGATTATGTTTATGAAGGATTATGAAGTAGAATGTTTTCTTCATTTGGGTTATTGTTTCCGGAATGTCAGTTCTTTTTAATTGAAGCTAAATACAAATGCACTTTTTCAGTTGTCAGTAGTTTAGCAAAAGCTGTAGGATGCTTAGTTTCATTATCAAAGTTGTTTGAAACATTATTATATATTCCAAAGGGATAACTATGTTCATTCATAGTAGCCAAAATAAATAGGATTGTCAAGCAAATTGAAGAATGATACATTGGTTATACTTTCACAAACTGGAATATGCTTCATATGCATGAAGCAAAACCTAAGTTGACTCATTATAAATGCACATATACATACAACACAACACATTGTCTGTGTTTGGGACAGGAAGAATTGTTAGCGGTTGATACAAAGTGAAAGATGGAGGCTATTGCACAAAAACATCCATATGCTGTATATAAAAAGAAGCAAACAACCAGAGTTGGCTGTCACATTCAGAAGGAATAAAAGTCCTTGCTTAAAAATACATAATACTGTTGGTCCTGGCTAGGGAAAAAGAAAGCTAGGGTAACCGCTCAAATTCTCACAAATAAAGCCGACATTGCCGCTAAGAATTAGGGCATAAGAACTCTTTGATGAAGGGATAAACTCAAGAACAGAGATTGGCAAAGAATATTATTAGCATGTCCTTGCTGAAAGGACATTAAAGGAATCATTCTGCAGTGTTCAAGTTTTACTTTAGTTGAACATTTTCCATAAGGTAGCATGGTACCTAATGTAACACAGTGACTAGATTATAGCAGGACTATGAAACATTTCCCACCACACAGGTTGCCCTCCCCCCAAAAAAATAAATCAGTGGAATCATGTTAATGAAACATTTGATTTCTTTACATTTATTATTATTGTTGTTGTTGTTGTTGTTGTTGTTATTATTATACATATAAAGCTTCCCCCTTCTATCATATTAAAGATCACATTTGTTAATGGCAGGCTACGGTTAATGAGAACTACACTCAAGACTTTCAGGGGGCCTCAAACTACGTACCTCTAATTTATACAGTATAGTTCTATAGAGTTCTGTAATTGTCCTTATGCTCTTCCTATCGCCATAAAAATGCCGAGGACGTTCATTTCAAGTTATGAAATTAGGTCTCATCATGGGGCTGATGATACCTACATTTATCTCTTTTTATCAACAGATGGTAAGGAGTACTGAACCATTGTTGGAATGCAACAAGGGATGGAGCAAAATAATTCATCCTAGAAATCTGAAACTTCCCACTCACTACAAATGTAAAAATTCAATTTGGCAACATCTTAACCTTCAATATTTATCTGGAAGGCCAGGTGATTACTATGACCAGGAATGAAATGCCTTTGCTCATCTTTCTTTGTCACCTCACTAGAGGTAGATTTCAGCAGGTTCTGACCAGTTCTGGAGAACCGGTAGCAGAAATTTTGAGTAGTTCAGAGAACTGGCAGTAAAAATTCTGACTGGCCCTGCCCCCATCTATTCTCTGCCTCCCAAGTCCCAGCTGATTGGGAGGAAATGGGGATTTTGCAGTATCCTTCCCCTGGAGTGGGGTGCAAATGCAGATTTTACAGTATCCTTCCCCTGCCACACCCACCAAGCCACACCCATCAAACCATGCCATGCCCATCAAGCCACACACACAGAACCAATAGTAAAAAATTTTGAAACCCACCACTGCACCCCACCTGTGCTTTTTTACTTTTTTAAGGCAAACCTCACCTGGTCAGTTCATGCTTAAATCACTGTAACAGTTTCTATATCATCGCTTACCATTCTTTTTGAGAAATAAGCATGTGATTGCTCTCAGATCTTTCTCCATGCTTGACCTTGAAATTAATGCAAAACATTTGGATCTGACCATAGTTTTGTGATTCTCCCAGCATAAGATCTATAATTCATACATGTATGCATTAAACATAGAATTAGAAGCATTTATCAGAACAGATCCTGGTATACCTCCATAGTGAAAATCAAATACCTTTATAAAGTGTAGTCTGCTTATGGGAACAGTAAATGCCAGCACTTCTAAGCTTAAACCTCACCTGACAAAATATAGCACTGGAAAGGAGAACGTTCACAGGTATAGGAAATAATTACCAATATCCTCAGTATAATGGCTGATTTCTTTCTTGCGAGTGATTATCAGACCATCGAAAGCTTGCAGAAATGATGGCATTTAGCAGTAAATGATACTGAATTAATGTAGCCAGTGAATTAGGAACACTGGAAGCTTCCAGCTCTTAGGAATGTTGAAGGCCAGTCTTCATTCGCTGGCTACAAGCAGGAACAACAGGGACTTCCTGTATTCAAATTACTTGATGTACCCACTAATCTGTAATGTTTCTTAAATTAGAGACTAATAGGAGGGGTGGTAAGTGCTTATAAGCTATGACAGTAGAATTCTTCAGTTCTTAACTTCAGAGTATCTCAAGACACTTTCTTTCTTTCTTTCTTTGGAATTATAGAAAGAAAATATAAGAAAGATACAAATTATTTATTATTGTATATAGTCACAGCGGCATGAATAGCCTTCGCTCAAAAATGGAAAAAGAAAGATATTCCAACTGAAGAGGAAATATTACTGAAAATCTCTAACTGCGCAGAAATGGACAGACTCACGTTGGAACTCAAGGATAAAAGCGAAACTAGGTACTACAAAATCTGAGAACAATTTTATAATTGGATAGATAACAAGAGGGTAGCCAAGACAAATATATAGTGTTAGAACAAAAATATAGATGTTATTATAGATAAATGTATGTTTAAGAGATAAATAAATATACAGAAATAAGGGAAAAAGTATTAATATCATATCATATTATGCTTAAATAGTGAACAAAACTTAAGAACTATATGTTTATATGAGTACCAATATTATTGTAAAGTGACGGAAGATGTATGGAACCAGTGATGTCATATCTATGTCCAATTTTTTTTAATTTTGTATTATTAATAAAAAAAACTTTTTATAAAAAAAAGACTCTTGTTTCTTCACTGCATTCACTACTTTGACAGATTTTTTTGAAACTCATTCATTACAATAAATAAATTGTTATCTGCAGGTTAATGAATCAATGGAATAGATTCTTAAACATTCAGATTTACAGGTAAAGTGGATTTGCTTTCATGGAATTCTTCAAACTTGTTGAACTATCCTTGCAATACTACCGAACAAGTTCCAGAATTGTAAAAACAAATCCCCCCTCCCACAAAAAAGCAATGCCTCCATTGTTTGCTGAGTTTGCAAAGGAAGAAATTATTATATCAGTTCAACAATTTTACCAACCAAATTGGGGTTTCCTTTTGGGCGTTAAATTGGCCTGACTAATTGCAAAATATTTTTTAAAAAAAACCCGTTCCAGTAGAGAGCTCCATTGCCTACAGATTGGAACCAACTGCAAATTATGTTGGTTTTGAAAAAAGTCACGGACTGACTCATTTGGACAAGGTTTGCCTCTTTCCTGTTATATTAAATTATACAAAGTACTCCTTCAAGACAGTTCTCTTCATTGCCAGAAATTAGTTTCAGATAAAACGCGTTATTGAGCAGCTTGTATTAAGGCACTTTTATTGGTTTTTTTCCCTCCCTTTTCTTTTCCAACCCATTAGATTTCAAAACTTCCTTTTATCTGTTCGGGTCATTCATTGAAATGACAATAGATCATATGAGCTTAGTTGCTTAGCAACCTATCACTAGCAGAATCTACCAGAAGCAAGTGCAATGCTCAAACCAGAGGTCACAAAAATATATTATAGAGGAAGCCAACCAGAAAATGTGTCCCAACTTTAAAGATTTCTTAAGAGGGCTTCAATAGCTGTAAGAGTGGGTTGCAGCTTTTTTTTTTTTAACCAATATATTTTCAAACAAAATGGAGAAATGCACCTAGAAGTTTCTTTTGCTGACCGCTCAGCACAATTGTTCTGACCTAGGCTTCCTGAGTCGGTAAAACACACAATTAGTCCCAAAAACCTGTTTTATTTTAACAGCTGTGAATTCTGTTCATTCACAGATGAGTCACAAATAGTTGTAAAGAGTCCTTCAGGATAAGGCTGATAATCACCCACCTTTATCTGTCTTGACATGCTGCCAAAGACCTAATTGGCAAAGCCACATGGAGTCCAGAATCAAACAGAGCTTCAGACTTTAAACTGCACAGAATTAACAATGTTGCTTCCCGCAAAAGCCCACATGCCTTTGCTCTTCTTTTAAGTCTTATGGGAGGGGCCAATCATCTTCTACTCCTGAGTCGTCCCTTTTGTTTTAACTGTTCTTGCCTTCTGGCAGCTCTGCGCATGCGTGCACTGGGAACAGGCTCCTCCTGTTCCTCTGCCTCATTGAGGTCTGACTCTGGAGGCTCCAGAGGCAGTACGTACCTCCCAGATGGCCCTTTCTCTGCCTCTGGCACAGAGCCCTCGTCCGAGCCTTCCCCAGACTCCAGGACTGGCCCATGTTCCTCCCCAGCCTCCTCACTGTCTGACTCCATTGCCAGCTCCGCAGGCTGCTGGTGGACCACAACAACAATAGTGAAAAGCTCAGAAGAAGCCCACAGTCAAGAATCATCTGGGTAGTTCAAATCAGTGTGAAATTAGCTTCTCCCATGCACATCAAACACTTCGTTTTCGGTTCACATTGCCATCTTAGACTTTCTGATTCATAATGCATCACTGAGAGAGAAAATCACAACCGACAAAATTCCTCTCACAGGGACTCAGTTGTTGTTACTGTTGTTGTTGTTGTTCTTAGAGTTTGTCTTTCTTTGTTCCAGGGTCTGCTTGTTTTGCCTGTGGATAAAGTTAATCTGTGTATGAAGCATGAGTGGGGTTGTTCTCAGCCAGCTTATCGCATAGCCTGATGCTGATTTGGAGGCTTAGGGGAGCATTTCTCAACCTGGGCAGCTTGAAAAGGTGCGGACTTCAACTGGCTGGGGAATTCTGGGAGTTGAAGTCCACACCTCTTCAAGTTACCAAGGTTGAGAAACATTGGCTTAGGGAAAATCCTGGTCCAGGCCAAGGTCACACAAGCAACTTCCATTACTCATGGGAGACTTAGAATCTGGATCTCCTTGGTATCAGTTCAGCACTACATTCTCTTGACTCAGTTCAGCATTACATACTCTTGGCTCTCTTCTCACTGCAAATGAATTATGCATTTTTAGGCTACAATTATTTATTCCAAACATACTTGCCAATAGGACAGGAGTCCCCAACCCCCTGTCTATGGATGGGCACTGGTTCAAGGCATGCAGAAACTGGGCCTTGCAAGCAAGCAAAGTCCCATCCATGGGATGTAGGCAGCACACAAAACCACGTCCTCTCCAGTCTGTGGAAAAACTTCTCTCCACAGAACCAGTCCCTGGTGCCCAAAAGCTTGGGGGCTGCTACAGTACCACATAAATCTAGTCAAACTTTCTTTTGTGAGGTTCACACATCATGCCCAGTCATGATGCTAATTCAAAAGCTCTTACTGGCTTTGGACTAAGCCATAAAGCCTGAGTTACAATATGCAATGTCAGATTACCATAACACACACTAAATTAATACCAAATAAATCATATTATGAATTAGGGCAATGTGGGTAGTTTTTTTACTCTCCTCCCCCCCCCCCCCCCCCCCTTCCCCCCCCCCCCCAATTCTTTTCTCTGTTTCCTGCATTTCAGACTTAGATCACAAATTACGTATCCCTTTTCTTTTACTCATCCTATGTCAATATGCTTAAAAGTTCGGTGACTTCCATAGCATGCAGCTTCTGCTTTTTTTTTGAAACAGTGGAGGGAGCCTTCCCATTTCAGTAGATCATATTTTGCTTTAACTATAGCTTGTTCAATAAGCCATGATTGCCAGGTTTACCTGCTTTGTAATGCCACACCATATTAATAATTTCAAAATCACAGTGATTAGATTTACACATCACACATGCCAAAATGAAACAAACAAAATGAAACATTATGGCTTAAGAACTCAAATTATTTCTTTCATGCCTTAGCTCCCCACACCTCTGTTATTTCCCTCAAGTTTCATTCTCCGCTTACTTTCCCCTTCAGATTTTCTTTTTTCAGACTATATGAGATTTATTCTAAAAGTTTTCTGATTTTAAGAACCTCCTGAGGAACCTTTTGTTAGCCTGCAACTAAATCAGATGAAATTTTCATTAATACTGTGATGATAATTGATCTCTATCTTTCCAACTGTTTATCTTTCGATTAATAAGCAGAATTGTTTAAACCAGGTTGTCCTATCTGAGGTTCTGGCACTTAGTAGATGGTTGGCAAGGGTCGGTTCTACTTACCTTTACTACTGGTTCTCATTGTCCCCGGGCGTGTGCTCTCTCTCTTCTGCACATGCGCAGATCGCTTCTGATGACGTCTGGGTCAGTGGGCGGAGCCTCCCGCCAGTTTTACTACCGGTTCTTACGAACTGGTCCAAACTGGGGACAACCCACCACTGAAGATTGGGAAACAGGACATTCAGTACAGACACACAATACCAAAGAACTCAAATTCAAATTCAAATCTTTATTGTCAGTGCACAACAGATGAGCACTCAACCAATCACATTGGTTGAGCTCCCTCAGTGCACCCCTCCCAACACAATATAACTCAGAGTGAAGATAGAAAATCCTTAACCCAATAAATCATATTAACAAAACACCCAGTCCTATTGCACCAGTGTGAACATGTTACACATTGCGCTGGCCCTGCAGTTGTGTAATGGATGACATCAGGCTCAGCTCCTTCATACTGATAAGGAAATTCAAAATACCTCTAAAAAAATTATAAAGAAATTTCAGCAAGGCTGTTAGGGGGGAAAAAACCCAGAAACCTCATTTTAAAGTGAAGAAAACTTTTGAGAAAGTGGACTGATTAAAGCACTACGGCTTAGCCAAATTGACATTTCCTTCCTAAGAAAGGATTGAGGAAGTTAACCTTCTGTGCCAATGCAAAAAAAAATCAATCAATATCAGAGGCTTTGAGGACACAAGTGCAGCACAAGATAAATCTCCAGATATCTAATGTTTGCTATAGCTATCCTTTCTTGTGCTTCTAAATAAATGAAGATGTCAATCAGTGGCTATTGTTCCCATAAATGTCAGGCTTTGCCAAGGAGACATGGTAGCAACTACCGTGTTTCCCCGAAAATAAGACCCTGTCTTATATTTTTTTGAACCCTGAAAATAAGCACTTGGCCTTATTGCCATGTGCTCAAAAGCCCGATTGGGCTTATTATCAGGGGATGTCTTATTTCGGGGGGGGGGGACAGGGTAACAGCCTAAGCAACAATCCTTGTTTCCAACATTTACCCAGATGCTTTTGAATGACTTAGAATGTACTTTGCCATTTGATACAAATAACTACTATCCCAAGTACAAAAAAACCCCCAAACAGTCCCTGTAACTGTGCAATTTCACTTATTGGACAATTCTGCTTACAATCTCTGGGTTTTCTTTTAAAATAATAGCCATACAGCATGGCACATACATTGTTAACAGTAATAAAAAAAAAGGCTTATCTAATGTTGTTATTTCTAACAGGAAAAACTATAACAATAGTACTGGCTCCCACAAAATGGAGATTTTCATTAGGACACCATCATAAAGAGACATTGTTTTTGAGGATCCAATTTGGGTTGGTCACCGGGACAGGTGGTTTAGTCTTCCAAGCTTTCGGATTTATGCTGGAGCCCATCTTCAGGGAACTTCTCTCTACCGAAATATGTCCTCTGGCTATTCTATGCATGATATTTATGTGGTGCCTGGTTGGATGTGGCTTCTTATTCATTGGTTGGATTGTTGATGGATGGCTGTTGTTTCCATGTGCTGCCAAGTCCTGGGCTCCTAAGTACCTGATAAGATGGTGGTAATCAACACTCCTGTTGACTGACAAAGGGACAGTTTCCCAGGCTTCAATCATTTACCTGACTTTCTTTGTACCTGCCCGGTAAATAATCTTAGTAGCTGAAAAATTGTTTTGCTCTAGTTCTCATTTTGCTAACTGCAAAATTTGGTGAGGGATGGGCAGCATGTAAATTTAAATAACAATTTCATTTTAGCTCCATTTCTATTATTTTTGCAATTTTTTTGAAATATATCAGTGAAATACAAATTTGGTATAGGTTTGTCATGAATGCAACTGCTTGAGGGCTCCTGGATTGGAGCTGAAAGGCAAAAGGAAAGCAGTATGCTCC
Organism: Ptyas mucosa; assembly: GCA_012654045.1. NCBI lineage: Eukaryota > Metazoa > Chordata > Lepidosauria > Squamata > Colubridae > Ptyas > Ptyas mucosa. The sequence goes on along the minus strand of WNWU01000034.1, from coordinate 6,412,886 downwards.
CTCCCACATGTTGGGGTAGACCAGGTACCTCGATAGAAAAACATTATCTATCTATCTATCTATCTATCTATCTATCTATCTATCTATCTAT
>WNWU01000034.1:6380726-6395958 GCA_012654045.1 Ptyas mucosa | reverse complement strand
ATGATTGATGATTGATGATTGATGATTGATGATTGATGATTGATGATGATTGGTTGATGAAGTCATGATTTACTATTATGTCCTCGACTTACAGCAGTTCATTTAGTGACCATTCAAAGTTACAAGGGAACCAAGAAATGTGACTTATGACTGTTTATGACCTTTGTAGCATCCCCATGATCATGCGATCAAAAGTCGGATTCTTGGCAACTGGTTCCTATTTATGACCTTTGCTGTGTCGGGGGTCATGTGAGCCCCTTTTGCAACCTTCCTACCAGCAAAGTCAATGGGGAAGCCGGGTTCACTTAACAACCAGGTTACTAACTTATCAACTCCAGTGAATCACTTAACAACTGTGGCAAAAGAAGTCATAAAATGGGACAAAACTCACTTAAGAAATATCTCACTTACTATACCAGTAATGAGGTCCGAGGAAATTAGACAATATATCACAACTTTGATACCTCTGGAAACTTCTATGACTGTCTTGGTGGGAATGACTGGATTAGTCTAAGAATATTGCATTTCATTTCCTAGAAAGATGTTCCACGTTAGTATTTAGGGAATTCTCTAAACAGAGAGAGTTGATGCTTCCCAGTTGTAGGCATGATGATCGCACATATACAAATGTATGGGAAATTGTGGCAGGTAGAGATTTTAGCTTTGCATGGCAAGGGAGAAGGAGCAGCCACATTTATAACATGAACAAAGAAGCTATACTGGGTCCGATCAGGAGTCTTTCCTGTCATCACTCTGCTCCCATACAGACAAATGAAGTCCTATAAAAAGCTCACGAGCATAGTATGAATGCAATAGCAGCTGCCACTTTTATTCTCTGGCAAGTCAAATTATTTTTGGGAAACTTATAGAAATGGTTTTGTTTTTTGTTTTTCTTATTCAAAGGGGAGGGGGAGGAGATATTCTCTAGCTATAGTACATTTGGTGCCCTCCAGATATATTGAGTTTACAAGCCCAAAACTTTAGCCGAATCTGTTTGAGGCACAGTTTCCCAATACAGTTGAATGCGTAATTTTAAGAATAGAAAAAATAGTTGGTGATCAGTTACTGTTATTCATACACAGACGCTTCTGGATGCAGTTGAAGACAAACACATTTACCCTTCAGCTCATTTTAACTTTAAGTCAAGAGTTTTTGTCATTATGAGTATTATATTATCTTGCAAGAATTGTTCCCAAAAATGTGTATTTGGAGGGTTGGGGCAAGGGAAATATGTTCATGTTTTATAGTTGTAATAAACTGATTTTTTGAATGCACAGTAATTTTCTATAGTTTGCAAAAAGTGCAAGGTAATTTCTTTTATCTGCTTAGGGAAATATATCCTGCAGAGCAAGAGACAGAGTCACAAATACATATAATTATCTGAAATATTTACTCAGTGTCTTCTTTTGGGGAAAGATAGCGACCTAAGATTAGGGCTCAACATATTCTACAATTCAGTGAAAGAGCAAAAAATGTTTCACGTAAAAGTAGGTACAGAATTCTTGTTCCTGCAAATTTTGATTTTCATTTTTTTAAAAAAAGATTTACTGCATTATGAAAACAGACAATGATATTATAGTTAGAACTATCAACAGTGGGAATTCAGATTCTTACTTTGGCTATGATTTGCAAAACCACAATAAATTATGTAAATAATAAAAACAGTTATGCACAAATTATTGATATTAATATAATAATGTTCATTCAGATGGGTTTCCTTTGATAGCTTTGATTTTGTGAACAGCTTTGAATTATTATTATTTTTGCATTCGATATTTTTCAAGGCTATATTGTCACCTTCTAAATTAATAAATGGACAGCTAGATTTAGATTTCTCAACATGTGGGATTAGAGACCACTTTTGCTACTTAAAACCTTAAACTTAATGCTATAATTTAATACTTGATTTCAAAAGAATTAAATGTAGATGAAGTCCTTGCAAAAGTCCTTGCCAAGAAACTAGACATGACATCTGATTTCAATCAAATTTGCCCTTGACTGATTTTTCTGATGGCCAAAGCTCCACAGCAAGACTTTATGAATTCTGTGAATTAATCTGATCTGCACCTTTCAAATCAGGTGTATATATGTGTGTAAAATAAATAAAAAATAGGAATAATTAAAACAATAATGGAAAAGGAGTGTGGTGACTCAGGTGGTTAGGATGCTAATTTGGAGATTAGTAATCCCATGTTCAAGACCCAAGTGCTGTTGCCTGGTAGGGTGAGTTCCCATCATTTGCTCCAACTCCTGGACAGGGACATGAAAGGAGCCCTCACCTCCCCCCCACCCCTGGACAACCGGGATGTCACTGGCTAATCCTTTCAACCTGGAAGTGCCTTTAAATGTGCCTCTAACACAGGATGGGAAAGGAGAACAATAGAAGAAATCTAATAAGTGAAAATTAGATTAAAAGAAAACAGAGTGACCATTAAAGTCCTTTATACATGGGATTATAGGATAGCCAAAACACGAGGTGGGAGAATGTATTCGTGAATTTGCCACTAGAGAGTGAGATTAGATAGGCAGTAAAACAGCTGCAGAGTAGGAAGGAATCAGAGTGGCATGAAATAGTTACAAAAGATTCAAGTGCAAAGGCAGTTCAGTGTTAATAGCTATATGACAGCAAATAGCAAACCAAACTGTACGGCTTGCAGATTGAAATAAGTATCAGAGCATTCTTTTCCAAAGAAGGGAGATGCAAGAGCAAAGTGAACCATTACACTAAATCCTTATGCAAGCAAGGTTTTGCTTAAGATCTTACAAAGACGACTGCAGCTACTATAGAGGGAAAAAATGACAGGCAAACAGATAGGTATCAGAAAAGGCTAAGGCATGTAGATAAATTTACATTTTGCAGACATGATGGGTAGAAGATAATACGATGGTTTATTATTGCTTTATTGAATATTACAAAGTTTTTTTATTTTGCTGTTCAATTAGTATGTCTGCACTACACTGGGGTAGGCAATGAGTCAGAATTATAAATAATTCTCAGAATTGAACTTAAAGAAACAGAATGGTTCACAGCAGTGGTGGGATTCAAAAAAATTTACTACCAGTTCTGTGGGCATGGCTTGGTGGGCGTGGCATGACTTGGTGGGTGTGGCTTGGTGGGCATGGCAGGGGAAGGATACTGCAAAATCTCCATTCCCTCCCTACTCCAGGGGAAGGTTACTGTAAAATCTCCATTCCCACCCCAGTCCAGGGAAAGGTTACTGCAAAATCCCCATTTCCTCCCGATCAGCTGGGACTCGGGAGGCAGAGAATAGATGGGGGTGGGGTCAGTCAGAGTTGGTATTTACCAGTTCTCCGAACTACTCAAAATTTCCGCTACCAGTTCTCCAAAACTGGTCAGAACCTGCTGAATACCACCTCTGGTTCACAGGGACAATAATCGTTAACTTTCAGGGGGAAAGGTATATTATAAGAATGGCAAGAGTGGAATTAAAAATGGATGTCAAAACACACAATTGGAAATCAACCAAAGATGCCACTTGTCAACAGAAAGTTTTTTTTAAAAAAAACGTAAAAGAGCTTGCTATGAAAGGGAAAATAGAGAAGTGGTTCATCTAAATTAATGTCAGCCTCCAGGTTTACTGAATTTAAAATTAATAAAGCAGAAGTGAATGTGACTTCTTCAGCTAAAGAATAAAGATCCATATAAAAGAAAGGAGATCCTTGAGAGCAAGACAATGGCAATCTTAGACAAGATAAAGCAGGATAAGGACACTTCAGTGATAATAACATTCAGAACAGTTGAAGCAATGGTCTTTCTAGTGATAATGTAGATGAATAAGGTGAAAAATTAAAAAAATAAAACTGTTTCAAATTATGCATTTGGAGACAATTTTACACGCACACATGTATACAGACATGTTTAAACTGGCATCTTTGGAGAGAAAGTACATTTCTTTTAAGGTTATTTTCTGTGCAGATCAATGCATAAGCATAAGAGATCTGTAACTGAATATTTATGGGAAAATGTCTGACTTCTATTCTCGCAGGATTTTTCCACTTTTATGAAAAGGCAAGCTTTTACAAGCTAGCATACAAATAGATATCCTGATCTCAGTGAGAATTTCTATGCAAATAAGCACTTGATAGAAATGCAGCAAGGCAAGTAGGAATCAATCCACACTGCAACATTCATATTGGGATGTACAATACACTTGAAAGGCCATGCTCATTACAAAGCCTTAACTTGTTTTTAACATAATTAGAATTGGACAATCATACAGATAGCTCTGGGGAGTCTATTAGTCCTGTCCAGTTCAGACCCAATTTGACTTAAATTGATTTGGAAATGCTGACATTTAAGATTCAAAGACATGGTTTTCTTCAAATCTGGGACTCCAGATCTGAGGGTAAAACCATTCAGTTCAATTCACTCTGAGATTTAATTTGAAAAACAGATTTGTCCGTAGACTAGAAGAGAGAAATACCAAAATGCTAGTAGATGGTTATTATTATTATTATGGTTCATCACATAGTCAGCCAAATGTTTAGACTGAATTTGGCATTTTTGTCCACCTATCCAATCCTTCCCAAGGACCTGGGACAGGCATTTGTTGATTGATGTGTCAAAGGTGCCATTGCAATTGACTGATGATGATTTTGTCAGTGTCGATGTAGTTCAGGTGATGCTCCAGTTGTTTTGGGACAGCACCCAAGGATCCTATTACTATTGGTACTATCTTTGCTTTCTTTGGCCACAGTAATTCTACTTCTATTTGCAGGTCTTTGTATTTTGTGATTTTTCTATTCTATTCTGCTGTCTCCAGATACTGCCTGTTCTCTGTCCAGTTGGCTTTGTTTTTCTTATTGACAGTTGTTAAGTTGGAGGTATTATGTGACAGGTGCTGTCTGTTCAAATTCTAAAGTCTCTGAGTACTTCATTTTCTATTATTTTACCTATTTTATGGTTCCACCATTTCTTGATAGCAGGAAAATGGGCATTTCTTGCAGATATTCCATTGATGCTACCTTGTCATGTCGCTGTTTGTAGTCTGTCCATGTGATCCTCTTGCAGCATCTAGCAAAGTGGTCTACTATTTCTTCAGCTTCTTTGCAAAGATAGCACTTGCTGTATGTTACTGTCTTCTCAATTCCGGCCTTGTATGCATTTGTTCTTAAGGCTTGGTCTTATGCAGTCAGAATTAGCTCCTTTTTCCCTTTCTTCAATTTTCTTGCTGTTAGCCATTGCCAGTTCTTGTTATTATATGATTTAGTTTTTGAATGTGCTGACTAAGTAATCATTTGTCTAGTCATGTCTCTTTTCTATTCTTTATTTGGTTTTTCTTGTAAGCAAGTTTGGTCTCTCCAGTACTCAGTAAACTTCCTCCTCCTCCTGATCATCATTGTCATTGTTATCATCATCTGTGGAGAGAAAATATTGAGAATGACACTATTCATCATTGATTTTGGCTGGGTACCAAGCTAGGCAGATATATTCTTTTAGGCAGTATTCAGAAGAATGAACATTGACTTGTCGTTAGAAAGAAAAGATTGCCTTCTCTGTGCCAGGATTTCATCGTTTCAGATTATGGCTCACTGAGAATATTCTGTTAGTTAATTAAAAGAGGCAGCAGAGGCAGGCTGAAAGAGTAAGATGCAATGCTATGGAAAATCCTGAGACAAACTGGGCTGATTTAAAGAGTTGCAAGTCAAAATTTTGAAAAACCATTTTTTTTCTGTAGTGCTACCTAGCCCTATAGATATGTGATGACACAGAGTATTAAAACTAGTACCATTTTTCACGTTATGATAAGAAAAATTATTCAGTAGTATGAAAGGTATTTTTCTATATCATATATTTAATTCTTTGAGATGTTTAAAAGGAGTGGTGTGTAAATACAGTATGTAAAACAAATTTTCACTGTTGGTTTGTGAAATGACATACTCAATTGATCAGATTATTTGCAAAGCTGTACCTGCTAGACGTGATTTTAAAAGGCATTCAGTCAACTTAAGAGGGTAATACAAAGAGAGATATAGAGTCTTACAGCATCTTTAAAAGCAACAAATTTATTATATCATGCCTTAATGCTTTGAGATTCTATAATATATTATACATGTAATGTGAGATGAATTTGTCAGAGTAAATTTATGGCATTCTCTTCAAAAGTGTCTTCCTGATATGTTGAGACTACTACTCCCAGAATTCCCTCTGGCTGCCTATATTGGCTTGAATTGAAGAAAATGTAGGCCTCATAATATATTTGTTAAGCATTGAGTTATTATGGAAATATTCAGATTTTGTAGAATATTTAGGCTGGGGAAACAAAGGCTTTCTAAATTCCTTTGATAGTTCAAACCTTTTTAGATGCTTAACATAAAAAATATGGCTTAGATTTAATGGCCATCATATTCGATCACTAAGTTATTTTTGATTGGCATATGCTATAGTAGAATGTCACGTTTGTTAATTGTCAACAACAACATATTTTCTTGCTTTCACCTCTTCCCCAGGACAAATAATTCAGAACTCTTCAGAGTATACTGTTAATTTCATTTGTTTTATTTGATTTCCATTATCTTGCAGCTGCTTGCAATTAAAGCAGTTTAACTTCATTTTGCCTAATGATCTTGTTCTGTCAAGTCTCATGGGGTCCCTAGAGCATCTTCTTAAATAATGTATTTTCAGCTACTACTCTGACCACAAAATACAAATATGATGAATAATTCTGAGACTAGATAGGAATAACGTAAATTAATCTATTAAATGGGATTTTAACATCTTAAGCATTTGGGATTCATTTCATAGGAAGCTGAACTAGCTTGACAATTGATCTGAAACCATTTATCTTGACTTCCAGATTTAACTGTGGCACAATTAATTTTCCCAATGCAATTGATTTTCAAATTGGTATTTATTTTTTTGCCATCTCTCAATTACACTCTAAAGCCATGTAATTGGCAACCTATGGCACGCATGCCAGAGGAGGCATGCAGCACCCTCTCTGATGGCACGCGAACCATCACCCCAGTTCAGCTATGCTGCACATGCGCATGCACTTCCCGCCAGTCAGCTGGTCTTCGGGTCTCTGCCGCACATGCAAGGGGGCGGGGCAGATGTGGGGGGCATGTGTGCATGCACAGGGATGTGTGCGGGGGCCGTGCGTACATGTGTGGGGGGTGGGGTACATGCATGAGGGCCATGCACGCATTGCATTTTGGGGGTTCAGGTGCGCTTTGGGCACTTGGTCCAGAAAAGGTTAGCCATCACTGCTCTAAAGGGTTAAAAATATACACCATGTGAGAATAATGTATTTTGTTCTGATATGCAAATAATTAAGATTCTGCATATTTCAGAAATGATTTCAAAGAAGTGTATCATAACACATAGGAACATGGGCAAAGGGCTCATGTAAAGTAGCCAGTAGTATAGAATAGAATAGATTTTTTTTATTGGCCAAGTGTGATTGGACACACAAGGAATTTGTCTTGTGCATATGCTCTCAGTGTACATAAAAAGAAAAGATACATTCGTCAAGAATCATAAAGGACAACACTTAATGATAGTCACAGAGTACAAATAAGCAATCAGGAAACAATATCAATATAAATCGTAAGGATACAGGCAACAAAATTACAGTCATACAGTCATAAGTGGAAGGAGATGGGTGGTGGGAACAATGAGAAGATTAATAGTAGTGCTATTAATTGTACTACAGTAGCCAGCAGTTTTAGGTTTGGGGTGGGGGTGGGAAGCTTTTAAAAAAAGTTGCTTTAGGTCTGCAACTCCCAGAGCACCAGCTCATCAACTAAACTCCTAAAAGAACACTTCTTGAATCAAGAGAGCGCTTGCAACAGCATGAGAGTAAATAAAAATACATGACATAATTTTAAAAGAAATGTATTTATTAATTCAAGTTGTATGGCTGCCTGTCTCAACAAGTGATCCTAGGTTGCAAACAAGTGATTCTAGATTAAAAAAAAGGATTTTTTTTTAAAAAAAACCAACATAAATTCTCAACTGAATTGGAAACAAATTCAAGACAGGTCAGGCCTATATTCTATAAACATGAAGCTACCAGGCCAGAGTTGCTGCCTTTATCATGCCAAAAGCATATTTATAATTTTTAGAACATTTTGTGGGCATACTCATTAAATCACAACTGAGAGTGGGTGGGTGAGTGGGGAAGCTATTCATAAATTCTCTGCCGTGTTTGATATGGTTATTCACAAAATACCCATTCTCTGAGGAGCCATCTTCAACCTGCCTGGAAGACAACCCTGGAAGTCCATCAAGTCCATTTCAGTATCATTTATCATTTGTGCAAATCTAATCACTGTGCATGTCTTGGGGGTTCAGGGAAGATTTTAGTATGGAAATCTCTGGCCTTGAATCTTTTGCTTTCTCTCACAGGGCAAAGGCAAAAATTATTAATCAACAATTAATGTTAGTCCAAAAGAAGGCCAAATAAATCTAAGCAATATGGAATTGAGTAAAGAAGTGATATGCATAAATACCATATTTTTCGGAGTATAAGATGCACCTTTTTCCCCCCAAAAAGAGGGTGGAAATCTGGGTGTGCATCAGTGGTGGGTTCCTCCCAGTTTAGCCCGGTTCTCCCAAGCTGGTAGCGGTGACGATATGACATCACCGAACCGGTTCTGCCCCTGTGCCCCCCTGTGCCCCCCACCCCCGCGTTATTCATTCCTTTTATTTGGCCCCACCCCTAATCTATTGCTGCCTCCTGAGTCCCAGCTGATGGCTAGAGGGAAAAAAACTGTTTAAACTCTTGCCACGGGGCTTCAAAGCTTCAAAGGGTCGTCCTACTGCTGATCAGTGTTAAAAGAAAACAAATGAGTAGACCAGTGCCTGCAAAAAATATATGAGTAGATCAGTGCCTGCAAAAATACATGAGTAGACCAGTGCCTGCAAAAATACATGAGTAGATCAGTGCCTGCAAAAATACATGAGTGGACCAGTGCCTGCAAAAATAAATGAGTGGACCAGTGCCTGCAAAAAATAAATGGGTAGATTGGTACAGCTCTGCAAGCAGTTAAAAGCCTGGTAGACCAGTACCTCTGCTAAATCCTAAATAATTGTCACATGACCGTCAAGCCACGCCCACAAAATAAGCCACTCCCACAGAACCAGTAGTAAAAAAATTTAGAACCCACCCCTGGTGTGCCTATACTCCGAATGTAGCCCGGCCCAGCTTCTCAAATGGAGGTTTCAGAGGCTGAAAAAAGCTTCAGAAAAAAAGCCCTGAAAGAGAGCTTCAGAAAAGAAGCCCTGAAAGAGAGCTTCAGAAAAGAAGCCCCCAAAGAGAGCTTCAGAGGCTTTTTTTCTGAAGCTCTGTTTCGAGGGCTTTCAGAGGCAAGAAAAAAAGTTTTTTCTGAAACAAAGTTTCAGAGGCAGAAAAAAAAGCAAGGCACAGAGTTCAAAACCAAGGAACCTGTTGCTAAAATTCACCTCTGGGAACAGCTGATTGGGGGTATTCCGGGAGACTGATACACCCCCAATCAGCTTTTTTCTTGTTTTCTTTCCCAAAAACTAAGGTGCGTCTTATACTCCAGTGCAGTTTATACTCCGAAAAATACGGTAATCAAATCTTTGTTTCCTGAAAGATAGTAGACTGCTTCCCCTTATTGATCCTAGTGGCACTCGTTTGTTGCTGATTTCAGATTCTATTTTGTCTTAAACTATCATATCCGTACTTTATGTGTACATTCATACATACATTACACACACACAAATATATATATGTGTACTGCCAAATATGTATTGTCAGTTATATCCTGGGCATTTAGTATACTGTATATGCATTATATTTTCCCTCCTATTGACTGAATGCGTAGTGAAGCCTCCATTACACCTGCATATTTGTGCTAGTATAAACCAAGAGAAAATTGCCAGTTTTGATTGCTTCTTTTCCCACAAGGTAGTGAATTAGGTAACTAAGGCATTGTTGGGTGCTGTCAAATTATGTGCCTCGGATTTATTACAACATGGGGTGGGCCAGGGAGGGTTGTAGCATCTGTAGTGCAAACATGATAAGTAAAAATGGACATCATCAAGCTCTGGTATGAAATTGATTTTTCAAGGCTTACTATTTTCATACATAAAATAGCACTCATGTTTTGCATCAAAGCACCTCACCTTGGTAACTTACGTAGCCAGAGATTGATTCACTTTGCAGCTTGAAACAACAAATCTTAATTTAGAATTGTCAGATAAAGTTCTTGGGGGGGATGGGGGCAGTACTAAACAATTGTTTCCTTCTTATGACATACTGTACACACAAATGCCCTTCTCCAAAGGACACAGACATCAGAGCCAATATAAATGTAAAATACCTTATCTGCACATGCCAAGGTAAGCTTCCTAGAACTGCATCTGTCGACTGCATTCTCCAGGTATTTTGGACTTCAGCTCCTACAGTCTTTGCCACTGACCTGATTGGACCAAATGGGTGTCTAAAACATCTAGAATACATTGGGGCTAAAACAGTGGTGGTTTTCAAAAAAATTTACTACCGGTTCTGTGGGTGTGGCTTGGTGGGTGTGGCAGGGGAAGGATACTGTAAAAGCTCCATTCCCATCCCACTCCAGGGGAAGGATACTGCAAAATCCCCATTTCCTCCCAATCAGCTGGGACTTGGGAGGCAGTTAATAGATGGGGACAGGGCCAGCCAGAATTTTTACTACCGGTTCTCCGAACTACTCAAAATTTCCACTACCGGTTCTCCAGAACTGGTCAGAACCTGCTGAAACCCACCTCTGGGCTAAAGATATTTGTATAACATCTAACTATGGAGGCAGGATTAAAAAATGGTAATTATCTGTTGAAGAGTGTTTTTTCTCTGGTTGGACTGGTCTATCAGGGCAACCTGGTCCACCCAGTTATGGGACAGGGCATACTGCTTCCGTTTTTGCCTTTCAGCCCCAATCTAGGGGCCTTCGCAGGCAGTCGCTTTTGCAACAAACTATTTTTATCTTAAATTTATGTTTTAGCGACCAAAAAATAAAGGGAGACTAGTATAGATCTATTTCAATCTATTTAGCTGTCATTCACTAGCCATTCCCTTCTGGGAGTCAAACCCAGGCTGCTTGCATATTAGGTAGATGTAATAATCTCTAAGCCATTGGTTTTCCTTGCTTTGTTGGATATACCAGGGGACAGATTAAATGTTTTTCTCCAGTGAGACCAGTCTATCAGGGCAACCTGGTCTATCCAATTATGGGATGGAGCATACTGCTTTCATTTTTGCCTTTCAGCCCTAATCCAGGGGCCTTTGCAGGCAGTTGCTTTCGCAACAAACTATTTTTGTGTTAAATTTCTGTTTTACCGACAAAAACATAAAGGGAGATCTGTTTCAAGCTATTTAGCTCTCATCAGCTAGCCATACCTGTTGAAGAGAAAGTCAGAAGTCATTATATTTCATAATATTCATTTTCTCCCTTTCTTTTCTCTTCCTTTCCTTTAGATTTTCCTTTTACTTTGTGTAGAATTTAAGACTGTCATCTGTACTTCTTGAAAGTATATACAGTAGTTTGTTACTGCGGTAGTCAGATACTGGAATAAATACATAATTGGTCTGATCCAGCGAGGCTTCTTATATGTTTTGTTTAATCTTATGTCTAGAATCTGGGAGTTAGTTTTAGTTAGGCAGTTAGGTATATTCCAGATGTTTTGTATTTATTGAAAATTCTACCCTTCCTTCTTAGTTCCTGAGCATCAGCCCAATTATAGGTATTTTAAGGGCAATGTTGGTTTGCTTTAGCAGAAATAAAATTCACAAGAGTTTTGTCTGTTTTCCCCTTGACGTTAGGTAGAGTGAATGGGGAAAATTCTAGGTTGCTTGGACCTTAGTTATTCTAGGGAAGTAGAAACAGTGGATCTTTGAAAGTGCCCTTAAATAGTTCCAATCTTTGAAGCCCAACGGGCATGACTTTTGCTTAGAATCATAGAATAACCCCGTTCTCTTATGTTTAAAGGCATTGGAGAAAGCACCTGGATATAAAACTGATGATGTTGCTTTGAAAAGCTCTCATATTTTTAATTCACAAGGTTGAACGGTTTGGTGCTGCCACCATCCATCACAGATTGTTTCTGCAAACAATACACAATATGAATTGAAGTAACGTAACAGTTCATTTCAGTTCCCTCATGTATAGAGTGATGTTGAGGTGATTTTTTTTCTCCCTCAAGGACCAACAATAACTTGGCAGGACACTGACTGAATACAGCTTTTGCAGGCTCTCTGAAAGTCAGCTAGCAGCTCATTGTTTCAGTATTTTGCAGCGGGCACAAGTGAAGATGAACAGCAGGTCTGCCTCAAATTGTTTTGGAAGGACTGGGCAGTGGAAGCAGTGCCATAAGTGTCCTATGACTGAAACTCACAAATTAGATGAAATCCCACAAGATATACACAGTTGCAGCGAAAGCCTGTTTATTTTTCATGTCGTGAAAACAGTTCCAATGCAGAAATCTATTTGTACATATGATATGCTTCTACATTAGATTTCTCCTATAAAACAACTTTTTTTTCATAAGGGATTTACATGATGTAGTTACTCCATATTGCTCTTCCTCTTCTGTCTCAGAATTTGCTAAATGCCAAAATCTACAAAAGGTCAAGTATATTAAAGGGCCATTGAAGCCAAAGCTCAAAAAATGTGTTGCTTCTAATTAATTTTATGAAATATAATAGAGTGTGTGATGAGCCTGCTCTCTTTCATGGCATCTTGCTAGCTTTTGAGTAGCTTCATACCCACGTGCCCACTCCTCTTGCAGACACCCAAATGAACTCTTTGTGCTAATTCTGTGTGAAGCTTTACCGATAAAGAACTGGAAATAAAATATAGTTTTAATTCTAATAAGAGTTGGTGCTCATCGGAGAAAGGCAGAGATGAAAGTTATGGCTGGCATCTAAGAAGGCTATCATGAACTTAGATCTAGTAGATGTTCAGAATACTTGTCCAATAAAGAATTCTTTTCTATTCTATTCTATATACTGTTGGGTATTAGGGCGTGTCATTTAATGGGGTGGAAATTAATTTTTGCAATTTTTTTCAGTGAGGGGTTCTAAAAATATCTGTTTTTACACCAAGAATTCAAATCTGCTGTTATTTTTGCAATTGCACCACATTGAGCTTGGCTCTGTGTTTCACGCATCTCTCTATTGACTGGGCATGACAGGGCCGCTATAGTACTTGCCTTGGTTTGTCAATGAACTTCTTTATTTTTGCTGTAGTCCAGTTTGCATGTCAAAGGTGTCTCATATACACCTTCAAAACAGTCAATCAGCTCCAGCAGAGTGGATGCTCTGGCTTGACCTCTACCCAGTGCATGGCACCACCTTCACAGTCAGTATTAACATTTGTAGAATCTCCTCCAGTGGCCTTCAAGCTTTTGTCAATGCCTTTCTTCTTCACGAAATATACCAGATTATCTGCAATCGCTTGAGGAGGTTTTCCTGTTTTTGAGCCTTTCTCTGGAGTGATATGATAAAGATATCTTCCACCCGGCTCACTGCACACAGAATAATGTTCTTCTTTGATGATACTGGGGAATTGCTGCTCTGAATTGTTTGCTGGGGAATTGCTGATCTGAAAAGTTTGAAATTTAATCTAAATTATATTAAAATAACCAAAATATCTTTACAATCCCCAAGGCATGTCACAAATTTTGAGCATCCCTAATGTGTGGATGCAGTGGCTCAGTGGCTAAGATGCTGAGCTTGTCGATCAAAAGGTCGGCAGTTCAGCGGTTCAAATCCCTAGTGCCACGTAATGGGGTGAGCCCCCATTACTTGTCCCAGCTTCTGCCAACCTAGCAGTTCGAAAGCATATAAAAAATGCAAGTAGAAAAATAGGGACCACCTTTGGTGGGAAAGTAACAACGTTCCATGCACCTTTGGCATTTAGTCATGCCAGCCACATGACCATGGAGTCGTCTTCGGACAGTGCTGGCTCTTCAGCTTTGAAATGGAGATGAGCACCACCTCCTAGAGTCGGGAATGACTAGCACATATGTGCAAGGGGGACCTTTACCTTTAAATGTGTGGAAATTGAAAGTTGAAAAATTTGACATGTCCTATTGGGTATAAACCACAGAAAGAGTACTGTGATCTAAAAAGGAATTGGGCAGTGCTTGTTTTGTACTGTACTGTACTGTACTGGTACTGTTACCGTTGGTTCAGGGTGATCACTAGTCGACAAAGGACTCATAGGTGAGGCCCAAGAGAAGACTCATTAAAGAGGGAACTCATTGTGGTAACAAATTACAGATGGCATGGTGGGGGTGTGCCAGAAGAAAGATGGAAGAAAATGTTATCTGTTGAAGGCACTTGGATCAACTGTCAATTTATCTGACTGAGAGAGGTGGAAAATTACCAGTGAGTAACATTCTTTTTTTAAAAAACAAAAACAAGATAGTTCTAGTATTGAGAAAACAAAGGACATGTGCAAAGTACACACTCTCAAGCACAGGAAACCAGGAATCCAGGCAGTTCAAAAGAACATATAGGTTCATTGCATGCTAAAGCGCCTTACAAGAATCTGAACTACTAACAGTCAAAGCAAGTTGGTGATAGGTAGGAGACAATGGAGTTCAAGGTGGGCAGGACTTAGAACTTTTGTGGACATGAAGAGACTTGAAGCTGATGACATACTTGAACCCTCACTTGGGCTCAACCTTGTCTTCTCCTGCACACACATATATTAAGCACATATCATAATTTTCTGAGATATATGCTTACAGTTATTAAAAACTTGGGGGTTGGGGACATGATCTCACTTCTATTTTGTTTGCAGTGTTATTAGCTGTGATTGAGGCTTTGCTTTTCTCTGGGATCTGCTTTAGCAGTAGTTTGAATAAAAAGGGGGAAAGGGGAATGCTGTTTTACATTATCTCTTTGAATCAGATTGAACCAGGGGTGAAATGCTCCTGGTTCGGAACCGGATCGCCTGATCCGGTAGCGATGGAGGTGGGTGGTTCAGAGAACCGGTAGCAAAAATCCCTGCCCCCTCCCCCATGTCCAGCTGAGCCGCACAATCATCAGAGGCTTTTTTTTACTTTTAAAAGCATTTTTTCTACAACCTCTTTGGCGAAGAGGTTGTAAAAAAATGCTTTCAAAAGGCTCTGGCGATCCCAGCTGAGTTGCCTGATCGGCAGAGACATTTTTTCTTTTAAATGCCTCTGACAATCAGGCAACTCAGTTTGGATCATCAGAGCCTTTTGAAAGCATTTTTTTACAACCTCTTCGCCAAAGAG
>WNWU01000034.1:6359241-6369930 GCA_012654045.1 Ptyas mucosa | reverse complement strand
TTTATTTATTTATTTATTTATTTATTTATTTATTTATTTATTTATTTATTTATTGGTTCGATTTATATGCCGCCCTTCTCCGGAGACTCAGGGCGGCTTACAATGCGTTAAGCAATAGCCTTCATACTTTTGTATATACCTGCTTAGTAGGGCTTTCGGTGCCCCCTAAGCGGTGTTCTTTTTTATACAAAGTCAGCTTATTGCCCCCACAATCCGGGTCCTCATTTTACCTACCTCAAAAGGATGGAAGGCTGAGTCAACCTTGAGCCTGGTGAAATTCGAACTTGCAGTAATTGCAGGCAGCTGGTGCTACTTAACAGCACTTTAGTCTGTTGCACCACTAAGGCTCTATTCTCTCTTTAATATATAAGTTTATGTTTCCTCATTTTTAGGATGTTACCAGATTTGTCCTCTAGACCTATTTAGGGACATACAATAGGGATTTACTGCAAAATGTATTTATAATAAACAATACCTTGCTAAATCAAATAGAGGCCCTCTCAATTCCATGACGGCAGCACTCAGTTTTATTGAGGAATGGGCAGTATATTATAGTAGATACTGATACTGAGTGTGAATCACTACTCAATGGTGAAGGATGTGATTAGCATAGGAATCATTTGGAAATTTGATAGGAAAATGAAACAGACATGAGTGGAGCCGAACTATTTCTTTAGCTGCCTTATAATTCTACCTTCCTTCTCTTTTACTATATTTATTTATTTATTTCTCCTCACTCCAGCTGCAAGTTATAACAATAAAGGCCTTACTTCTATCAGCACATGATCACACAAAGTTGTACAAGCATGAACCAGCTATTCGTTACTTCAGTTTACTAAGAGGCATTGCAGTGTTCTATCTTTTCTCATTCTTATTTTAACTCGGGATAGCAAAACAGTTTAAGAATCCTTTTAGTCTAAGGCTGGTGGCTACACACTGCCCCTGAACCCTTTTTGTAGCTCCCAGAAAACAACATTGTATTTTAATATCAATCTGTAAAACCATGAATCAATTTCTTGCCATTTTTCAGTGGAAAAAAAAAAGAGCGAAATAAACGGGTTTTTTAGATTTAAAAGAAGTTGGCGAACCTTTTCGGCACCGAGTGCCGAAATGGGAGCATGAGTGTGCATGCAGGGGAGCACTGGAAGAGGAGCTTTCCACCGCGTATCGACAGGCACTCCGGAAACCAGAAGAGCAGTTCCCCGGCATGCATGTACATGCCAGGAAGCTAAGCTTCCAGTTTCCGGCAGGCGCATGTGTGCCAGTCACCTGGTATTCCACTTTCTGGCATTTATGTGCACAGGAAGACCATCTGGCCAGCATGCATGCATGCACCAGAAACTGGAAGCTCAGTTTCCCGGTGCACGCATGCATGCCGGGGAGCTGCTCTTCTGGTTTCCCACACTTCTGGTTTCCCACGGCGGAATCCAGAAGAGCAACAGGCGATGGCTGGCATGCCTGGAGAGATGGCTCTGTGTGCCACTTCTGGCACGTGTACCATAGGTTCGCCATCACAGATTTCGGCTGCTTGGGGGATGAAAGATATTTTGAACTTTACAAATTACAAACTGCACTTTTGTAAAAGCATGGGTTATTCTAAGAATATTTGGCTTGGCTTCTTTAGGCAAAGAATGAACGTTCTAGAGTCATAAGTCTCCATCTGGCACATCTCTGTTCACAACCCCAAAGGAAACAATACATTCTGCTTTTCCAAAACTTAAAGAATGTCTTTCTACCCCCAAATTCCAACCTTGCTATTTTGCTCAACATAAACTGCCTTGTTTATTCATTTCTTTGTTTTATATGGCCTCTGGCCTTTCAGATATTAGTTGTCCAGCTTAGCCTGTGTCACTCAGATTTTTAGTGGCTACCACAGAAATAAGATGGCACAATTACAGCCTTGACTTCCTAAAAGTATAAATTTAGTTTCAACAAATAACAGTTTTTTGTTTTTTTGTTTTAATTTGATTTATATGCCGCCCTTCTCCGGAGACTCAGGGCGGCTTACAATGCGCTAAGCAATAGCCTTCATACTTTTTGTATATTTATACAAAGTCAGCTTATTGCCCCCACAAACTGGGTCCTCAATTTACCTACCTTAGAAAGGTTGGAAGGCTGAGTCAATCTTGAGCCTTGGTGAGATTCGAACCTGCAATAATTGCAGGCAGCTGTGTTAATAACAGGGTGCTTTAGACCACTGTACTATCCAAGGCTGTATCATAGACTTCGTTCTTTCTCAAATAATTTCAGCTTCACAAAGTAATGCTTTAACATCTCAGATGCTGCTTGGAGGCCCAAAACATGAAAATACATATCTATTCTTATATGTGCAAAAGACATAGTTCAGTAAAGAAAAATCCCCATCTTCGTGATTCTTTGGGTGAATCGCATTACAGCGAGAAAAAATTCATCAGGATTGAAGTCACTGACCTAAATAGAGAATACTTTATTACTGATTGCTGCAACTCCCTCCTACTGTTTCTTCCTTCAGCTAGCTTGGCTATTGCAGGGGGAAAATGTCTCTGAAATCAATGCGGTGTTGCCTCCCCATCAAATCAATACCATAAAGCTTTAATTTACCATTGCATCCCTCATACAGAGCAAGTCCTCCTCAAAGCAGAATTTAAAGGGATTCACTTTGCCCTCTAAAGGAAAGTATTTCTGCTGTGATGAACACAGAATAAAAAGGTAGTAACTTATCACTTTCATTCAGTCTTCACATACAAGTTCCAGCTACTACTGGTGAGTACATCTGTGACGCCATTTATTCTTTGACTTCACCTATTTAAAACAGAAATTATGTTGTGTTTATGCATGTTATTATTGTAAATATTCAAACAAGTGGATTTGCCCAAAATATTAAAAACAGAAATCTGAATAGCTTGGTACAAGCTTTGCACTTTAGATATTTAGGACAATTCTATATCATAATGTTTTCACTCTAGAATACCTCACAAAGTAATTTGAAGTTGGCCTATAATTGCATTTACATCTTCGGGACAAGAAGCATAATCCTCAAGCCAAATATGGGAATCTCCAGATGACAAATGAGAAAGTGCAAAACATAAAATTCAATCGGTATCCCACATTTGGCTGCTTCCGGTCCTAGATGAACAAAAAGCAGTCACCCAAACCCTACTCAAAATAGAAAGAAAATAATTGATACCTTCCAGTCATGTTATTAATTCATGTAATATACATTTCCCCAAATTTAGCTGTTATTATTAATATTAATAATGTCTGAGCAGTTATTTGTTTTATTTTTATTTATTCCCTGATTTCATTATTTTGATAAATAACTCAGGGTGGCTAACACATCTAATACTTCTTTTTCCTCTTATTTTCTCCACCACAATAACCCTACATGGTGGGTTGAGCTGAAAGAGAATGAGTGACCCAAAGTCAGCCAACCAGCTTTCATGCCTGAAGTGGGACTAGAACTCACAATCTCCTGGTTTGTAGCCTTGCACTCTAATCATTAGACCAAGCAGACTCTCAGTTATATCAGTTATAACAGTTACTATAAAGGAGAGCTGCAAAGTCACCATTCTTCATTTGCAGTTTTACAAGATCTGGGAAATAGTAGTATGTCAACATGATGATATGGTGGCGTCATCTCTATGAAGCTGGGAGGGAAAGACTAATGCCTGGCTAGATCCTAGGAGGTAGAATAAGCAAAATTTCACACCAATGGAAGAACAATGAAAATAGCAGTTCTGCTGCAGTTTCAGATACACCACTGTATAGCTGAATCAGAAACTCAGTTTCTGAATTTAGTTACCACTATGAGATTAGACAGATTTGGAATTAATTCTTAATTAGGATAAAGACCACAACCCATCAAATATAACAGAAAGTCTGGATCACTGTTAGCATATGATCATACCCCTTTTCATTTCTGAAAGAGGCAGTATTCCCTATGAACCACACATTGCTGTCCAATTTCTTTTCTAAGTCCTCAGAATGTATCACCCCATTTATATTCTCTTCTGACATGGCTGTTTCTAAACTGATATGCAAAATGTTAATAATAAGTGTTTCTCAAATTTTTGGGTGCTTCCCAGAGAGAGAGAAAGAGAGCAAAATAAAGTGGGGTGAAAAAACAAGCAAAATAGCAACACAATGCCTTTTGATTAATAGTGTTGAGAACTGAATTGGAATTGTGTTACGTCACAGATAATTTAATTAGTCAAATGATACCAATTCTGGCAGATTGTAAAGGGTCATAATTAGGAATGTCATTAGGAGATGATAAAAGGCGCACATTCATCTGGCTGTTTTTGGAAACAATTCAAACCTGGCTTGTGGTTACCTTCTTCCAGAATGGTAGCTTGACTTCCCAGTCTGGTCTACAGCAGTGTGGTTTTTGGTGATTTTTCCATCAGGTACTAACTAGACTTCCAAAGTTTAGCCTTTTGGAAATTAGCCAAAATGCTACAATTAGACAGTTGTTTTATTTTTGTTTTATTTATATAACTAGAACAAATTCTCTTTCTGTTTTAATTTTCAAACATTCTTATCATTTTGATAACTTAAGGCAGAAGTCTGTATTGTGGCAAAATTACATATTCATAGACTCATACAGCTTAAGTGTACAATATTGTACAATATGTACAACAATAAAGGTTATCACATAGCATAAAATATGAAATAAAGTGAGCAGATATTCTTATGGTTTAAAAGGAACATGCCAAAGTTAGTACTTTCTCTTAAAATCATAACTAAATTGCCCAAATTCTATATCTCATTTAATTCCTACAAAGCAACTTTTATATTGTTAACAGGTGAATAATTTTAGAACAGGATTTCTCTGTGTATAAGTTTTAATTAATTATACATTTGTGTTGGAAGAAATGTCCATCTGGGTTCAATTCCAAGTAGGGAGAAAGATACTGGAAACATGGAGAGTGCTTGGAAGGATGGTTTTAATGGTTTGAGGTCCTGGACAAAAATGAGTATGTGGGGGAGAGAGAGAGAGACAGAGAGAGGAGAGAGAGAGAGAGAGATTTATACCCTCTCTTGGGCCCCGCTTTGGAGCTTCCTGTTCCTGTGTAAGAAATGTATTCTGATTGGTTGTCAGACTCCCATGGGGCCATGCAGGGATAACTGTGTAGGTTGTCTTGAGCCCCAGGCTTGGTCAAATCTTGCTGGGTGATGTAATCTTCCCAGGTGCCATGTGGTGACATCTGTTGCTAGATGGGTAAAGGGCTAATCCTATTATGTCCTGAGGGTGAAAATCTATTGTTTTGTAGATAAGCTGGCCCAGACTTTTGTCTTGTAGATAACCAAAATATCTGTTGGGGGCAGGGAGCTGGGGCTGAGTTTCTGTTTTAAGATTTCTATTTCTCTTTTAGGGGAAATATTCTGCCTTTTTAATATTTCTAACATATTTCATTCTTCTAGGAGAGGGGTGGGTGCTAAGTTTCTACATTTGATTACAAAAATAATTATACATTTGATATGTAAAAATAATTCACTATATTACAACAAACAAAAAAAGAGCTATACCAGCCATGATGTTTCACCCAAAAACAATACAAATGATGGCTGAGGGAGCATATAATCAGTCACTGTATGGAATATTGCAAAATATTACATAATAAGACAGTAGCAAAAGAAAACCATAAAGTAATACTAAATTGGCATAGAGCAATTGTCACATTTGGACAATAAACTTGATAAATCATGCCATTGTTTTTTATAATCAGGACCTGGTCTGGATCTATGAACTTTTGGTGAAGAAAAATCCAAATATTTCCTTTGGCCATTTCAAAAAGTAATTGAAAAAACATGAAAGTATTATGAATGTTATTTTTTGCATATAGAACATACTAATAACAAGGTTTAATTGGATTCCCCTGGTTTGGTTCTTCCTCCCCTCCCACTAAGCAGCACAAACCAATGAGAGAGCATCTGTAAACCACTCTTAATATTTTTGTATTGTTTTATTATTTATTACTTTTACAAATAACCCAAGGCAGCAAACATATCCAACATACCTTCCTTCTCCTATTTTCTCCACAACAACAACCCTGTGAAGTTAGTTAGGCTGAGAGAGAGTGACTGGCCCAAAGTCACCCAGTTGGCTTTCAAAAGCTAAGGCAGAACTAGAACTCACAATCTCCTGCTTTCTAACTTGGGGTCTTAACTATTAGACTAAATAGGCTCTCTGAGAATGGGATAAGGATAATGATGGAATAGGAAGGAGGCAGGATTCTATAACTAGATAGACTGATGGGCTTAGCTGTTTTGTGTAATTGTTTTACATGGAAGTTTTTTGGGGGGGGGAAACTTGATTGAAAAAAATGAAACAAAGCAAGGTTCAATTATTTCTACCAATATTATGGGATGGCATCTTAAAAGAGACTACTTTGCATGAAGTGTAACATGGGGTATGTTTGTAATCTAAGCCAGTAGGGGTGATTATAATCTTGTGCTGGATTCACAGATGGAATAGGTTTAGGTCAAGAATCAGCAACCTGCGGCTCTGGAGCTGTATGTGGCTCTTTCATCCCTCTTCTGCAGTTCCCTGGTACTGGTCGGCTCTACAATTGATAGGGCTTTCGGTTAGGATAGGTAGAGGGAAAAGGATGCTGCGCTAGGAGGATACTCTTTGGTGAGGGAACAGACTTTCAGTCGGCAGAGGAAAAAGAACGCCGTGCTAGGAGGAGACTATGATGGGGAAACCAGACTTCCGGTTGGCTCCAGAATTAGGACCTTTGTGGCTCTTTGAGTGTTTAAGGTTGCCAATCCCTGGTTTAGGGCATATGAAGTAAGCACTACAGGACTAGATAAAATTACAGAAGTCTCTTTTTCTTTTCTTCCTAAAGCGCTCCCGCAAGTGCAGGGTCATCTTTTTTTCCCCAGATCAATCAAGTGTTGATCTATTGGTTGCTATAGGAATTGACTGAGTGGCTTGTCACATGAGCCTGATGTCATGGTTCAGGGAGAAAGGATTCAGGCCCAAAGTAACCCAGCCAGCTTTCATGCCTACTAAAGTGGGACTAGAACCCACAATTTCCCGGTTTCTACCCTGCCGCTTTAACCAATAAACCAAAATGTCTCTCTTACAATAAGTCTCTTATATTTCCAGGTAGGTACCTGTTTTCTCTTCAAACTGTTTTGGTGGTTCATAAATTCAGTTGGCAGCAGATTATAGATAATGCTGGAAAGCATTATAGGAACTGTAGTTCAACTCCTATGAAAACAGCACACCAAAAATTCTACATTTGCTACTGATCTCCCTGGGATTTCAGGCACACTTGTTTAATCTCTCTAGAGATATTACTATGCAAAGATATTACTATGAATACAAATATTTACTTTTATGATGATTTTTAAAAGAAGAACCTATTAGTGCAAGACATGGATACACATAACAGTTGCTTTTAATTATTCTACTATATGGACATCCTTCTTTTTAAATAAATTCCCCCACATATGATTTCTATTTCATAACTGATAAGGTCATTTTGCTATTTAACTTTTAGAAGAAGAGAAAGGAAAAGAAGAGTAGAGTAGAGGGCAACAGAACAGAATTTGTTGTAAGGGTCAAATTGCTAGCTGATTCACCAATTTATTTATTTTAAAAGCTGGGGTCATAAGCCAAATTGGATCAGAACTCAGCAATCTAAAAGGCAATTCTCTATCTCAAGTTGTCCTTCTCTTCAACTTTTATTTTCTGCATTAGATAAACTATTTCTTTAATGTAGTCTTTTTGCCCCCTAAAAGGGCAAGTACAAGCTGGAGAGCAGTTTAATGACAAAATAGAAGAGGGGAAGTTTCTATATATTATTTATTCAGGTGATATTATTCCTACTTTTCCACTGGTGCTTAAGGTGGCTTAGAATGGGATTTTTTTAAAATCATAAGAACCCTTCCAGAACTATATGCATAGAGATGGAAACATTTGACTTAGTCACTATGGAGAAATGGCTGGTGAAGTTGACAGATTTTGCAGAAATTAATAAATTAAGAGATTTCATATTTTCTGTCTTCAGAGAATTCTTTCCATATCCTTGGCTCCATTACTGTATATGAAGGCAAATGTACAGACTCTTTTTATAAATACAGAATTGGATCAGTTGACACTGATCTTTTTCTGAGCAAAATAGTGATTTTAGGAATGTCTGTTTATCATTGCAAATCCGGCTTTGAGGAACTGATAATGATCTTTTAAAGATTACCCAAGACAATGTTTCTTAAACTTTTTTCTCTCAAGAACCCTTCCCATTTAAAAATGATGGAGGAGCGCCAAACAGTTTTTGTTTGTGTGTGTTATACTTATTGATATTTTCCATAACAAAAATTAAAATTGATCAATTTGTAGAATATTGATTTGTTTATCAAGTCATGTAAAAAATTGCATTTTTAAACCCTTTTGAATTTTCAATATTTCTGAATAAATTGACCTAAAATTTGATCTCTTTTCCACCCACGCCCTAAAATTAGATAAAGAGAACCAAATTAAACAAGTAGTTTGCTGTTCCTTCCTCTGTTGCCATTGCTGCTCCTCATAACTGTTTGATGGGATTTTAATATGAATTAATTTTTAACATAGATTGACTTTTAGGGTTTTGGGGGGTGTCGAGGCTTCCCCTACTGATCCACACTTTGAAAAACATTGCTCTAAGACATCACTATTTTAATACTCCATGGTATCTTTAGAATCACTATAATAAGAATACCTTCTTTTAGAGGCACTGCAATACAGATTCACGAGAATAATATTACTTTCTACTGGATTTCTTTTAGCATTTATTTCACTCCAGCCAATTTAATTAATTGGTTTAATTCATTTTACTGACATATTGCTAATCATATCACATTAGCTAAATTTTCCTGTTCTTTTACAAAACATTTGGAAACACTTTAATATTTAATTTGATCTAGTTACTGCTGTAAGGACTAGAATATAGTAGATTGGCATTTCAAGACCATAGCAATTTTAATTATCTTTCTTCGTGGCCTATTTTCATATTTCAGGAAAACTTCATTTAAAACTTAGTTAGGAGCACACAACTTGCAGGCTGGATATAGCCCATTGTTCATTTCCCAAAATGCAAATAAATATATAAAAATAACTAATGACTTAAATGGTATTTCATAGGGGATTATCTTCCATTCATCAGTGAATGCAATATCAACTCCACAGCAATCTTATCAAAAGGAAGTATTTTCCATAAATGTAATAACTAAGGCAACAAAGATTAATGAATTTTAGGAACTCAAATGTTAAGCATTTTACACATCTTGCCAAAAAGGAACCAGCCAGGCTGTTGTTGAAGCATTCCAGCTATCGCCAAAGGAATTTCTCATTTTATAAAGCCATTTATAAAACGGAACATGAAATTTGAGAAGCACAAATCAAGAGTCAACAAAATGGTCAATGTGGAAATAACATGCATTAAATTGAAAGTGAACTTTGATGGACTAGAATGGCCCACTTGATAAATAACTTGAATTGTAAAGTTTTGTTTGAACCCATATTTTCATTCTGAGTGCATGAGATAAGAATAGTTCCAACAGCAGCTCTT
Organism: Ptyas mucosa; assembly: GCA_012654045.1. Classification (NCBI taxonomy): domain Eukaryota; kingdom Metazoa; phylum Chordata; class Lepidosauria; order Squamata; family Colubridae; genus Ptyas; species Ptyas mucosa. The sequence goes on along the minus strand of WNWU01000034.1, from coordinate 6,360,394 downwards.
CAGGAAAAGATGTAAGAAGAGATAAAATGAAATAGGACAACCATAAACTTTTTTTCCCTGTTGGGAAAAAAAATTGAATTGAGGAAGAACATTGATTAACCCTAATCTACTTAGGCTCAAGGGACCTCAGCTTTTCTTTTCTTTTTTTTTTTCCATCATCTTTTCTTTCTCCACAGTACAAAGGGAAAGAGATGACTACACCACTTCTCCTGGCAAAGAGGTCTCCTGCCATCAGGGGTGAAATCCAGCAGATTCTGACAGGTTCTGGAGAACCGGTAGCGGAAATTTTGAGCAATTCGGAGAACCCATAGTGGAAATTTTGAGTATTTCGGAGAACTGGCAAATACCACCTCTGGCTGGCCCCACAGTGGGGTGGAAATGGGGATTTTGCAGTATCCTTCCCCTGGAGTGGGTGGGAATGAAGATTTTGCAGTATCTTTCCCCTGCCATGCCCACCAAGCCACACCTACATAAAATTGGTAGTAAAAAAATTGGTAGTAAAACTGGTAGTAAAAAACCGGTAGTAAAAAAAAATGGATTTCACCACTGCCTGCTATCCTTGGTCTCTCAGGGTCTCCTGCTCTCACCAGTCTTATCTATGGAATAAAATAGTCCAAACAGCCTAGTGTTTCAAAATGGATTCAAAGACAGGGAGACCCCCCAAAAAAAAGCCTGCAAGAGCTCCAAGATTGAAGCAAGACCTTTCTCTCTAAGAAAAGTTTCCCTGCCTGGATTTGAGAACAAAAAATTATTTAGCTAATAGTTTTAAGAAGAAGAAAAAAGTCTAAGCTCTGCTCTGTGGGTATTCTGTTCCACTATTCCCTTAAATACTTTGTTGATTTTCTGAGGCAAATTGTCTACTCTCCGGGTAACCAGAATTGATTTGAAGAAGACACAAACATCAAATAGGAGGTGTGCTTGAGAAAGAAATAACCAGGACTTTTAGTGGCTTACTGGCTTCAGCTACCAGTAACTTTGGATGACTGTTTTCATCTCATGGCCATTTGAAGAAAAGGGGGGGAAAAGGCACCCTGTGGTTTAATTTGGTCTCTTCCTGCTTTGCTTTTGCACCACAATAATTATTCAGAAGTTTTGCCATGTGTGGTTGTTAGATCAGGCGCAGGAAAGAAGACAAGACCAGCGGGGTCTGTTC
>WNWU01000034.1:6318376-6349408 GCA_012654045.1 Ptyas mucosa | reverse complement strand
ATAGAATAGAATAGAATAGAATAGAATAGAATAGAATAGAATAGAATAGAATAGAATAGAATAGAATAGAATTCTTTATTGGCCAAGTGTGATTGGACACACAAGAAATTTGTCTTAGGTGTATATGCTTTCAGTGTACATAAGGAGAATAAAATACATTCATCAAGAATAAAAAGATACAACACTTAGTGATAGTAAAGGTTACTAATAAGCTATTAAATCGTACTAGGAAACAAATAAAAACAATATAATTGAAAGATAAAAGCAATATTAACTCTGTTAATGTAACCTCACAATAAAGATAATGCTAGTACTCCTGGTTGTTTTTCTTACCTTGACCCACTCTCAAAGCTAATACATACAGACCCTACCAGCATCCAGACAATAAGTCAATGCTTCCATAGCATTCCTGGTTTAGTCCAGGTACATGTATGTTATTAAGTATATTATTAAATATCATTTGCATACTAAAGATACCTCATCTTGAACCAACAGGTAACTTTTTTCAGCAGTTCCATGTAAATAATAAAAGTATTTATGTTGCTGTTTGATAAATAGAAAGTATGTGAAATGTTCTAAAATTCTATAAACTCAACTGTGGATTGTCTCTGATTCATAACCAGTCATGAAGCTTCTTTTTTTTTTGTCATGCAATTCCCTCATTCTTACAATGTGCAACAGCAGAACTCAAAAAGATTTAGTCCATGAAATATTGTCTTTTTCTCCTTTTTTATTAGTACTGACTAATCAGCACATTAGCAGTTGTGTTTTGCTTTTACTAAGTTCTCAAATGATGCACTCTAGATAATTAATCATTATATTTCTTCAAAGGCATAATTACATTCACATTCTCACTCCCCCCCCCTTCAATTGCACATGTATGCAAAGAATTCTTAGGCACATTTTAAAAGACTAATTAACATCTCAAGTATGTGGGGATGAAAGGCAATCTAAACTGATTTACTTTAATTAAAATAAATAAGTGAACAAATGAAATAGGAAGATGGACAGAAATATGTTTAGCTAGATTCAAAGTGGCTTTTTTGTTCCTTTTCTGTTCTGCTCTGAGCCTGGCACAGAAACTGATGAGTGCAAGAATAAGCAGAGACTCTTTGGGTTTTGAGGAGATAAATTATTGAAAATGGCAAACAAATCAGAAAAGAATGTTACGTGTGTGAGAGAGAAACATGAAAGTAAGCTGCTAAGAGCTGAAACACCCTAAATGTACTACTGTGGCCCAGGCTCCTCACAGAATTGGGAAGAACATCCAACAACTTTTCTTCAGCATCAAGTGGTTCCTGCTTGAGAAGAATAAGGTCTAGAAAGCCTTTCTCCTCTAAGTGCTTCTCTTGTGAGCTTGTGAATTATCCATAAGGAACTGATCCAGTTGTAAAGGTGAACCAAACGATACATAATTAATATGATCAAGCTGACATGGTTTTACTTTGCTTCAAAGAGCAAACCTGTTTTATCTGCTGAATTGGCTTTGTAATATTATACAGTGTTGTGTAGTTTCCTCAAGCCTGAGCAATGTTTTACAACTGTGATGAAGCTTCGAAGATGGTGGAATCAAAGAAAACATCCTTCGACAGCATCAGTGCCAGAAATGGTGGCCTTTCCTGGGAGAAAGACTGTTGTTCTATGAACTCACATTTAAACATTCCCTCAGATTAAAGCTCAGTTCCTAGAGACTGTAGAGATTCAGTCATGAAGACCTTTGGTTTTTGTTTTTTCCCAATCTCCTAGTAAAGCAAAAGTTATTTGCCATTGTTGCCTTCTTAAAAAAATTATTTTAATTTAACACTGACACTGGATTTTCTAGTGAAGGCCAATTTAAATAATAACTAGGTCCTATGCTATTTAACGAACAAACCAAAAAAGATCAGCCTCTATATACTGTTGCTGTCTGTTTGGGGATAGTCCAACTCATCTAAAAAACCAGACTGGGGAAAGCTATACTGAATGGAACTTTGATTTGATAGTGCATTTTTCATACCAATTCAAACTCATCTGCATTTGGAATTAAGAATAGAATTTCCAGATCAGGAACAAATTCAGAATGCAATATTTACTGTAGAGATTAAATACTGTTTTAGGAGTAAGATTACCCAGCTGCCTGATCTAACCTAATTTTCCCTATACTTATTTTTCCTCTTTGGCATCTCCAAGTGCAGGAACATATTCCTCAGTGGCAGTTTCAGTTTAAACCTGAAAATAGAGAATTAGAAGAGAACCTTAGCAAAGAAGATAAACATAGAAGTTCCCAGGAGAACGTTGCTTGGAAAAAAGAGAAAAATCTAACAATGAACTCACCCTTCTCAGGAGGGCTAACATAACTCCTGGGAAGTTATTGTGGTGGTTCACTCAAATTTATTGAAAACTACCTGGGGAGAAAGTCTGCAGTTTTTCTGTCTGGGAAATCTCATTAGAATACACATACACACACACACACACACACTGTACATACAATAATACAGCAATACTTCATCAGTACTGTAATTAAGAATATTCCTCTTCCAATTACATACATACATATTAACATACCCAGCAAAACACACATAGTAAATAGAAAAAGGTAAATCCAAAGAAAAGGAACATAAAAAGTTAAATCTTATTTGTATCATATATATTTACCTCTCCAGATTTTTCTGCCCTTGCAAATAATCTCTGCTTCCACTGCTTCCTTTATTCTTTAAATTTCTCACCTCTCACTTTTTGAGGATTTAATCAATTCCATCTAACCACGACTTAACTAATTTATTCATACTGTTGCTATGACCAAATCATCTCAATATATTCCATTTGTACTGGTCATTCCCTTTTGCATTCATTCAACATTTATTCAGCATCCATTCATCCTTGACCTTTCACATCTTGTTTTACCAAACATTTGTTAAGTACTCCGTGCTGATTGTGTTCAGCCTACTTTTATGTTTCTCCTGAAAATGCTGCCACTTTCATACAATATAACAAAATATGCCGAAATACACTCATACATAGCAAGTTTCTCTTGGACAAACATTTGCCCCAAAAAAACATTGTTCTTCACAACAGATCACATTATAGCTTTTTATCAACATTAGACATCTTAAAATTTCCCCATCTTTAGTAAATGTGTCATCTCTTCAAAAAAAATAGGCCAGATCAGGAAACGAAATAAGGATTTCAGGAATGCTACTTTACAATTGTATTGTGAAAGCCTATCACAGGATTCCTTTGTCCTATCCTATAGCAAACAAAATTAAGATGGGGTGGTTCTGAGTTTCTTTCTCATGCCTTCTTCTTTTCTGAGTTGTTGTTTACCTTATCTCATCTGTTCCTGTATTCCTTCATCAAGAAGGAATCATACTTATGCCTCTACAGTCTACACCAAGATATACAGAATCATCTACTTACTCTAGTTTTTCATCATTATAATTGCAACCATTCATTCTGTTTTTTTTCCTGTAAAACAGAACTAACTTTATCTTTAAACATGAGTTTTCAAATACATATTCCTTGTGGCATCATACAATCTATTTAACATTTGCAACAAATCTTTTGGATATTCAGGCAACAAATATACCTGCATACAAAAGTACAAATAGCTTCATGTCCCCAACCAAGAGACTTTAATATTTTCACAAACATCCAATATACATTTTAGCATAAATACATTATACAGCCATTATTAATCCCCTGAATGACTAAGTATAAAGCATTAAACTGCACTGCACTGTCAAATATTGTTCAGTATCACTTCTCATGCTTCCATTATGCCAAAACAGGCAAACTGAACAATCTAATTCCTGTTGTAGTTTTTCCATCCACTCTTTCTACCTTTTCCTTTGCCTGAGGAAATAATAACAGCATTCTTCTGATTATCAGACCTAGGTGAAGCCTTTGCATAGATTAAAATGTTGCCCAGCACTGCCTAAGCAACCATATCTGTATTTTAACATTTTTCTAGTTACATTATTTGTGCTTGCACAGTTTTACCACTTCTCAACGTTCTCACAGCATGTGCTACAACTTCTTTTTCACCATTTTTTTTCTTCAATGCATCATGTGCATTTCAGTTCAACAAATTACTATTATTCCCATTCAAATCTCAAAAACACTCCAACATTTTCTCATTTCAGTTTCATCCCAATCATTTCAACATATTGATTCTTAATTCTTTTCACTCCGCTGGAGACTGCTTGTTTTGCTCTCTTCAGCTACTTCCAAAACAACTCTTTAATTCAACAAAAATCACTCTTGAGTTTTCTCTCTTTTTCAGTTTAAGTGTTCCTTATTGTCTTTGATTGCATTCTTTCTGCTGTCCTCCTTTTGAAATAAACCAGATAAGAAACAGAGTCCACAAGTAACCCTGAAATCTACTTCATTGATATAGGCCAAAGTAGCAGGATCCTGAAAAACAATCGTGTTTTCCTTTCCCTCCCTCTTACACCCAAAACAGTCAAAGCAGAGTTACTTTTTTCAAAAAAATATTTCTCCAAAGACATCTCTGTGGTTCTCTACAGCAGCTACTTTATATAATTTGATTTGCTAGTACTTTTGCCAGTATCAACTCATACTGAGTATACTGGCACCACGCTGTTGAACACCCAGAGGTCTCATGTAGATGTTACATAAGAATGAGGAAAGTGTTAGCAATATTAACTTATATACTGCTTTATAGTGCTTTACAGTCCTCTCTAAGCAGTTTACAGAGCCAGTATATTGCCCCCAACAATTTGGGTCCTCATTTTACCCACCTCGGAAGGATAGGTCAACCTTGAGCCTGGTGAGATTTGAACTACCAAATTGCAGGCAGCCGGCAGTCAGCAGAACTAGCCTGCAGTACTACACTCTAAACATTCAGTGCCTCGTTAGGTTCTGAGGAATCCCACAGAGTAGGATTTCCAACTCAATCTGCCCCCCCCATCCACCAAAACAATTGGAATTGGCAATAGAGAAAAGAACCAGAGCAATACAGTTTCTTTCAGAAATTTCCCAGAAGAATACCCTGATTCAGTGGTGGGTTCCTCCCGGTTTGGCCTGGTTCTCCTGAGCCAGTAGCGGTGACGATATGACATCACCGAACCGGTTCCCCCCCGCGCTCCCCCCCCCGTGTTATTCTTACCTTTTATTTGGCCCCACCCCCCAATCTATTGCTGCCTCCTGAGTCCCAGCTGATGGCTAGAGGGAAAAAAACTATTTAAACTTTTGCCATGGGGCTTCAACGGGCCACCCTACAGCTGATCAGTGGTAAAAGAAAACAAATGAGTAGACCGGTGCCTGCAAAAATACATGAGTCGATCAGTGCCTGCAAACAATAAATGGGTAGATCGGTACAGTTCTGCAAGCAGTTAAAAGCCTGGTAGACCAGTACCAGTATAATTGTCACATGACCATCAAGCCACGCCCATAAAATAAGCCACGCCCACAGAACCGGTAGAACCCACCCCTGCCCTGATTGATAATATTAAAAGCTGTCAAGAGATCAAGCAGGGCCAGAAAAGTTACACCAATATATCCTGATCCTGAAAGAAGTCATCCGATCTCTTGAGCTGCAGCTCCACCACTGTAACCCAATAGGGAAGATTGGACCTGCCCACTGTTTTTTTCATTAGGGAGGTAGCCCAATTGCATCTTCTATATTCTCTTATCTCATCTATTCACTCATATCATCTAACAGAATATTTGTCCTGCTTCTAAATCTTATTCAGAATGTTGCACAATTTTTCCTAGAATTTGGTCTGAGTATTCATTATCATGGAGCATAACATGGAAGTATCACTTATCTATGGATTTCTATTGAGATGACACTATTTCATAGGCTCTGAGTTCTATTTTATCTCTTTCATTGATAATTAAACCTACAATTTCAGTTCACTGCATATTCATAATTCATTAATTATATTCCACAAGATCAAACCATTTCTATACATTCTACTACAGATATATAACTTAGAGATATATAAAGATATATAACTTGGAGATATATAAAGATATATAGATATATAACTTAGAGATATATAAAGGTATATAACTAAGAGCCTGGTGGTGCAATAGTTAGAATGCAGTACTGCAGGCTACTTCTGCTGACTGCCGACTGCCAGCAGTTCGGCAGGTCGATTCTCACTGACTCAAGGTTAACTCAACCTTCCATCCTTCTGAGGTTGGTAAAATGAGGGCCCAGATTGCTTGGGAGCAATATGCTGACTCTGTAAACTGCTTAGAGTGGGCTGTAAAGCACTGTGAAGCAGTATATAAGTCTAAGTGCTATTGCTATTGCTATTGCTATTGCTATTGGTTCTCTTTCTTCCATTTAATTTGTTAATTCATAATTTACTTCTTTTACATTCCAAGTGACAACCTTCTAAATCCTATGATCAACACCAGATGGGTCCACAGATAATAACATCTGCCTCCAAAATTACTTAGTCAATTAAAGTTTTCATGTAATGGTTGTAAATTACATAGAGGGGTTAACTAGCTTAAAGCCCTTTTTTGTACCCATGCCATATGGGTGCTTTCCCTGTTAACAATAACAATAGTTCCAGTAAGTTTGGAACATATTTTGAGCTTGCCACAAGTGTAAGCAGAGTTCAATTTTACTTCAAACATGTCCTACTTTTCTATGCAAGCTAAAATCTCTAATCTAGAGATTGCCTTGCAAACCAACATACAGTTGCATGCAACACAGCATGTCAGAGGTACCCAAGGTATGTTGACCCATGTTCAAAAGGCCTGTTATGTTTGTGTTTACATAAATGTGTTGTCCAGCTGTGCAACATTACTAAAATGTCCCTTACTTAAATCTGAGTTTGGTTGGAGCATAAAGCATCAAATTAAGAAGAAACAGAAAAGTATATAGTACATTGTTGTACAACATTCACCAATTATAGGAAACCTAAATTAAATATATCATTCTCTTCTGTGCAGTTGCTTTTTCATGCATGCATGCATGCACTGTATTCTCTAGGAAATTCTTTTTTTTTAAAGAATTAATATTTGAATAAATGTTTTAAGCAAATTCATTCTAATTAGGAACATGCTGCTTTATCTGAAAATTCTTAATAATCACCCTATAAAATTCAGTCTTTGCAAAATATATACCAGTTGATAAAAATGAACCCTGCATTTTTCCATAATATACTGATTGGCTGAAACTGAACGGCTCTCATTACATTCTATTTATGGTTGAGTTCTTAATTGCCAAAATAGATGGAATATTAATGATATTATTAGTCTTGCATGCTTTTCTTGTTAAATTGCAGCTTGGGAGAGGATCTAAAATGAGATCACAGTGGGAGTGAAATGACAAAGCCACCAGTCACCCATCCTGCAATCCCACTCTAGACCATCCACATTATCTGCCAACCATGATGATATTTAATTTCAATGAGAATAAAATCTAAAATAAACATAGCTTGCTAGAAGGATCCTTCAAATTGCCTATGCAATATAGGATTATGTTGCATTTGTAGTGCAGAGGTGGGTTTCAGAAGGTTCTGACCAGTTCTGGAGAACCGGTAGCGGAAATTTTGAGTAGTTTGGAGAACCGGTAGTAAAAATTTTGACTGGCCCCGCCCCCATCTATTCTCTGCCTCCCTAGTCTCAGATGATCGGGAGGGAACAAGGATTTTCCAATAACCTTCCCCTGGATTGGGGAGGAAATGGGGATTTTGCAGTAACCTTCCCCTGGATTGGGGAGGAAATTGAGATTTTACAGTATCCTTCCCCTGCCATGCCCACCAAGCCACACCCACTAAGCCATGTCACACCCACCAAGCCAGTAGTAAAAAATTTTGAAACCCACCCCTCGTGTAGTGGTTGGAAAAGGAGGAGTCACAAACACAAGTATATAATTATGTAGGAAATCCCTCCAACTCACTAGCCATATTTTCAAAATATATTAACAAAAAAAATCACAATTTCCTAAGATATATATTCATATATTTTTTAAAATATCACAATTTCCTAAGATATATATTCATAACCACAAAGAGTAACTTAGCAGAGCAATAGAAAAGAGATATGTACTGACAATATCAGTCGGGAAACTTATACTTGGAAAATACAGAAAATTAATAGTATATATTCATAACAGAAATTTCACCAAATATAACCAAGAATGGCTTCCGTGTATAATATATATTATACAGTAAAGCAAATGTATGAATTTAGAGTATGATTTTTAAGGGAAAAAATAATCAACCAAAGAACTGAAATAAGAAATATATGATAATTTTAAATGTTTATAAATATTATAATACTGTACCAGCAAGTTAAAAACTAAATAGTTATCTATATTGTTTTTAGTGGTTTATTTCCTTTCTTCTTTTTTGTGGGGGAAGAGGTATAATATTATTTAAAGATTAGATACACACTCCAAAAAAGGAGAAAGAACATTTGGCATTAAGCACAAAAATTCAAAAACACCATTAAAATACTTCTATTGTCAAAAAATAATGTGTTTTGTTTTTAGGGTTAATTTTTCATGAGTGATATGCTAAGCACTGCCTATACAACTTAGATGACCTCTTTGTCCACTTACTGATATTTTACCTTTGCCCCTCAACAATTTTTTCTTCATTTTTTTTCCTCTTTGAAAAATAAAAAATAAAATGGCAGTACAAAGTCAAAAACATCTGTTTGGAGAAGATACTTGCCAGGAACTGAAAATTAAAAAGAAACCTTTATGTGTTTGTTTGTTTGTTTGTTTGTTTGTTTGTTTGTTTGTTTGCATGTATGTGTGTGTGTCTGTCCTTTTGTGTGCTCGTGTGTGTGTGTGTGTTTTTAAGTTTTTTATTTTTTAAGACAAGCAAACATTTAACACATCAGTCCTCCCTTCCCTGTGACATCTCAGTGTTATCTTCCAAAATTCTTCTTCTTCTTCCATAAATTTCTTCTATCTTGATCTTCATCCAAACCATTATAACAATTCATTGCTAAAACAATATTCTAGTCATCAAATTTTTATACATAATTGTAAAATTAATCATTTATATCTCTTTTCTAACCAACAATAAAAATAATTCCATATCTTGAAATATTCTAACTCTTCCCTATCCTTAATCATCAAAGTTAATATATTCATTTCTGCACAATCTAAATTTTCTTTTATTACTTCTTCTTCCAAAGGTATTTTCTCTGCTTTCCAATTTTGAGCAATTGTGTGTGTGTGTTTAAACACTGTCACTAACAGCTGTGGGTGTTACCTAACACAGATGTTATCTGTCTGAAGGCAAAGTATAATTTAAATAATCTTCCAGGATATTCCCTCTAGTACAGCAAAATTGTACAAATGGTGCCTACCATCCCTGTCCTAATGTTCCCTTTATTTGTATTCATTTTATGTATTCAATTCATGCTTATAAATATTATCTAATACGTACTTGACAAATAAAATAAATAAAATAAAATAAAATAAATACAAGTAAATGCCATCACATTCCATGGACCTATTTCCGTGAAATAGTACCTGACTGGGGCTTTAGATAATGATTTCATATATTGGTCTGTTGGAAAATATGAAATGGTACAACTAAGGAGTACTTTTTTCATTTGTGTTTGTCTGAGAGTCAGCTAATACTTCCATTACAGATTAAAGATTTGGACTCCTTGTGTTATTATTTCCACACTAAACTAGAAGCTACAATCATAGCCTTTATGCTATGCTGAATCCTGCTCTCTTCTTTGCTTTTAACAAAAAAAGTGTCCTTCTATTATGTCTTTCAGCAAGAATGGAAGAACATCTTTAAAATTCTACTGCAGGTGCAGGAGAAATTATACTTATCTTACTAAATGTATAATGTGGATGAATGGGGTGCCTCTCCCCCCTCCCCTCCTTTAACATTAAAAATGCTGCTTCATATAGAGCTTCTTTTTTTCTTTGCAGAACTTTCTAGAATGATCCTATAACTGTGCCACATTGTTTGATCACCGGGCAATTTCAGAAAGAATTGCTGATTTGAAGTACGAAAAACAGAATTCTGCACTGTTAAGGGGCTGCATGAGGCATTTTTAATGTGAAAGACTGTCTTAACCAATTTGGACATTTAATAAAGCAAGAACTACTTTCCCTCCCTGCTGCAAATTTCTAAAGAAAATATCCCCATCTTTTTTGCTTGTCTTTATGTTTCACTCCGTATACCCTAGAAAAATGAACAAAAAGAAGAAATCATGAAAAAAAAATTACAGTATTATACATTTTAATTCTTTGGGAGATATTACTGACATAGATTGGTGACATGGTGAAAGAATGTCTATATTCTGCTGCCTGCTAAAATTAGGCAGTTCATAAATCCTTGGGCTATTGCAGCACCTGGAATCAGAATTTCTATTACTAAGCATTATAAAGGTTATGAAGTGTTATAGAGGTTATAAAGCATGATGCCACATCATTTAGTGATAGCAATTCCAGCAGTCCCAATTGCTGTTGTTAAATAAAGACTACACTGGTCGTTAACTGAGGGCCTTCCATGATGGCCACTTCTGACTTCTGCCAGCTTCTTCATTGGCTCTGGTAAGGGAATGTTAGAAATTGCAATCACGTGACCATACTTTAGGGTTGCCAGGTCTGCTTCCAAAAAGTTAAGTAGTAAAAAAAAAATTAAAAATTTACAATTAAATTATATATTTTCTTACAAACATTTTAACATGTATTAAAATAATCACTTCAAAACTTTACTTAAAATTCAAAACATCAAATATATTATAATAATATGTAAAATATTAAATTACATTTTACTTTGCTGTCGTGTGTATTTTTTATTTAACTGCGCAGCTTTGATCAATTTTTTGTGTTTAAGGAATAATTCTTTAATTTCTGAACAACGTTGAGAAATATTAAAAAAATATACAAAGTTCACTTCGAACTGATGGTACAAGCAGTCGGTTACGTTCGTCAGTCCACAAATTTCCCATGACGCTGAAAATTCGTTCAACGTTTGCATTTGATACCGGAATTGATGCACAATACTGGAACAGTTTCAGTAAACACGGAGCTGGCTCTTTCTTGAAAAAGTACGTCCACTTATCAAGGGATGAATCGCCCTGCAAATGAACATAAACTTCTTCTAAGGCAGAAATTTCATCGAAGAGAGTGTTGGGTGGAAGTTCTTCTCGCCATGGTGATAATAACCAGATGTTCGTCATTTCTTCTAAAGTTGGAGGATTATTGCGATTAATTAGATTGAAACAATTTTATATACTTTTATTTAAATGTCTTGTGAAACAATTGAGTATGATTAATAATTTTTTCAGAGAATCGAGTTCAATGGATATTCGATCTTCGTCTCATTCTAACTTATGAAAAAAAAGACAAAACGCGATTCTCCTATCCTTATTCTCTTAGACTGTACAGCTTTAGATTACGTACCATTTCATCATAAAGCTTTTGAATAAAAAAAATGCCCACTATTTTGTGAAAAAAAATAGTGAACATAATGTGAAAAAAGCGGACTGTCCGCTCAAATAGTGGACACCTGGCAACTTTACCATAGTTTGCTATAATGGCTGGAACTGTGAGGATCCATTGTAAGTAAGTAGCATTCGTTCAGTGCCATCATAACATTGAACAAGTACTGAATGATTGGACATAACCTGAGGATTACCCTTAATTCTTGTTAAGAGTTGGGCAGCATATGAGTATAATACATTATTGTTATACAGACAACAGTGTGAAATCACAGCTGACAATTCTTTAGCTGTTGTTATTAATTATTATTGACTTTAAGACAACATCAAATACAAACATTTTTGTTTACTGAGGCATTTAATGTGCCTTGGCAATTATTATTCTTGGCTTTGGCATCTTTAAAAAACCTGACTTAAAATGTTCTCTGTAATCTTGCACCATTTTAGTTGACTGCCAAAGCAATGTTTTGTATGGCTATTCAGCAGTGAGCCATGCTGTGCATAATGAGATTTCCAGTTCAGACAGCAATTTTCCTGAAAGAAATCAAAAGTCACTGAGATTCAAAAACACTTACACTTAACAGGAGGAGAACTAAGTAATGAAGACAAGAGATCTGCTATACTGTCATAAATGCCAATAGAGATGGCAGCAGCTCTAAACTCTATGTTGGTAGGAAAATTTACACGATTATAAGGAAAGAGTACATTGGACAATAAATAAATGCAGACTGAAAGCAGGTGGAGTGTGAAATAGGCATTCAGTTAATGTAACTCAAGGCAACTCCCTATATTCCACATTCCTTGTAACATAGCAAAATATCATAGGTTATATTTGGATATACTCCCCATATGTCAAGTCAACAGTGACTAAAATAATTTAATTCAGTTATAATGTGACATTTTGTCCGTGGGTTCTGAAATTTGAGTTAAAAATAATATATGGTGGTCAATTGGATAAGAGGATTAATTTCTCTGGGATTAGCTGATTTTGAAGCATATGCTGCTCAAATTAAAAGCAAATGGCTACAATTTGATCTATTACATTTTGAGAACAAGATCAAAATGGAAAGCCATTTTCCATCTTTGGATCAAGATTTTCAATGGGACAAATGCAACTGAGCAATTGTGACCTGCAACACTGATGGAAAGTTTGGATTCCTTTCCAAAAGCAACCTGACATAAATTTTCAGCAAATGCCAATATAGAGAAGAAGAAGAAAAGTCAAAAAAGCAAATAACCTCTTGGAAAAGAGGTTTATCAGTTAAAACAATGGAACTGTGTCAGGATTCTTTATGGTAATGACACACACGTAGGCTATATAGAGGCTTTTTCTTATTATATTTTAAAGTTTCCCAATTTGTCAGCTCTACAAGGTAGATCAGATCAGGAAACTGATTTCACAGAAAGGCTATAAGTATATTTCATTAAGATAGGCAGTAGAAATAGAATATTGCAAGTCCACATGAGTTTTCCCTTCCCTCCTTGTTTTACCCGAGGGAATCAGGGGTATTCAGTCTCTTTCTAATAATTTCCTGTCTCCCTTGGCTTAGCACATGCTCCTCAAACTATTATTGTCCTAATGATGGTTACCCCAAAATCATATCTCCATATTTCCCTGTACAAATATAGAACTCTAACTCTTCTTCCCACTGTCCCTGGTGTGTTTAGTTTATTCTGGATAAGGTTAAAACTTGATCAGTCACATTAACCAGCTTGTCTCAGTAGGACAAGTTCTTCAGCCTTGGTTTACTTAGCCATTTCTGGTCCTTAAATTTTTTAAATCTTAATGCAGGACCAGATTCTTGCTTCCTGATGGATAATTGCCCAAGCTTGATCTGGAACAGTCTTCTGCTCTTGGCCTTGATTGCCACTGTTTCCCTATTGATTGTCTTCAAGCTATAAGGCAGAGTTGCTGCCAAACTCCAGACCAAATTCCAAGCTGAGCTCCAAGGACAGGGTTTCTGGATATCAAGCCAAGTTTCAAGCAGAGCTTCAAACCAGGTCACTGTTGCTTACTGTCCTGGCTGATGAATGTTTAGGACTAAATAAGCCTTACTAATAGATGTTGCCTCTGCTTATTTTGTCATTGATGTAGTTTTTCCATCTTCTTTTTTTTTAATCCTCTCACATCATTCTTTCAGTTATCCCTTCCTTTTATCTAAAGGACTTGGTGGGGTGCTCAAACAGGTTAGGCATGGACAAGGTTTTGTTGACCCAGGTCAACCAGGACAATAAAGAGATGCACATCTCAGAAAATGTTTGCAGTAAGAAAAGAGGAGATAAAAGAACTGTATAATGCATATATAGATAAAATTATACTCACATAATAGAATAACAGTATAACAGAGGTGTAAGTGAACTTGGAGATCTTCTTGCCTAACCCCCTGCTCAAGCAGGAAACCCTATACAATTTTAGACAAATAGTTGTCCAATTTCTTCTTGAAAACCTCCAGTATTGGAGCACCCACAACTTCTGGATGTAAATCATTCCACTGGTTAATTGAAATTACTTCACTGCCAGGAAATTCCACCTTAGTTCTAGTTTGCTTCTCTTTTTGGTTAATTTCCATCCATTCCTTCTTAGTTTACTTTATTAGTTTACTTTATTGTCATTGCATCTCGTACAACGAAATTAAATGCCATCTTCATGTACATCATGCATAAGAAAACTATAAAAATAAAACAAAAACACACATCCTTCAAATTCTATACAATTGAATTAAAAAAACCCTGATACTGCAGTAATATTACACTATTCAGTAGAATTCAGTATAGTTACTGCTCTGGGATAGAAGCTGTTTTTCAGCCTATTTGTCCTTGTTTTATTGTCCTGTACCATCTGCCAGATAGTAATAGTTCAAAAAAAGAGTGGCCAGGATAAGATGGATCTTTAAGAATTTTTTGAACAGCGGGAACAGTGGTGGGTTTCAAAAATTTTCACTACCGGTTCGGTGGGCATGGCTAGTGGGGGGGTCATGTGACTGAGTGGCCATGGGCAATTTGACATCACTCATGCCCACACCCACTCAGTCACGTGACACCCCCCCCCCTCTCCATCCAGCCATGCCCACAGGAAAAGATAGGAAAATTTTGGGATTTTCTACCTATCTACCCCCTCCCTTCCTCCATCCTCCCTTCCCCAGTCACCCCTGTTTCCCCTCCTTTAGCGGCCCCAGCCCGAGTCCCACTTCCACCCCCACCCCCCACTGCCTCTTTGTTCAGGTTGCTTACCTTCTGCGGCGGCTGGTCCAGAGTCCGGAAGGCAAGCTGACCAGAGTTTTCGGCAGCCCCAGCCAGCCACTGCTGCTGGAAAGCAGCTGGCAAAGAAGCCTCCCAGGAGAGGGGCTTTGCAGCTGTGGCAACTGGCTGCAGCCATTGAAAAGTACCGGAGGTCACGGAAAAAGCTGCTGCCGTCGCCGCCATGTTCGTGTATGTGCATCCCATTGCATTGGACTTGCAATGCAATGGGAAGCGTGTGCACGAAGAACATGGCGATGAACATGGCAGGCGGGGCAAGCGAGTGGTGACTGGGAGACTGGTTCAGGGGTGTGGCCAGCTAGCCACTGCTACCGGTTTGGCAACCTTGGCCAAATTTCCTCCAACGGTTCACGCGAACCAGTGCGAACCAGCTGAATACCACCTCTGAGCGGGAGCTATAAAGCTCTTTCAAGGAGGCAAGAGGGCAACCAATCATCCTCTGGGCAATGATGTTAACCCTCTAGAGCTCTGTCCTATCTGCCACTCTGCAATTAGCAAACCATACACAGGTGCAGTAAGTTAAAATACTCTCTATAGTGCAGCGATAGAAGGTCACCAGCAATGTCCTGCCTTCAGGTGCTTTGGAGAATAGGTTGAATCCCTCTTCCTTGTGGCAACATCTCAGATACTGGGACACTGCAATCATGTCGCCCCTAGTTAGCAGTAATCTAAATGTAATGTAATCAAAGAGAACAAGGAATAGTTAAATTTTAAATAGGCAGAGAAAATAGAAAGTGATTTTGATGAAAATAAAACATTAATTCAGAAGTAACTGAGACAACCACCAGGACCCAGCAGAATGAACAGAAATAAAATTAAATGTGATCAAGTGATTTGGGATAAAACAGAAGGATAGGAATGCTGGAAAAATGTTTTAGAGTTCTGTATGGTAGACTTTTATACAGGAATGATGCCGCTTTGAGCACTTGATTGAAAAAGCTGGAAATCGTCATCATTATCATCATCATCTGCTATGTCGAATATATTTAAAGCAGGGGTGTCAAACTCACATCATCACAGCATTGTCACGTGACGTATCATGATTTTTTTTTCCCCCTTCGCTAAACCGGGCTTGGGCGTGGCCAGCATGTGACGCATCCAGCCCGCAGGCCGCGAGTTTGGCACCCCTGATTTAAAGTAAATGCTATAAATATTACTGCCCAAGGGGAAAAAAATGAAATGGATGTCATAAGCGCCCCTGAAACATTGAAGAATTTTAAAGCTGCAGTTGTAGATGGTGTAATATGAAAGGTATTAAAATATTGATCCAGTTTGCTTATGGAGTGGCTATGAGATTGGTTTAATATGTCTGTAAAGGCTTTGTCAGTGCCTAATACCGAAGGATGACAAGATTGAATCCAGAGACTACAAGGGCTTTAGTTTGTAAGTGTGCCTGGTTAGATGATTGACAGAATACTAATAGGAATGACAAGAAATCTGGGAAGTGCAATGTGGGCATGGATTATACAGATAAGATTTTTGTTCTGCAGTAAATCTTTAAATGTGTGTAAGTGTTTTGGTTTTCAAAAGGCAAATGATAGGCTTGCATCTTTTAGGCAAATATGGAAATGAATAAGAGCAATGTGTGATGGAAGTTAAATAAATGTGGCTTCTGTCTTATCCTAGAAACCTGTAGTTAATAATAATATACTCAATTTGTTTTAGTTTGGAACAAAGAAGAAAAACCTGGCTACTTGCAGCAGGGAAACAACCATAAAGATATAAAGACAATCTTTGAATCCACCAACCCCACCAAGATACTGAAGTCATTGAATTAAATTTCCTTGGGCCTTTAGGCATTCTTGCTCAGAACCTTCTCCCTCAGGCTGAGCAGTCTCCTTAAAGGTGTAGTATATTTCAAAAGCACAGTATATAGTTAAATAGGACAGCTCTCCCTGCTAGCTCTTTTTAAAATGTCAACAATGGTAGCTGTCTGCACAGAAGTCTCCTACAGCAGTTTCGTTCAGTCTCTTCCTATCTGCTTAAGGTGACCAGATTTTAACATTGGTAAAGAGGGACACCATTGACCGGGGCGGGGGGGGGGGGGGGGCTTGATTAAAAATTTGGTATATATGGAGCAACAAAAATTTTCATAGAATGTAAAAATAGTACTGTAATATATTTTTTTAAATTTCAACATAAGTAAATTTACAAATATAATAAATAAATAAAAATTATGTATAGTATTATTTTATTCTATAGCGACTACTCAAAGGACTGAAAAAAGTCATTTCTGATATGTCCTCGCACTTTTGACTGGTCCTCACACTTATGACCATCCTCACAGTTATGCCCGTGCATTCTTAACAACCATGTCACTCATTTCACAGCTGCTTCTCTTCATCATGGTGATAAGATAGGGCAAAAACGTAAAATGTGAGGACAGTCGTAAGTTCGAGGACTGCTCAAAAGAGCGAGGACCAGTCAAAAACAACTTTTTCAGCCCTCTGAGTAGTCCATGTGCACAAAAGGACTACCCAGAGGCCTGAAAAAAGTGATTTCTGACAGGTCCTCGCACTTTTGACCAGTCTTCGCACTTACGACTGGTCATCATTTATGCCCATTGTAGCATTCTTAACAAATGTGTCACTCATTTCATAACTGCTTCTCTTCACCATGGTAAAATGTGAGGACAGTCGTAAGTTCGAGGACTGGTCAAAAGTGCGAGGACCAGTCAAAAATAACTTTTTCAGCCCTCTGAGTAGAAAAGAGAGAGGTGGTAGGTTTGAGGAGAAAGATTGCTGTACAATAAAAAAGATGAAAGGGAAGAAAACCAACCCCAAACAAATATAAAGATATTAAGATAAAGAATGAATTGTTAAACTTTAAAGAATAAAAGAGAACAAATATGAATAAATAGCAATAATTAGAAACACACATACAAACATACAATGTATTTTCTTTGAACAGAGTATTTGGCCGGTTCACAAATTTAAACAGTGTTTAGTCATTTCAATTAAATTTACAATTTCTATATTTCCTTTTTGCCATATTTATTCCTCATCTATTTTTTTAAAAAACCAATATTACCCTTCATCCTCATCTCTAATCTTAATCAAATTCAATTTTTCCCTTCTATTCTATATTATACCCTTTCCCATTGTCATCTATTTTTATATCCATCCTCACATTGGTTAATTATGTAATATTACAGTTGTTTAATACAAATTCAACATTTTAATATAAATCAATTAGTTATATAACTATCTTTTTTGTATATTAATCAATATGAACATGAATATTCCAATTATTTCCATGCAATCCAATTTCTTACAAATCAATTAATTATATTTACCAATAATAATAAACCAAATAATTTCCCCCATATATTCCTCCAAACCACAACTTAACCATTTCTGCTTTCAACACAATATACAATTAATAGTATCTCAATTAGTATAATTCCCTAGTTAGAGCTTTTTTTTCTTTTGTGTTTTAAAATCTTGAACTCTCCTCTTTTGCCATTTGCCATAAATTTCCCATTGTTTGCACCTACCTTTTTTGATGAGGAAAAAGAAAAGAAATCTGCCTTTCCAACGTTGCAAGCAAACAGCAAAGCAAACAACCTGCTTTAATTTCAGTTTCGTTTTCAGCTTGAATTGCACAAGGAGAAAAAAGAAATGTGCTCCAGCAGTATTCTTTGCACTCTTTGCCAAAACAGCTGAGAGCAAATCAGCTGAGAGCCGGGAGGCCGATCTAATCAACTTATGGTAATTAACCTATGCTGAAAGGGGCTGTTTTTTCTATTTTTGCAGGCATCAGTATACTCATTTGTTTTCTTCTAACACTGAACAGCTGTAGGGCGGCCCTTTGAAGCCCCGCAGCAAAACATTAAACAGGTTTTTTTTTCCCTCTAGCCATTAGCTGGGACTCAGGAGGCAGCAATAGATTGGGAGTGGGCAGTGTAAGCAAACCCCTTCTCCCGCCAATTGGGACTTTTTTAAAATGCCGCGGGACACAGGACAAATTGTTGAAAATCGGGACTGTCCCGCCAAAAGCGGGACGTCTGGTCACCTTATATCTGCTTGATATCTCTTCCTGAATTAAATCTCTTACAACCAAATCCCAGTCACTTCCCCTCTTCCAGGCTCTTCAAGCCTTGATTCTCACCAAACCATTCAATCAATGATTTCCTCACCAGTGAAACTTTTCAGGCTCACTTTCTTGTTAGCTGAGCTACAATCTTATATCTCAGAATCTTTTGCACTCATCAAGATTTCTTTTTTCCTTTGTTTATAGTAATATAAATAATGAAATAAAAACAGTGTTTTCACTTCTTGCAGAAACTAGAATTCCAAAAATGATTCCTAGATTGGCATTTTTGTGGGTAGGACAGAGATGCTGATCGCACTTTTGCAAAGATGGACACAATGATATTTATAGCTTTTATAGCAGAACCAATGGTGGGTTTCAAATTTTTTTACTACCGGTTCTGTGGGTGTGGCTTGGTGGGCGTGGCTTGGTGGGTGTGGCAGGGGAAGGATACTGTAAAATCTCCACTCCCTCCCCACTCCAGGGGAAGGATACTGCAAAATCCCCATTTCCTCCCGATCAGCTGGGACTCGGGAGGCAGAGAATAGATGGGGGTGGGGCCAGTCAGAGGTGGTATTTACCGTTTCTCCAAACTACTCAAAATTTCCGCTACCGATTCTCCAGAACTGGCCAGAACTTGCTGAAGCCCACCTCTGAGCACAACATGCCAGTAAAGGAGTATAGTCAACACTTTTAAATCTTCATTAGATGCCTGGGAGGGAGACAGAAATCTCCCTCCCAGGCAGATTTCTGGTGGTGCAGTGGACTAATTCACTGTTATTAAGATCAGCTGCTTGCAATTACTGCAAGTTCAAATCCCACCAGGCTCAAGGTTGATTCAGCCTTCCATCCTTTCTAAGGTAGGTGAAATGAGGACCCAGATTGTGGGGGCAATAAGCTGACTTTGTATAAATATATGAAAGTATGAAGGCTATTGCTTAACGCACTGTAAGCCACCCTGAGTCTCTGGAGAAGGGCGGCATATAAATCAATTTTTTTTAAAAAATGGAGACCAGAACTGGAGAAACAATTTACCCTATGTCATTCTTAATAAAACCTTCACATCTCATGTTCTACCATTTAGATAAAGGAGGAAATCAACAGATGTTGATGAACTACAATTCCCATCAACCCTCCCTCACTATGTTCTATGATACCTGTGACTGATAGCTTTAAAGCTATCCAGATGCAAGAGATTTAGTTCTATATGGAAGAAATGGTAGAAGAAAAAGAGGACACCAATATGAAAATACAGTACATAGATTACTTCAAAATACAAGGAATTAATCAGGCCTGGGGAGTCAAATGCACATTTCATTATGTCCATAGCATACAACCAATTTTTGACTTGTTTTTTTCAATTATTGTATAAATAATAATCTGCTAGGCAGTCTTCAAGCCCCTTCTCAAAGGGCTTGCTTTGATACTTTGTTCTTAGATCTATTATACATTTATACATAAAATTAAGAGATCAGGAGGCTATTGTAAGTAGAAAAAAGGCAGTTTGATTTGATTGTCATGGAAAAGCTGCAGAATGAATTTTATTGCCAGGGAGGAGTAAAACATTAGTGAGATATTCTGCTTCAGATTGAGAATCAAAGATCTTAGGAGAGAGAAGGGCTGTGATGCATTAAAAAATTATAGAGGCAAGAGATAATTAATATTTTAGTTCATCTGCCTTATTAATAAATCTGTATATGCCTGAGGTAGTGACAGGAAGTAAGTGGATCTACAAATTTCTTCAGATCAATGAACACTGACAACTTCTTTTCCCAATACCTTTAAAAGCCACGTGTCTTGTTTGCTATGCAGTTCCTTAGATAACAAAGGGGAGGAGGTGTTTATTTATTTATTCAGTAAGTTTATGTAGCAATTCAATTTTTATGATCAACATCCACACAAACCTGTCAGGTAACTTTTCCGGAGATTTCCACACTCATGTTCTCTCTATCTGGACTTTGAGGTGATTATTTTCCCAGGCAGAAGCTGGTAGCTATGTTGCCACCACAACAGGATTCTCCATTCCCCAGAAGTAAGTTTTCAAATAAATTGGCTCAGTTTTCCCCTTTTAACCAAGATGACCTATTCAAGTGGTTCTGCAATGTGTGGGGACAGATTACAAACCCAACACTGGAATATCAAGAAATGAAGGGGTTTTATTTTAATAAAAGCACCACATTCCATGAAGCTGAAGAAGAACTACATTACCCAACCAACCTTCAGTAATCTGCTTGAGAAAGCAGAAAGATAGCAAATACAACATAATGTTCAGCACTGAATTGAATGTTTAAACCAGTCAACAGGTTACTTTTAAGTCCTCGACTTAAAACAGTTCATTTAGTGGCCATTCAAAGTTACAACGGCATTGAAAAAGGTGACTTATGACCGTTTTTCACAGTTATGACCTTTGCAGCTTTCCCATGATCATTTGATCAAAATTCAGATGCTGGGCCACCGACTCAAATTTCTGATATTTGCAGTGTCTCGGGTCACATGATTCCCTTCTGCAACCTTCAGACAAGCAAAGTCAAGGGGGTAGCCAGATTCTCTTAACAAGTGGTTTACTAATTTATCAACTGCAGTGATTCAATTTAACAACTGAGGCAAGAAAAGTCGCAAAATTGGGCAAAACTCACTTAACAACAGAAATTTTTGGCTCAATTGTCATAAGTTGAGGACTACCTGTATTTTCTAGGGTTTAGGCCTGAAACTTCAGGTTCAGTCATAATAAAACTCTTTTCTCCTTGTCCCTGATTCCCACATGAGATCCTGCCAAAATGTACTGAGAAGAACAATAATTTCTAATTTCTTTCCCTCTGAATTTCACTTACTTTCTTTTCATTGAGTAAGACAGTAGCTATGATCTGACAACCGATCAAGGTTCCCAAGTCAGCCAGCAAGCTACTCAGAATTAAAGATCCCCTTCATCTACCAAAGGATCAAGTGAAATTCTTTCTCTGATTGACTTTTCTAGCCCATAGACAATGTGCTTACAACGATGACTCTCGCTGAATGCAGAATTCACTTTTCTCTGAGGCGTTTTGTCTCTTCAAACTTCTGTAATTGTCAGTAATTATTTGCGTCATATTTTCAAACTCAGAAAATGGGCCAGAGCCCTCTTTAAAAGAAGTATGGCTATTATTTTAGGGGGTGGTTTTGGGGGGGAAGAGAGGTTGGCCCTTTATGTTTGCATGTATTTTGGATTAGGCCAAACCTTCTCTTTCATTTTCAAGGGTAATTTTGTCTTCTTGCCCTCGTGTCAAGAGAGACTGGTGTGCAGAAAGAGAGATCTCAATGCCAGGCAAGGAGAATGACTTACCTATCACACCAGTGGTGGGTTTCAAAATTTTTTACTACCAGTTCTGTGGGTGTGGCTTGGTGGGCGTGGCATGGCTTGGTGGGCGTGGCTTGGTGGGCATGGCAGGGGAAGGATACTGTAAAATCTCCATTCCCACCTCACTCCAGGGGAAGGATACTGCAAAATCCCCATTTCCTCCCGATCAGCTGGGACTTGAGAGGCAGAGAATAGATGCGGGCGGGGCCGGTCAGAATTTTGACTACCGGTTCTCCAAACTACTCAAAATTTCTGCTACCGGTTCTCCAGAACTGGTCAGAACCTGCTGAAACCCACCTCTGTACCACACACATTTGTTTGCACATGGCCTCACTCAGCTGGGGCTCTACCCAAGAAACAACTTTTGTGATTTTCCGTTTTACATGATTTCCATTGCTTATCCTGCAACAGAGGTGCTAGTAAAATTTAACACCCTTGTAAACAATTCATTCAAACTGTAATTCTAAAGAAGCACTCGACCCTTCGCTGTAAAGTTTCAAGTGGGCCAATTGAAACAGAAATACAGGGGGAAATCGGTGGCAGGTTAAAGCTCACTGGTGCCCTAAGCACTGACAAATCTTGGTGCCCCCCTCCTTTGTACATACTGTACAAATCTTCATTGGTTTTTTTCTTCTTTCTCAACTTTGTGGTGCCCACTTTGGGCCTGGTGCTTAATGGTTAATACACCACTGGGCAGGGGGAATGGTTTTTGTAAGCTTCTTCCTTATTGAATAGATATCTGGATGCAGATACAGATTTCAATCTCCATCTGGCTGTGTGGAGCAAGGCACTCTGGGGGATTTTTTTCATGTGAGCTTTCTGAGTTTATAATGTGACACCTATCAAAATCCTTGACAGGAACAGCCCGGTTTATATATTTATTTTACCTCAGTTTTATCTGCCAAATAAGACATAGACAGGATTGCTCTGCCACCTTTTTTTTTTTATAGCAGAAAAACTAACCTAAACCCAGAGCCCCTAAGATGACTAAAGAATGTAGGGGGAAAATTTTTGCTTTTGCTTTTCACTTAGAGAAAGAATGCCATCTGCTGGACTCATCCTATACCAGATGTTTGGAACAGATGGTTGGGGAAGATGGAATCAAAGCACCCTTTCCTTTATTTCCTTTTCTTTAAGAAAAGCCGGTTTGTCTTCTTCACAGATAGATACTGGATCAATGAGACCAAGCTGGCCTTCCCTGCCTTAAAGTAAATACAGAGCTGTGGAAGAAATGTTAGCACATCAGCAGATCTGAACTTTGACAGCACATAAGCTTTATTTAACGTGAACAGGTCATTGAAGAGGTTTTAAATTGCCTTCAGCAAAGACATGCTACCATTGACTGACTGACTGATTGACTGACTGACTGACTGACTGACTCTCTCTCACACACTCTCACACACTCTCTCTCTCACTCTCACTCTCCCTCCCTTCCCCCCTTCTGTCTCTCCCCCTCCCCCTCCCCCTCTCTCTCCACTAACATTATGGTCAGTGGTGAAATCCAAATTTTTTTACTACTGGTTCTATGGGTATGGCTTGGTGGGCGTGGTGTGGCTTAGTGGGCATGGCTTTGTGGGGGTGGCAAGGGAAGGATACTGCAAAATCCCCATTCCCTCCCCACTCCTGGGGGAAGGATATTGCAAAATCTCCATTCCACCCCACTCTGGGGCCAGCCAGAGAGGTATTTGCCGGTTCCCTGAACTACTCAAAATTTCTGCTACCGGTTTTCCAGAACCTGTCAGAACCTGTTGGATTTCACCCCTGATTATGGGGCAAAGGTGAGGAAAATAGTTAACCAGCTTTTATATTTTTGAAGAAAATGAATGTTGGTGACTTAAGGATAAGGGGAAAATGGATTTTAATCACCTAATTCTTGAATTAGTTTTTGCAAACTGCTATTATATAAATTGTAGCCTTAAAATGCTTACTGTACAATAAGACATGCATTTTCTGATGCTATAATCTGAAGATCAGGCAGTGCTACAGCAACTCTCTTTAGCATATGATATGCTGGGGCTACATAGTCTATCAAATTCTAGAAAGGATTCTATCAGAAGAATTCTATTATCTCAAGGTATAGTAGTAACCTTCCAAAGTAGACTCTACTGTGGCACAGATTATAGTGAGGTATGGAATCTAATGCATCAATTGTTCTCTCTTACCCACCCCCCACTCCACAAAGTCTGCAAAACTTCCAATACATGTTAGAAATTTTCCTGTATTTCTATAAATTAAATGGAGCTGAGGATTTAAGCACTTACTATATAAATACTGGCTTTCTTCAGCTGAGCAAGTCAGAGAACGATTTGTAGAAGTGAGATTATGTATCCTGATACCAGCACCTCCTCTGCAATTGACTAGAGCATTGTAAGAGAAGATATATATTTTAATGTAGAAGTCCCATATTCAATTCTATGTTCATTTAAAAGGATATCAAGTAACAGCAAAGATTTGAGTCTATTTGACAACCGGGAAATATCCTGCCAGATGGCATAAGGCAGCTTGTTCCCTCCCTTGGTAAGGTCATACAGGGTGAACAATATCACTTTTGAATATTTATTAACAGAAATATATATGAACAAATATAAAAATGGAAAGGTCTTTGTCATTATAGTCTCACATCTGGAAAAAAATCTTTGCCTAGAACATGCCACTTTAGAACAACCACTCATATAATAAAGCAAAATCCATAAGAACCACCACTTTTCATTTTTCCCAGTTATGAATATAGTAATATTCTAAATATTCTAAAATCAGTTGCTCAGCCTCTTTCAGAAAGAGGAACCTTAAGTTCTTTGCCACCTAGACTTCCTTTCTACATATTGTTAATTCTGCATACTTTACTTCTCAGTGTTTTAAGTTGTCTTGAAGGAACAAGTGCCTTCCTTTTCTGTAAACAAAGCACAAAGGATATGCTGAAAAATACAATTAAGTTATAGTGGCAACTTTTGTTTGTACAACTATGCAAATATCAGTGAAACGGGCAAAAACCTTCCAAACAATGTGATTAAAAAGTACTTCAGAAAACAAGAACCTAGTCTCTAAAATGTTTAAGCTGGAATGAATTTACCCAGAGCAGATTATCCAGAGAACATGAAACAAACATAGTGATTGCTGACTAATTATGTCACTTATGTTTAAGGAAATTTTATTTTATTGTTTGGCTTTCTGAAGACTCCTGATCTCAGAAGCATTTAGCCTCCACTGTCATTTTAATCATCTCTTTTCAAAAGTTGATTGCAACTCTTTAGATATTTTGCTTCATCTGGTATGATAATTATAGGGCATCAGAAAATATAGACGGGGTTGCAGTTTCAGGCCTACTGAGAAATAGGAAGAAGGGTTATGACTTATGAGCAATTATTTTATCTCTGTAACAGTTTAAGTTCCTTTTATGAACTATTTCTACCAAAATAAAAACTGATTCACATACCATGTTGGGTGCCTGTTACTTATGTATGTACATCAATCATTTGAATTGTGGATTATTTGATTCTCTTAAATGTGCCGTAATGTCTAACTCACATAATATATGGACGGCACTCTTCTGAAACTCTTATTGGGGCCCCGAGAACCCCTTCTAATTCCTGCTGAACAGACTATTATTGAAAAAAAGGGGGGAAATGTGGAAAATCTTATCATGACACAACAACTGTATATCACTTATCCTTACAACTGTGGCCCTTGCCAGTTGTGAAATATTAAGAGCAATCAATCAAGGTTACCCATCACCCCAAGCATAAAGTTTTACTTTCAGAATTGAATAGAAACCACTCCAAACTTTTAGTTTAAAATGAAGCGTGGGCTGTGTCTCCCATTTCCCAAGACCTCAATACTTATTTAGTGCATTCAATTCTAATATGAATAACACATAAGCAGCTCCTATGCAGCTGTTGTTGAGGCTGTTCTGCTAAAAGCAGAAGTTCTATTCAGTGTCTCCATTCCACAATAGATGTTGCACTCAGTAGTTAAAAGTTTAAACTGACCCACTTTGAGATTTTTTTTTATTTTATTTGATTTATATGCTGCCCTTCTCCGGAGACTCAGGGCAGCTTACAGTGCGTTTAGCAATAGCCTTCATACTTTTGTATATTTATACAAAGTCAGCTTATTGCCCCCACAATCTGGGTCCTCATTTCACTTACCTTAGAAAGGATGGAAGGCTGAGTCAACCTTGAGCCTGGTGGGATTTGAACTTGCAGTAATTGCAAGCAACTGATCTTAATAACAGTGAATTAGTCCACTGCGCCACCAGGATTTTAAGTCGGCATATATATTTTCTCTTGATAATTTGAACTTGATGTTTCTTAAGCATCATTTTAGTATCCATGCATCTGGGTTTTATGTGGGAAATGTACTTACTATAAAAGGAAATAGGATTATAGCCTTCTGTCTGGCTATACATGGTTATTGAAAACAAAAAAGAAATTAAGTTGTCTTTGAGCCAAGGTTGACTCATGCTGATTTACAGAGGCATACTTTGCATAAGACAAAAATTGTTTGCAATTGCCTTTTTCTACAGTAATAAGTAACTTTGGACTTTCTAAAGGTCCACATTCAAAAACTAAACCAGATTTTACTTGGTTTAGCCATTTAATTGGGCAGACGTTGCCAATATGGGACATTTTCTGGTCAGTTTGTCCATCAAACTAGGTAAGCTGGTTTTTGCTCCTCCTTTGTCAATTTCACACTTCCTTTTTCTAGTTCTGTTTCAGAAACCAAGCAAGAAAACTGCAGAAAATTGCTTTGCTTTGATTCATTTTTTTCATATTCTGTTTCTTTAAAGAGAAGAAGTAGGACAGGCAGCAGTGGGAAGACATATATCTTTTCTATCCCCAAGGCTATTTCAGTTGCACATATTTTCTGTTTATGTGCCTCTCCCCAAATTGTAGATATTTCATACCATTCCTCTTTATTCATTTTTTTTTTTGGTTACGAGAAAAAAAAGATTTGGAAATGATGAATGCAGCTCAATTGGAAATAAATCATTATGTTACCTTGATCTTCAACAAAAGTCTATAAATAAGGCAAAGTGATGACACAATAAAAAATTATCCAGAATTAACTGAGCATCACAAAAGGGAATTGGGTCACTTTGGACCAATCACTCTCTCTCATCCCAACTCACCTCACAAGGTTGTTGTTGGGAAAATAGAAGGAGGGTGGTATGTTGGATATCTATCTTCGCTGCCTTGAGTTATTTGTAAAAATAATAAATAAATAAATAAAATCATGAATATATATTTTTTTTAATTTTTCTATTCACTTCTTCAGATTCCCCACTAGAAAAGCCAACTAGGAATGGAAATTGGCTGGGGTCTTTGCCTATGACCTGTCTTTGCCTATGACCAAATATGAAACTTCTTTTACATGATATCATCAGTCTTCTGTTTTTTCACAGTTTGGTTACAATATTAAGTTCATATAATTTGCTTCTGTGAACCTGCAGATTCTCAGTTACAGTAAGAGTCCATGCAGATCCTTACATTCTACTAATCAAGGGAACAAGAACCTTGCTCTCTTATTTTGCTTCTTAAATTGTCTAGTACTTTCTTCCATAGTATGAACTGAATTAGGACATTCCAATGCAGCCTACTTCACTCCATCCATCCATCCACCCACCCACCCATCCATCCATTGATCCATCCATCCATCCATCCATCCATCCATCCATGGCAATAATTTGCAAGCCTTAATGCTGGATTGCCTCTTTGCTGTATAAGGCATAGTAGGTCTATACAAAGCAGAAGTTTCAAATTCAAATGTATATGTGGGACCACAGTACCTAAAACGTGTTGATCAGTAGCCACATTGCAAAAATGCAACATAAACTAAACATTTATTAATGGTCAGTTAATACATTTAATAAAAGACTTAGTTTTTTAAAAAAACAATTTACTATTTATAATTAGTAACAATCAAACATTAAATTACACCACTGATGGTTAATAGAAACAGAAATGTGTTGCCTACAGTAATATGAGAAAATACTGTAACACCGCAGCTGCAGACTCTACCTGTCTGCTATCCTCACCTCTGATTTGTTCTGGCAGCAACTAGTACAAACAAATAGCGGTGTCACTGGCAATGTTCCCTCTGAATGCCTGCATGACCAACACTGGCACAGTGCCTGCACACGAGACAAGTCAGCAAGGCAAGATGGGCTGCAGCAACAACTTAAATTATTAAGCCATTGTCGTCTGCCCAGAAGAATTCAGGCTGCAGCGCATTTGAAATCTCTGATATAATCCAACATCGTGGCTTAATTTATAAAGGAACTCTCCAAGCCAGGAATTCAAACAAAGAAGCAAAATTACTCTACCAAGAGAAAATTGTGTTTTGGAGATTGCATCATCTATTTCCACCTATGAGCAAATGGGGATAGATGAGGAGAAGGATCTCCACCCACTGTCCCTGCATCTGTTTCTCACCTGGCTTGTTCATAAGATAAAATTCTTGTGTTAAGAGACAAAAGGAATTTTCTATTTCTCACTCCTTTTATGCTTTTCTCTCTCTAAGATGTACAGAAATAGCATTTCTTTTCTCTTTGTGTATTGTTTATCAATCTTCTTTTTCCTTCAAATAGAACAAATGGCTATTGGTATTCATTGATAGCTGCTTCAGCTACTCTGTATATACTCTGCATATAGAAAACACTGCAAGACAACTGTATTAGGATCATCTTATTCTTTTTAATGGGACATTCTGCAACTTAATTACTCTGCCTTCTTTCCAAACTTTGCTTATATTCAGAGTTTTCAAAGTTTTCTACAAAGCTTTCTGCAAATCTCAAACGTTATTATTGCAAGTACTTCTAGCATAAAGTGGACGGGTAGAAAGGGTCTTTATAGGAGAGGATATAATCCAGTGATAAAGCATAAAGCTTGCTTGAAGTAGATACTGTATGTGCGTTTTGCATGCATAACTCTGGATACAGCTAGAAAATTCCTGCCAAAAATTCTGAGAGCCACTGCCAGGCTATATTGATAATACTGGATTAGATGAATGAAGAGCCTGCTGACAAGGCAACTTCCTCTGTCAAGCTCTTATGGCCTAAGGGAAGTGAATCCATATTTTAAAAAAACAACATCCTACAAAACATGCAACATGATTTTATTCATGCTTAGAAATAAGGTAATAGAAAGGAAACTCATCAAATCTGCAGATGCCAATAAGCTGGCAGGAGCTGCCAACATCCCAGATGATAGGCTCCGGATCCAAATGGATCTCGACAGACTTGAACACTGGGCTCTATCCAACAAAATGAAATTTAATGTAGAGAAAAATAAGGTTTCGTACTTAGGCAGGAAGAACTAAATGTACAAGTACAAATTGGGTGAAATCTGACTCAAAAGTGGGAACTGTGAGATGGATCTTGGAACCCTGGTAGACAATCGCTTAAATATGAGCCAGCAGCCAAAAATCCCTAATGCAATCCTTGGTTGCATAAACAGAGGGATAGAGTCAAGATCATGTGAAGTATTAGTACCTGAGTGAGACCACATCGGGAACACTGCATCCAGTTTTGATCACCATGTTATTAAAAAGATGTTGAGACTTTGGAAAGAGTGCAGAGAAGAGCAACTAAGATGATTAAGGGCCTGGAGACAACAACATATGAAGAACAGTTGGAGGAATTGAGTATGTCTAGTCTAGTGAAAAGAAGGACTAGGGAAGTCATGATAGCAGTGTTCCAATATTTGAGGGGTCAACCTATTTTCCAAAGCACCAAAAGGAAACAATGGGTTCCAAAGCACCAAAAGAAACAATGGATGGAAACTACTCAAGGAGGGAAGCAACCTAGAGCTAAGGAGAAACTTCTTAACAGTGAAGACAATTAACCAGTGAAATAGCTTGCCTTCAGAAGTTGGGGGTGCTTCATCACTGGAAGCTTTTAAGAAGAGACTGGACAGCCAATTGTCTGAAATGGTATAGGGCTGAGATGGCGAACTATGGTACTCATGCCACAGGTAGCACGCAGAGCCCTCTCTGGGGGCCCACCAGCCGTCACCCCAGCCCAGCTGCACCGTGCATGTGAGCGTGCCTCCTGCTGGCCAGCTGGTCTTTGCATCTCTGCTGCACATGCGGGGGGGTGGGGCGCATGTGCGGGGGGGGTGCAGGTTGGTGCAGGAGGCTTCCCAGGTCCAAAATGGGACACGGGGGGCCTCGTCTGGCACCCCCATGTCCCGTTTTGGTTTCCAGGTTCATGCAGGAGGTTTTCCAGGCCCAAAATGGGGCATGGGTGGGCCACACGAGGGCCCCCCGCACCCATTTTGGGCCTGGAAAGCCTCCTCCAGCCACCTGGAAGCCAAAATGGGGCACGGGGGGGCAGGGCGCATGCACAGGGGGGCACTCACATTGCTTTTTGGGGATTCTGGCACACACACGCTTTGGGCACTCAGCACCAAAAAGCTTAACCATCCTCAAGCAAGTATAGGGTCTCCTACTTGAGAAGTGGGGTGGAGTTTAATAGGGCTAACTCCAGTGGTGGGATTCAGCCAGTTCGCACCACTTCGGGAGAACCGGTTGTTAACTTTCTGAGCAGTTTGGCAAACTGGTTGTTGGAAGAAATCATTAGGGCAGAGAACCGGTTGTTAAATTACTTTAATCCCACCACTGGCTAACTCTAGTGTTGCTTGAGAGAAAGAGCAACTTCAGAGACATAGTTTTAGCTTACATTAACTTCCGGCCCACAATTCTGATTCTGATTCACCATCCCCATTGCATTATTTCAAACAGAAGTGGGAACTCTGTTGAAGTCAGAGAGCCACACTGCTCTTGCAGAGGGTATTGGTGGGGTGGTGGTCATAATGATGTAATAACATCATGCAGTTGAGTGGGACTTTTTTTTAATGTATTTGATGGGGTGATTACTATATTTTTATGTGACTGTGAAAGAGAGAGACAGAGAGGGAGGAGGGAGTCTTCCTCCTACAGTTTATAGCACACTCGATATGTTCAAAGATAGATTTATTTTATTTTATTTTATTTTATTTTATTTTATTTTATTTTATTTT